>CAKNYM010053093.1:357406-417488 GCA_932195095.1 Andricus curvator
TTTTTTGCAGAAAAGTCGCCTTTTGGGTTTAAATTTGAAAAATTTGGTTGAAGATTCAACTATTTGGTTGAAAATTAACTTTTTTGTTAAAAATTCGTCTTTTTGGCTTGAAAAATCATATCTTATGGTAGAAATTTAATCTTTTTTGTTTGAAAATGCAACAGTTTGTTGAAAATTAATATTTTTTGATTGAGGATTCATAACTATTTTGTTGAAAAGAACTTTTTTGTTAAGAATTCATATTTACGGGGGCAAACTGTAACTTCTTTGCAGAAAAATCATTTTTTGGGTTGAAATTTGAAATATTTGGTTGAAGATTAAACTATTTAGTTAAAAATAACTTTTTTTGTTAAAATATTCATCTTTTTGGCTTGAAAATCATATCTTATGGTAGAAATTTAATCTTTTTTGTTTGAAAATGCAACAGTTTGTTGAAAATTATTATGTTTTGATTGAGGATTCATAACTATTTTGTTGAAAAGAACTTTTTTGTTAAGAATTCATATTTACGGGGGGAAAATTTAACTTCTTTGCAGAAAAATCATTCTTTGGGTTGAAATTTGAAAAATTTGGTTGAAGATTCAACTATTTAGTTAAAAATAACTTTTTTGTTAAAAAATTCGTCTTTTTGGCTTGAAAATCATATCTTATGGTAAAAATTTAATCTTTTTTGATTGAAAATGCAACAGTTTATTGAAAATTAATATGTTTTGATTGAGGATTCATAACTATTTTGTTGAAAATAACTTCTTTGTTAAGAATTCATGTTTACGGGTTAAAAATGTAACCCCTTTGTTGAAAAATCGCCTTTTGGGTTGAAATTTAAACAGTTTGGTGAAGATTAAACTATTTTTTGAAAATTAAACTATTTGGTTGAAAATTCATATTAACGGGTTGAAAATTTAACTGTTTCGTCGAGAATCAGTTTTCTTGGTAGAAAATTAATCTCATTGATTGAATTAATCTTTTTGGGTTTAAAATTCAACTACTTTGTTAGAAATTTCATCTTCTTTGATTGAAAATTCATATTTGGTTGATAAGTCAAATATTTGTCTGAAAATTAGCTTTTTTGTTGAAAATTCAACTATTTTGTAGAAAATTCGCCTTTGTTGATTAGTTTTAAAGTTCAACAATTTGGTTGAAAAGTAAATTTTGTTCAAAATTCATTTTTTTGACTTGAAGATTTAACTGTTTTGTAGAAAATTCGTCTTTTTGGCTTACAAATTCAACAATTCGGTTTAATTTTTTTTTCTTACTTGACCGAAAAATCCTTCTTGGTTGAAACTTCAACTCTGGTTGAAAATTATTCTTTACGATTTTAAAATGTATTTCTTCTGGCAGAAATTCAATCTTTTTTAGTTAAAAATGCAGCTCTTCGGTCGAAAATGAATCTGTCTTGGTTGAGGATTAAAATATTTTATTCAAAAATTCTTGTTTTTGGTTCAATTCAACTTAAATTTTTTGTTAAAAATTGATATTTTTTGGTTAAAAATTGCATTATTTTTTGGAAAATTTAATAATGTTTCTTCGAAGTTCCAGAATTTTGTAAGAAAATTATTCCATTCGGTTAAAAATGCAACTACTTTTTCGAAAATTCAACTTTTGGAAAATTCATATTTTTTTATTGAAAATTCAACTATTATGTAAACAATTCTTTTTGGCTTGAGAACAAACTTTGTTTTTGAAAATTATTATTTTTTTTTTTTTAAATGAATTTTTTGTGGAAAATTCATATTTTTGGGTTGAAAATTCATCTGTTATGTAAAAATTTCGTTTCTTTAGTTAAAAATTAACTTTTTTCTTGAAAATTAATATTTTCAGGGTAAATATATGACTATTTTGTATCAGATTTATGTTTTTGTTTTCGTAGTTTGAGCATCCATCTTTATAAGCTAAAAATTCAACTATTTGGTTGTAAATGGAACTTTTTGGTTGAAAATTATTTTTATTTTTGAAAATTCAACTATGTGGCTCAAAAATTCTAAAACATGTTCTACTTTTTAGCTTGATAACTCATCTCTTTTGGGTTGAATCTCAGGAATATGGTATCTATGGTAAATATTCGATTTAAAAAAATGTTTTCCCTTATTTTCGGGAAAAATCGCCCTATTTCCCCTGTTTCGAGAGCATTTTTATTTGTGAAGTCTGACCTATCAATTGCAAAGTTGATCTTAAATTCCCATTATTCTGATCAAGAATGATGCAACATTCTACTAAGATTTCTAAGGTTGTCTCCTATGTTTAAAAATATAAGAAGTAACATTAATATATATTATATAAAATTACCTGAAAAAAATAAATTAATATAATAGTCATTGTAATCTTACACTAAAAGAAAAGCCTTGATGTCCCGTTACATTCTACAGGATCTCTCTATATACAAAAAATCACAGTGATTTAATATCCAAATACGAGAAACCGGAAGAAAAGCAGAGATTATCGACGTAAGAAAAACCGGTTGGTCTTTCAACGGTATTTTTGCTCAAGGGTCACTCCCACATATTATGTATTACTATATATACGTACAAGAGTGTCGCAATTAGCACCGTTGATTACGAGAAAAATGATCACATCAATTGCTCTATTATTGTCCACACAAAGATGGAAATTATAACTATCATTTGCATAATCGACTTTTCTCTATGCTCGAACTGATAAAGAGTTCATAGGTGAATGCGCCAGTTGATAATCTGTCAACATTCATCAATTTTATCGAAGCAGAAGAACGTGAAATGCGCAGATCTTCAAACCCGGATTAGCTAGAGGCTAGAGTAAATAATCGAGTGACGAAATCAAAATGAGGTGTATATTCTTTATCGATGTGGGTGATTTATTAGTTTATTACTTGATGGAAAAAATAACTTTACTTCTCTGATGGAATTTTTGCAATTTGGGGACTTGTGGGATATCCTGAAATGAAAGACCTTGGATACTAATGGGACAGAGTGGAGAGCTTTATGTGGTGACTTTGTGAAGCTCTTCGCCTGGGGTGATTGCTAGAGAGATTGATCAGCGACCTGGGTTGGAGTAGTGTTGCGGAACAAACGTGTTATTTAAATGAACAACACGGGAATTCTAGATTAATTCTTGTCCATATCCCTTACCACAGAAGGCTCAATGGTGTAATAATAATACAATTATTATCAGCGATGCAAAAAAGCTGCTAGAAATACCACTACACTCTAAATTGGACCAAGTCAAAAGTGATTGGTCGAAGTCAATTTTGACTGGTTCAAAAAAAGCTGATTCGACGACTATAAAAAATCAGTTTAAGTTGATTTTTTTAATCAGAATTAATTTGACTCACTGATGAAATCAGTCTTTTAAAATTATCCATTCTGTTGAATTTGTATCTAACAAAGTTCAATTTTCAGCCAAAAATGGAATAGTTAAATTCTCATTAACAAAAATTAATTTTCAAGTAAAAAAAAAAATTGTTCAACAAGAGAGAAAAATCCTTATGAAAAAAAACTTTACCTTCAACTCAAATGATGAATCTTTAACCAAAAAAATTAATTTTTGATGAAGTAGTTTCAATTTAAATCAAGTAGTTAAATTTTCAACCAAAAAGATTAATTTCCCAACAAAAAAGATGAATTTTCAAGAAATTACCTGAATTTTCAAACAAAAAGTTGAATTTTCAAATAAAAAATATTAATTTTTAAACAAAAAATAAATTTCCAGCTGAAATGATGAATCTTTAATTAAAAAATGAATTTTTAGCGAAGTATTTCAACTTTAAACCAAGTACTTGAATTTTCAACAGAAAAAGTTGAATTTAAAAATAAATGATAAAGAAAATAATTTAAAACAAAACTGTTAAATTTTCAACCAAACATATAAATTGTCAACTAAAATGATAAATCATTAACAAAAAGAATTAACTTTTAACAAAGCAGTTCAACTTTCAACAAAGCAGTTTAATTTAATAAAATGAATTCAGCCAAATAGTTGAATTTGCAACTAAAAAAAGTCTATTTTTTGCCAAAAAAGGAATAGTCAAATTTTCAATAAACAAGATTAATTTTCAACGATAAAAAAAGAATCAATTAAAAAAAAATTAAGTTTGAAAAAAGAGGGATGTATTTTCAAGTAAAATCATAAATCTTCAACCAAAAATATAATAGTTGACATTTCAACTAAAAAAGTTTTCAATTATAAATAAAAAATAGTTCAATAATTTATTTGCCTTGCACATATGTCTATTTTTTATTTATTTTATTTTGCACTTGATTCCCCGTAACAATTAGATTTATAGTTAACAAATTTATCATTTGGTTGAAATTTCGAATATTTTATTTAAAAATTATCCTATTTGGTTAAAAATTCAGTAATGTTGGGTTAAAAATTCTTTGGTATAAAATTACCTTTTTCTTGAAAATTCACATTTTGATGTTCAAAATTCCACAGAAATTTTTCTTGGTTTGATAGTTCAACTTAGTAGAAATTTCTATCTTCTTTGGTTAAAAATGCAACTTTTTGGTTGAAAGTTAATCTACGTTGGTGGAAAATTGTTTTTTTTTTCGATTGAAAATAAATTTTTGAAACTGAAAATTTAACTATTCTATTTAGAGATTCATCTTTTTAGTTAAAAATTCATCTCTTTGGTTGTAAGTTTAAGTGTTTTGTTGAAAATTGATTTTTTTAAATAAAAAATTCAACTACTTGGATAAAAGTTTAACAATTTCAACAATTTGAATGAACTTTTTGAAATCTTTTTTGACTGAAAAAACATTATTTCTTAAAAATTTGTCTTTTTACTTGGAAGATTCATAATTTTAGTTGAAAATTCAACTCCTTCCTTAAAAATTTGACTGTTTAGTCGAAAATTCTTTTTTTTCTTTTCCTAGAAAAATTGTTTTCCCTGAAGATTGTTTGAAAATTTATGTATTTTGTTGAGAATTCGTCTTTTTTGTGGTAGAAATTTCAACTTTTTTGCTGAAATATCAAATTTTTTTTGAAAATATGTATTTTTGAGTATAAAATTAATCTTCCTCGTTGAAAATTCATCTTTTTTGTTCAAAAATTCATCTCTTTCGTTAGCAGTTTTATCTATTACCGTTCAAATATAAACTTTTACGTTTTTTGTTGATAATTTATGATTGTGGGTTGAAAATTTCACTTTTTGGATTCCAATCGAATTATTTTCTTGAAAATTTAATTATTTTGTTGTAAATTCTAATATTTTGTTAAAAAGTCATCGTCTTTGGTCGTAAATTAACTTTTTTGTTAAAAATTAATCTTTTTAGGTAGAGAATTCCAGGATTTGTTTAAAAACTCAACTATTTTGTACGCAAAATTAATTTATTTTGTTGAAAATTCAAGTATTTCTTTAAAAGATCATCTTTTTTGGTCGAAAATTTAACTGTTTTTTTCTAATTCGTCTATTTGGGCAGAAAATTTGCTCCTTTTGGATTAAAAATTCATATTTTTTTGTTGAAAATTCAACTTTCTTCTAAAAAATTCAACTTTCTTGTAAAAAATTCAATTATTTGGTTGAAAATTCAATTTTTTATGGTTAAAGTTTAATCTTTTTGTTTTGAATCTTTGACAATTTGGTTGAAACTTTCTCTTTTTGTGTTGAAAATTAAACTCATCCGATAAAAAATATATAAAATGAACTTTTTGTTGAAAATTCAACTATTATTCTTTCAAAAATTCGTCTTTTTGTGGTTCACAAGTGTATCTTTTTCAGTTGAAATTTCATCTTTTTGGAACAAAAATGCAACTGTTTTTTTTTTTTGAAAATTAATCTTCTTCGTTTAAGAATTCTTGATTTTTTTGTGGAGAAAAGAATTTTTTAAATATTTTATTTTCAAGGAGTTAACTTTTGAGAGTAAAAGTCATTTTTCGTTTTGAAATTGTTTAAAACCCTTCGAAATTTTTTTAATCGCTTGAAAATTCTTTGGAATCTTTAAAAATACCCTAGAATATTGCAAATCATTTGAAATCTTTCGAAGGAAGATTCACAGTTTCTAACAATTTTAGGATATGTTAACGTGTTTCACCAAAAAGTGGTAATTTTTAATAAAGGTAATTAAAATTCAAAGAAGATTTACAATTCTGAATAATTTTTTGTTACGTTATGTTAGTGTTTTTCGTCGGAAATTGGTATTTTTAATTTTCAAAAATCGTTTGATTTCAAAGAAGATTTGAAGAAAATTTCAAAGAATTCAATTTCTGTTTAGTATTCATGAAAAATAAATACAATCTTTGTGAAAAAATAGGGAAAAGGGTCCGAACTCTGAATTTTTTGTATTTAAGAGGATTAGGGACTGTGATCCCTGAAAAAGGCGACTATGATTTTTTTAATTGTGGGAATTGTATTACTCACTTCTGAAGAGATTTTTTAATCGCAGATTCCAAATATCGCATCAAAAGTTTGAAATTCAATATGACGACAAAGAGTTTTTAAAAATTATGCGATTTGTATAAAACTCATTTTTAAAGAGTTTTCTGAGTTACAGATCCCAAATAATGTATAAAAAATCAAAATTCAAAATTGCGGATCCAAAAATGCGGATCAAAAATTGCGGAAACAAAATAGCGACCGCAGGATTTAAAAAAGTATGAGGTTGGTATAAAACGTATTTTAAGGGGTTTTTGATTCAAATGTTCCAAATACTGTATTAAAGTTTTTTTTTTATATTCGGGTCGTCATTTTGGATCAGTCATTCATTTCATTTTAATTTCTTCACTTTTACTAATTTTTCCTTCTTTTTTAGCGTTTATAGTTACTGTATAGTTTATAGTTTATGGCTTTATGCAACCAATATATCCCCCTATTTTCTGGGCGCCCCCCCCCCCTCGGATTAGATCGGGTTGCTGTTCGACCTGCCCCCCGTAGTTGGCGCCCCAGACCCTTCCAATGATATTTTCACAATATTAAGATGCATAATGCATTTTGAATACCTAAAATTTATGGCTGACTTTACAACCCAAAGTAAGATTAGTATCAAAAGTGGTATGTTTACAGGTTTAACTGAATCCAATTACCATAAAATCATTGAATATTGTAAGATAATCCTATTAACTCATTAATTTTCCCTCATTAAAATAGGCTACCTGGTTCATATTGTCCTCAAGAATTTAAGATCTCGAAAATTCCGGTGCACCCGAATTGAGTCAACGGTCAACCGATCCTACTTGAGCCCAGCGGTTAAGTAGGTAATTTTCAGTGGTTCTAAATTGAGCCACAAACGGCCAAATCATTAAATAGGATAAAGCTATGAAATGGATAAACGCACAATTATCTTTTTGGATATAGTAAAAGAGAGAATTTGACATTTATTTATTTTTTCTATAATTCGCGAAAAAGTGCCAGTTTTTCCACCTGTTTTTGGTGTAAAAAGTTACCGACTTTTGCTCGATGACGTGGCGCATGCGCAGTGCGGACCTTTCCGGGCAACAGTGACAAAAGTGGACAGATGCAGTGGAAAAAGTAAATGGACAGTGATAAAAGTGAGGCACAGTGGAAAAAGTAAATGTTATTTCGGGTGGGTTCGTGCTGCCTCGGGTGGACTCGTGCATCGTGCGCAGCCAACTTCATTCTATTTTCCGACTGTCGTCCCTAACCTAAAAGCAATTTCCTGAAAAGTCTCGAGTTGTGTATTTTGTATGTACTTTTGTCACTTGGCAAAAGCAAAAAAAAACGTCATAGTTTCTCCGAAAATACTGTGCTTCGTTTTTTTCACGAAAAATCGGAAGTTTTGAAGCCCTCAACTTTATGGGCCAACTATTCAATTGTGAGAACCAACTTATTATTACTGCCGTATTATTGCCATGGTTTTGATAATTGCCATTGTCATTGTTGCGTCAATCGACAAAAAATCGCCTTCTTTTTACACAAAAAACAGGTAAACAAAAACTAGCACTTTTTAACAAATTATAGAAAAAGTATCGTGTCCCACACATTGAAAAAGCGACGATTTAAAACTCGTGTGATAGCCACCCTCGCTCCGCTCGGGTAGCTAACTTCACACTCGTCTTAAATCTCTCGCTTTTTCAACTTGTAGCACAATATACTATATTTTAACCAAACAAGATGACTTTTCTACAATAACAAATGAATCTTTAATCCAAAAGGACGAATTTTTCACAAAGCAGTTCAATTTTCGACAACAAAAAAATTACTTTTTAAGAAAATATTTCAATTGATAACAAAATGATTCAATTTTCAACAAAAGAGTTTAATTTTTAACTAAATAGTTTAATTTTAAAACCAAAAAGACGAATTTTTAAGCAAAGAGTTGAATTCTCAACAAAATAATCAAATTTTCAACAAAATAGTTGAATTTTAACCTGCAAAGATAAATTTTCAACAAAGAATGGAATGGGTCACATTTCAAACAAAAAAGATAACATGTTTGTCAAAAGATGTGAATTTTAAAACCAAAAAGACGAATTTTCAACCGAAGAGTTGAATTCTATAAAAAAATTTCATCAAAATAGTTGATTTTTTAACTAAATAATTTAATTATAAACCTAAAAGATGAATTCTCAACAAAAAATGTATGGGGTGACATTTCAACCAAAAAATATAAGTTTCTGCCGAAACAGATTGATTTTCATGTCAAAAAGACGAATTTTCAACAAAATACATGAATTTTCAACTAAATTCTTGAATTTCCAACTAAAAATGATCAATTTTCAGTAAAAAACTCAATTTTCAACAAAAAAAGACGAAGTTTTAACAAAGATTTTTCAGTGAAGAAACAGAAAGTTCATCCAAATTGTTGAACTTTCAAGCCAAAAGACAAATTTTCTGTAAACCAGTTGAATTTCCAACCTGAAAATATGATTTTTTAACAAAAAAGTTAATTTTCAACCAAAATGTTGCATTTTTAAACAAAAAAGAGGAAATTTCAGAGCAAAAAGATTAGTTTTCTACAAAAAAGACCAATTTTTAACTAAAAATGGAAAATTTACATTGAAATAAATTTAAAAATAAAAAAACTAGCTTTCAACAGTATAATTAAATTTTTAACCAATCAGATGAACCTTCCACAAAAAAATACATTTTTAACAAAGTAGTAACTTTTTCTCAAGAAACTGAATTCTCAAATAAAAAAAATCAATTTTCAACAGAAAATTAATTTTCTACAAAAATAGTTGAACTTTACGCGAAACAGTTGAATTTTCGATAAAAAATGATGACTTTTGAACAAAATTATTTAAATCATGGTTTCAATTTTACAGAATGTTTTTTCGCTCTTCTGAAAAATTTAGATTTTGGATCCGCAATTTTGGATCCGCATTTTTGGATCCGCAATTTTGCATCCGCAATTTTTTAATTAAAGAATCTCTTCAGAAGTGAGTTTATACAATTCCCACAATTAAAAAAATCCTAGTCGCCTTTTTCAGGGATCACAGTCCCTAATCCTCTTAAATACAAAAAATGCAGAGTTCTGACCCTTTTTCCTATTTTTTCACAAAGATTTGATTCATTTTTCATGAATACAAAACAGAAATTTAACTTTTTGAAATCTTCTTTGAAATCCAACCATTTTTTAAAATTAAAAATACCAATTTCCGACGAAAAACTCTAACATAACGTGACAACAAATTATTCAGAATTGTAAATCTTCTTTGAAATTTAATTATCTTTATCCAAAATTACCACTTTTTGGTGAAACACGTTAACATAACCTAAAATGGTTAGAAACTGTGAATCTTCCTTCGAAAGATTTCAAAGGATTTGAAATATTGTACGGTATTTTTAAAGATTCCAAAGAATTAGCAAGCGATTAAAAAAATTTCGAAGGGTTTTAAACAATTTCAAAGCGAAAAATGGCTTTTACTCTTAAAAGTTGACTTCTTGAAATTGAAATATTTAAAAAAATTTTGTCCCAAAAAGATGAAATTTCAACTGAAAAAGATACACTTGTAAAACCAAAAAAGACGAATTTTTGAAAGACTAATAGTTGAATTTTCAACAAAAAGTTCATTTTACATATTTTTTATCGAATGAGTTTAATTTTCAACTCAAAAAGAGATTTGTTTCAATTCGGGTGGAAAATAAAGCGTGTCATTTGCATTCGATGGATAGGGTCGAATGGCTGTGTAAATTGTCAAAATTGATATTGCATTAAAAAATTAAAATTAAAAAAAGATTACAAAACAAGATTGCAGTTTGGAATTTCACAATTTTAAGTCTTTCAACACGACATTGTTTTTTTTAGTTAGGTATAAAATATTAAATATTTTGTAACATTTCCAAATAAAAAATAACTTAATTGTTAATGCCTAGTTATAAAATGTTCTCAATTTTCAACTAAAGTGATGAAACTTCAACTGGAATAGTTAAATTTTTAGTTGCATAATAAATTTTCAACCCATTGCAATTTTTTAAGAAAAAATTTAATAAATAATATAAAAATAATAATAATTATATATATATATGTATATATATATATATATATATATATATAATAAATTTCAAATTAAATATATGAATTTTCAACTAAAATGATAAATCTTCAACCGAAAAGTGACTATTTAACAAAATTGTTGTCTTTCTACAAAGTAGATAATGTTTAAGCAAGGTATGAATCTTCAGCGAAAAATGTAATAGTCGATATTTGAACCAAAAAAAATTTTAATTTTAAATCAAAAAGAGTTGAAGTAAACCAAAAAAGATTAATTTTCAACAAAATAGACGAATCCTCTACAAAAAAAAAAAAAAATATTGAACAAAAAAGTCGACTATTCAACCAAAAAGGATGTCTTTTAACAAAATTATTTAATTGTAAACAAAGCAGATTTATTTTTAACTAAATAATAAAATTTCTAACCAAGCAAATGAATCCTTATCCAAAAATATAATAGTAGACTTTTTAACCAAGAAGATGAATACTTTCACTTTAATTTTCAACTAAAAAAAAACAAATTTTTAACAAAATACCTGAAGTTTCAATCAAATAGTTCAATTTTCAACAGAAGAGTTGAGTTTTCAAACAAAAAGATGATTTTCAAGCAAAAATCTAAATTTTCTACAAAAAAAACGAGATTTCTTCAAAAATACATGAATTTTCAACTAAGAAAGACAAATTTGCATCAAAAATGAAACAGTAAAATTTCCAGTTCCAAAAAATTAATTTTTAATCAAAAAAAGAAGTTTCGAGAAGATAGTTAAATCTTCAACCAAACTATTTTTAATCAAACCCAAGATTCTTGGACCAGAAAACTGAATTTTTAACAAAATACGTCAACTAGAACCGAGACTAGAACAGTTGAAACTGCAACTAAAACTGGAAACTTTGAGTCACAATAAATTAATATTTAACACAAAAAAACGAATTATCAACATTACAATTAAATTTTCAACCACAAAAATGAATTTTTTACCAAAATTGTTGAATTTTCAACCCAAAAGACGAATTTTCAACAAAACAGTTAAATTTCCAACCAAAGAGATGAATTTTCAACAAAAATTATGAATCTTCAACTAAAATAGTGGGATAATTAGTTACAAAATAAATGTTCAACTAAAGAGCAACAATTTTTCAACAAAATAGTTAATTTTTCTATCAAAAAGATGAATATCCAACAAAAAAAATGTTAAATGTCAATCAAATAGCTGAATTTTTAACCGGAAAAGACAAATTTTCAACAAAACAGTTGAATTTTCCACAACCAAAAAATGAATTTCACAATATCCTGTTTCGTACAGAGTGTATGAATTTTTAATCAACCTATTGAATTTCTAACCAAAAGCATTAATTTTCAACCGAGAAGATATATTTCCTACCGAAAATAGAATAGTTACATTTTTAATTAAAAAAATTAATTTTTTTTACCAAAAAAACGAATTTTCAACAAAATAGTTGAATTTTCAATCAAATAATTGAATTTTCAATCAAATAATTGAATTTTCAATTAAAAATGGTAAATTTATAATCGAAAAGGGAATAGTCAAATTTTCAGTTGAAGAAATGAATTTTCAAACAAAAAAAATGAATTTTTAACCAAAAACATTAGGTTTAAGTAAGAGCATTAATTTTGTACCAAAAAAGGCGAATTTTCAACAAAGTAGTTGAATTTTCAACTAAAGAATAGGTAGAGTACTTTTTCACCAAATAGTTGAATTTTCAACAAATATCATGAATTTTTAACGAAAAAGATTTATTTTCTATTGAAAAAGTCGAATTTTTAACAAAATACTCAACTAAAAAAAGATCAATTTTGAACCAAAAATGGAATACTTAAATTTTCTGTTGAAAACATTAATTTTTAACAACAAAAAACAATAAATTTTCAACAAAATAGTTCAAAAATAATTTTATTGCCTATGTAAATTACTCCCATTACCTAGATTACCCTGTAATACAAGTTAATTACTTGGACTACATTACTTCGAATTACCTGGATTACAAAGGGATTCCTTTAGATTAGAAGCGGAGTGCTTGGATACCTGAATTATTTGGATGACAAGTGGATTACAAGTGAATTATGCGGGATTACCAAAATCACGGATAGCACTCGGATGGGTGACCATCTGCGACGTCTGACCGGGTTGTGTATTCGCTGCGTTTTAACTACTAATTTCGCGCGGGATTTTTGACGCGAAGGATGATTGTGTGGATTGGATAGAGTCGAATGTCTGCCTTCAAACTCGATTGTTGGAAAACCGGCTGAACTCAAGAGATGGTTTTCTGCAGTTTTCCTCTCCCCTGACCAAACGTCCAGGCAAATGCGAGTTCTTATAATAAAGTCAAGTGCAGCCACGGTTATCACTGATTGTGATTAAATTCATACAGTGATTCTAGGCCCACCTTAGTAACAAAAAATTTTCACAGGCCCATACCCAGTGAAGTGGAGTCTGGCGGTATATGTACTCATGCCAAAGGACTTATTATTATTATTATTATTATACCATTAAGCCATTTCCCTTTCGGGGTAGGCGTGACTTGCTCGGTTGGAGAATAGTAGTGTGCATATGTGTATATAGGTATAAGGTAGGTAGGAATATAGGTATGAGGTGGATAGGTATATGAGTGTTAGGTATATATATTTTAGATTGATCTGGAGTTCTCGTGTTATTTATTTAAATGACACGTTTACTCCGCAACACTGCTCCGACCCAGGTTGCTGATCAATCTCTCTAGCGATCACCCCAAGTGAAGAGCCTCACAAAATTGTTATGTATGGTTCTCCACTTGGGCCCATTAGTATCCAAGATCTTTGTTTCAGGCGTCATTCATTCTACTGTCACTCTGTTTACAGACTATTTGTCGCCACACTTTTCTGTCCTGGCATACTACTCTAGCTTCCTTCACGTCCATGCATTTTTTCATGCAAGCTCTTGTGTTCCTATGGCTTCTTATGTCTCTACGGATTAATGTCTCATTTACAGATTCTAGCCATTCTTTCGGCGGTCTACCTCTGGGCATTCTGCCATTTACTTTACCTTTATACACTTGTTTGGTCAGTCGTTCATCTTTCATTCTTTCAAGATGTCCGAACCATCTTAACTGATTTCTTTCCCATGTGTCAACTATTGTCTCTTTTGCACCACATTCTTTGAGGATTGTCTCGTTTCGGACTTTGTCCATTAGTGTTTTCCCGCATATTATGCGCAGAGGTTTCATGCCGATCGCGTTAATTTTACTCCTGTCCTTTTCTTGACATGTTCATGTCTCGCTACCGTATAGTACAGTCGGTACGAATATAGAATTGTGTATGGCCATTTTAGCTTTTTTTGATATGTTTTTATTTGTTAAGATGGACCCTGCTCTACCGATAACCTGTTTACCCTTATTTATGCGCCTATCTAACTCCCCATCTATTTTTCCGTCGCTAGTGAATAGACTACCTAGATATACGTACTTGTCAACTTGTTCTAATCTCTCATCATTTAGGACAATGTTGCACATTGTTTTCTCACTCTTTCCCTCAAACACCATGATTTTTGTTTTATTTACGTTAATTTTGAGTCCCATGTCCTTCATGCTTGTATGAAGTTTATTCAACATTCTTTGCAATTCCTCGACTGATTCTGCCATAACAATCTTGTCATCTGCGAAAGCTAACCCACGTACCTTAACTGTTTGGAGATCTACACCTTCTTCGTCGAAGAGTGCAGTTCTTAGACACTTATCCATGAATATGATAAATAGCCACGAGGACATAACGCATCCTTGTTTCACGCCTTGCGTAATATCGAACCAGTCACTCAGTTTCCCGTTTACCCTTACGCTCGCTTTACTACCTGTATATATTGTTTTTATTGCTTGCAGGAGCCCTCCATTTACTCCGTATTCTTTAAGAACTTCCCAAAGTTTACTTCTATTTACCGTGTCAAATGCTTTTTCTAGGTCAATAAATGCACAGAAAACTTTCTTTCCTACTCTCAAGCTTTTTTCTGTGATCTGTCTTAGGCTAAATATCTGATCTGTACATGATCTTCCTGGCATAAATCCACTTTGGACTTCCCATATTTTTTCTTCTGTGATTTCCATTACCCTACGAATAAGTATTTTTGAGTATATTTTACTTACGGTACTTAGTAGGCTGATACCTCTGTAATTACTGCAGTTGTTTTTATCTCCCTTTCTTTTGTATATTGGTACGATAATCGCTTTTTTCCAATCGTCTGGGACTTTCCCCGTCTCGATACATAAATTTATTAATTCGCACAACCTGTGAGGTATGTACTCGCCACCGTATTTGAGCATTTCAGCACTAATACTGTCTATGCCAGCAGCCTTGCCGTTTTTCAAGTTCTTAATTATGTCTCGGACCTCAGTGACACAGACTTTTTCAATTGGGTTTTCTAATGCATTATGTTCTATGTCGCAGTTTTGTTGTCCTATATCTTCACCTCCTAATAGTTCTTTAAAAGAGTCTTTTAAAATTTAAAGCGTCTACTATCCCGTCTATATCATATAGCATTTCACCTTTGCTGTTTCTCATGCTAGCAAACTCTGTACTTTTACTTTCCTTCAATTGTTTATATAGTAGTTTCATTATTCCTCCAAAGCCGTTTTGTATTTTGTTCTCTTCTTCTGTTCTGATTTTTTCTTTACTCTCCTTGACTAGTCGTTTCAATGTCTTAAATACTTAAATGATACTTTAGCAGCGAGGGTGAGCCGTGTATAGACCTCTGTTTCACCTGGGATTTTAAATAAAAAGGAATAGTACAATAGGTTTTAACCGCAGTGCTACGGGGCTTAAAATCTTAAAACTTAAATGGACTAGCCTTACAAGACAATAATAATAAAGGGGGTCCTCCAATGCTCAGGTCAAACACTGACCGTTGGTTCAATTCGGGTACGTCAAGTAAGATTACTATAAAAGCAGGTATGTTTACAGATTTAACTAAATCCAATTATCAAATCATTACATATTGTAACATAATCTTAATAACTCATTAATTTGCCCTCAATGAAATAGTCTACCTGGGTCATATTGTCCTCAAGAATTTAAGATCCTCTAAATAGTCTAAATCTAAAAGTCTACAATTCAAACCTTTTAACAATGGCACCAGGGGGGGGGGGGGGAATACCTTCTCTATTCTTACGGTCTGGACTCTGGAATGTTTCAGCCTTTATATTATATTTTAACTTTAGGCACTGGCGTTTGGGTCTTAGGACAGGTACTTGGGTCATTATTAGGGACATCCAAGCGTGTCTCCGTCAAAAGAAACTGGATTTCCCACGAAAATCTGAATGGCACTCTGGGAGTCTGGGGCCAACATTTTTTGAAATTGTGTAAGTCCATAAACTAGGATACTACTACGTTACCAGTTCGTGGCTCCGGGGGAAGGATGTGGCGCCAAAAACTACATTTGTTAAAAAATTTGTTTAATTTTTTGTTGCAAATTGATTGTTTTAACGAACAATGTAACTTTCTATTTTTTGTTGGAAATTTATCTTTTTTAGGTAAAAATTCAACTATTTCGTTGAAAATTAATGTATTTTGTTAAAAATTTGTCTTTTGGTGGAAAATTAACGTTTTTCCTTGAAAGTCATCTTTGTAGGTTAAAAATTCAGCTGGTTGTTTAAAAATTCAACTGACTTCTAAAAAATTTGTCTTTTTGGTTGAATTTTAATCTTTCAATTTCATATTTGAGTTTTTTACTAGAAATTTGTTCTTTTGGATTGAAAATTAATCTTTTGTGGCAGAAAATTTATCTTTCTTACTTGAAAATTCTGATTTATCTATCTTCTTTGAAAATAAATAACCTGTTTTGTTGAAAATTCAACTGTCTTCGAAAAAATTCGTCTTTTTGGCTTGAAAATTTAACTGTTTGGTTAAAAGTTCAACTCTTTTCTTGAAAATTTGTTTCTTTTCCTTCAAAATTCACCTTTTCGCTTGTTAATACAACTGTTTGGTTAAAAAAAAATTTTGTCAAAAATTCAACTATTTTTTAGAAAATACGATATATTTGGACTTGAAATCTTGGGAATTTGAAGCGTTTCATGATGAATTCAACGGTAATCCATCAGTTATATTTCGAAGTAATTTAAGTAATCCAAGTAATTAACTTGTAATCGAGAGTAATCCAGCTAAGTCGAAGTAATTTTCATAAGTAATTGAAATACATTCCAACCATTTTGTTCACATTTTTTTTTTTAAATTAAGTTTCTTAATTGAAAATTGAACTATGTTCCATTTTTGGTTGAAAATTGATCTTTTTTAGTTGAATATTCATGTATTTTGTTCAAAATTCGTCTTTTTCTACTTTTTTTTCTTTCTTTTTTTCATTCCTACTTTGTAGGAAATTCAAAATTTTGGTTAAAAAATCACTTTTTTGTTGAAAATTCAACAATTTAGGTAGAAAATTTAACTATGTTGTTGAAACTCATTTATTTTTGTTGAAAATTAATTTTTTTAACTGCAAATCTAACTATTCCATTTTGTGTTGAAAATTTATTTTTTTTTTAGTTGAAAATTCAATTATCTGGTTGAAAGTTGAACTACTTTTCCGAAAATTCTGTTTTTTGGTTCAAGATTCTGAAGATTCTGGCTGAAGATTTAACTATTTTCTTAAAAATTCGTTTTTTTTGTTGTTAAAAATTAATTTTTTTGACTGCAAATTTAACTATTTCATTATTAGTGAACATTTGTTTTTCTTATTTGACAATTTATGTTTTTTTCTTAATTCCGTTTTTTTTAGAGAATTAAGACTCTTGCTTGAAAATTCAAGCATTATTAATCTAATTTGTTGGAAATTAAACACTTTTGTTAAAAAGTATCCTTTTTGGTTGGAAAATCAACTGTTTTCTTAAAAATTCGTCTTTTTTGTTGAGGATTCAACTGTTTTGTTGAAAATTCGTCTTTTTTGGTTGGCTTTTGAAATTAAAATTTCTTTCGGTTGGAACATTTTGTTATAAAAGAAATCCTTCTTGGTTGAAAATTCAGGTCCATCAAGCTAGCACCTCCACAATAGAAATTCCCAAATTTTTTTATATCAGAATTTTGGGCTTTTTTTGGGCTGTGTTGCCGATTTTTGGGCTCCACTACTTTTTTTGAAAATTCAAATTTGGAGTGGAGGTGCTGGCTTGACTCAAGCCAGCATCTCCACTACATAAAAATTTGAAAAAATTAAAAATCAAAGACGACAGAATTTTGGGCTTTTTTTTGGACTCTTTAACGCGCCAACAACCAATTTCTAAAAACTAACTCTACCGAAAATAAAACTACCCCCTATATGAAAATTAAAACGAGGAAGAAACAAAGTAAACAAAAATTTTTGGCTTATTTTGGGCTCTCGAATGTACCAAACAAAATTGTCAAAAACCACCCCCTAAGTAAAAACTCAAACATGGAAAAAACAAAATAGAAAGTAGTGTTGGGCTTTTCTTGGGCTCACGAATAATTGATTTTTTGTTTGCAAAAACCACCCCTTCATTTAAAAAATCAAACGCCTATCTATGAATTCGAATTTGAATTTTCAAGGAACCCAAAAATCAGAGACTCTATTCACCCTATAAAATTTCGAGTTCCAAACATCAGAAACTCCATTTACAAAGTAAATTTCTAAAAAAGATAATTATTTGATAAAGACACATCTGCGTGGTAGCAAGGGGTTGCTTTTTAACGTTAAGCGTAGTAGCCCAAAACTAGGTGTTGGAATTTTTGAGGAGCCCAAAAATTAGAGACTCTATTTGCACCAATGGTACCTATATATTAATTTTATTTAAACGAATTTATTACCCTATTCTCGTGAAAAATCACCCTATTTCCCCTGTTTTGAGAATGTGATGTGTTGATTCGAGTCAAATCGATTGACCTATAATATTAATACATTTTATTGAAGAGTAAGGAAGCTGTGGTAATGCATAATATTTGAAAATACGGCTTTTTATAGTAAAAATTTTTTCTTCAACATAATTCAAAGTTGATGCAAGAATATAAAAGATTCCATGGTTCGAGACGAATCGATTGACCTATAATATTGATACATTTCATTACGGAATAGGGAAGTTATGGTAATTTATATATTTTTAAAATCGGTTTTTTATAGTAAAACTTTTTTCATTAACATAATTCAAAGTTCATGCAAGAACATAAATGATGTGTTGATTCGAGTCGAATCGATTGACCTATAATATTAATACATTTTATTGGAGAGTAAGGAAGCTATGATAATGCATAATATTTGAAAATACGGTTTTTTATAGTAAAACTTTTTTCTTCGACATAATTCAAAGTTGATGCAACAATATAAAAGATTCCTTGGTTCAAGACGAATCGATTGACTTATAATATTAATACATGTTATTAAACAGTAGGGCAGTTATGGTAATTTATATATTTTTTAAATAGATTTTTATAGTAAAAATGTTCTCATTCTCATAATTTAAAGTTGATTTGAAAATAGAAAAGATGTGTTGATTCGAGACGAATAGATTGACCCATAACATTGATACATTTTATTGAAGAGTAAGGAAGCTACGGTGATGCATAATATTTGAAAATACGATTTTTTATAGTAAAACTTTTTTCACTAACATAATTCAAAATTGATGCAAGAACGGAAAAGATTGATCTACACTTTATTGAAGATTAAGGAAGTTATGCTCATTTATAATATTTGAATCATCTGTTTCAAACAGAAAAACTTTTTTCATCGACATAATTCAAAGTTGACGCTAGAATAGAAAAGACTTTTTGATCATAAATTTTCAAATAAAATAATTCTGACAATTTTGGTAAAGAAATCATAAAGCTGGGAAAGGGATACGGTGCGATAGAACTTTTCCCTTCCCTTTTCCAGCTCGAAAAATTATCATTTCGAATATAAAATTTGATTTGCCTGATTTGTCTTTGTATTTAAACATTTTTTGTATTATTTTGTAATTTTGTATTTTTTGTAAATTTCTATTTTCAAATTGAGCAAAATGAAGACTTTGGTTTTTCTATTATTGAAAAAAATAACTAATGCTTCCTTTAAAGTCTATGAGGAAGCAAATACATTTGCTAAAGGGAAGCAAAGTGCTCGTGAAATGAGCACCATATAATTATAAATACAAACAAAGTGGAAACATCCGAGATCGAATTCACAGCTAGTTTACTTATTCTTGATTCACTCTTTATAGTTTAGCCAACGGCTACGTTACTTTCGGGGTGGGGGTCAGGGGATAAAATATAGCAAAAAAATTGGTAACTTATTAGTTTATGGACGGCTCCTAAGAGCTACCCATGTTGGATTTTAGAATCTAGATATTCTAGATCATATAGACATCCAGGTCCTAGACTTTTTATATACAATTACAATTAGTAGGGGAAACCTCCTTACAGTGGATAATACAACCTACAGTGGGTAATCATTAATTAAAAATACTAATATATGTAAAATAATTAATTTAATTTCATCAATAGTTAATACAATATACGTGCTCATTAATTAAAATTAAAATTATTTATTTTTCTTTCATTGTGCTCTTAATTAGTGATTACCCACTATAGATTGCATTATCCACTGTAGGGAGGTTTCCCCTACATATTTTATGTACAAGTTGTCTGCAAAAATTCATTTTTCACCGATGCACCCTTTTCAAAATAATCCTCAGAAACCATTTTTTGGGGATGTTTTCCACGATTTAAGGGTGTTTTCACCCTTCAACCCGGGTCAAAATTATTTTTTATTAACTTCTCATGCCTTAAGCTTAAGGAATTTTGAATTTTTTACACTGTTTTTGTTGCTCTAGGACTTAATTTATTCAAGTTAATCAAGTTTTTAATCGATTTTTGGAAATGTAAAAAGAAAATGGATTTTCAAATTACCGAACAAGATTTTTTGTTTAAGTTTTTAATAGACATATTTAGTGACACAATGCAAAAGGTTTCATCAAAATCGGTGGAAAGCCCCCGGGTTGACAGGTATAAACCTTAGTTGCTTAGTTGACTCCTCTATATATGTCAGGATACGATAGGTATGGGAGATAGGATAAGGTGATAGGGATAGGTAAATATAGGTATATATTTAGTAGATCAAATTCCACTGACTCTAGAGTCTAGACTAGACATCCGGGTCCTAGATCCTAGACATTTAGACTTTTAGAGTCACTGAAGAAGGACACAAACAGGTAGGATATGTGTAGGAGATGGGATAGAGTGATAGGGATAGGTATATACTATATAGTTAGTGAATAAAATTCCACTGAAGCCACAGGAAGACTCGTGAGAGGGAGGTAGATATAATAGAAAAAGTGTAGAATGGGTACCAAGTCTTGCAGCATGCAGTGGTAGATATAGGTATATAAGGGACTTTGACCGGCCGTTGCCCTCGTATCTTGCGAGTCGAGGCACCGCACCGGAGCAACTCTCATCTCAAAGAACCCACTCTGTCCAGTGTCCACTCTTTTCTCTCCTTCTTACTCTTTTGCTCGTTTGCTCGTTTGCTCTTTCATCAGCCGAGAAAATTTTACCTTCTCATCTCTTCTCTACGTGACCAGTTGCACATCCGCCTTCGCCTTCTTACCTGCAAGAACTCTTCTCCTGTTGCTTCTGGTACCCGGTACCGGAATGGCGCCCAATTTATTTACTTATTGTCGGGCAAAAAAAAAAAAAAAACATGGTTGAAATTAAATCATTTTAACCTTCTGAGATATTTATTAACGAAAGTAAGAGAAAGTCTGCTGTAGTTACTATATATAGTTTACTGAGGGTTTTATGACCTCTCTCTTCTTAAATGAAGCTTTGGAATTTAGATTGTAGAGTTGAATTCTCAGACCTTTTTTTAATAGGATGGAATAAAACAATTTCAGATTAAAATTTTAATAATTTATTTCGACCAAAAGGATGACGTTTCTACCATAAAGAAATGAATTTTTAATCCAGAAGGACAAATTTTTAACAAAATAGTTGAATTTTCGACCACTCACGATGACTTTATTAAAATAGTTGCATTTTCAACCAAATTTAATGTTCAAACTACTAAAATTAATTTCCAATCAAATGATCGAATTTTCAAACAAACAAGTTAATTTTTCGACAAAAAAAGGATGACTAACAAAATACTTTAATTTTCAACAAAATAATTAAATTTTCAACACAATAGTTGAATTTTTAACCAAGTACTGGCAGTTTCTACCTACAGGGTTGAATTTTCAACCAAATAGTCGAATTTTAAAACAAGAAAAATTAAAGTTCAACCAAAAACAGATGAAATTCCAACAAAAATATGAATTCTCCACGGAAAATATAATATTTTAATATTTGATAACTCAACAACAACAAATGAATTTTCAAGAAAATAGTTAAATTTTGAACCCAAGAGTTGAATTTTTCACCAAATTGTTAAATTTTGAACCAAATGGTCGAAATTTCAAACAAAAAATAATAAACTTCAACTAAAAACAGTTGCTTTTCAAACAAAAAATTGAATTTCTTAGAAGATAATTGAATTTTCAACAAAAAAGTTAAGATTCTACCAAAATAGTTGGAGTCTCAACACAAATAGAAAAAATTTCAACAAAGAGTTCAAGTTTCGACCAAAAAAAGATAACTAACGAAATACTTTATTTTTCAACAAAATAGTTGAATTTTCAACACAATAGTTGAATTTTTAACCAAGTACTGGCAATTTCTACCCACAGAGTTGAATTTTCAACCAAATAGTCGAATTTTAAAACAAGAAAAATTAAAGTTCAACCAAAAACAGATGAAATTCCAACAAAAATATGAATTCTCCACTTAAAATATAATATTTTAATATTTGATATTTCAACAACAAAAAATGAATTTTCAAGAAAATAGTTAAATTTTCAATCCAAGAGTTGAATTTTTAACCAAATTGTTAAATTTTGAATCAAATGGTCGAATTTCCAAACAAAAAATTGAATTTCTTGGAAGATAATTAAATTTTCAACAAAAAAGTTAAGATTCTACCAAAATAGTTGGATTCTCAACACAAATAGAAAAAATTTCGACAAAGAGTTCAATTTTCGACCAAAAAAAGGTAACTAACAAAATACTTCAATTTTCAACAAAATAATCAAATTTTTAACAGATCAATTAAATTATATGGCCAAATACAAATAATTTTATTAAACTTCAAACCAAAATAGTTGAATTTTTGACGAAAAGATGAATTCTCCCTGAAAAATATAATATTTGATACTAAAAAAAAGGAATTTTCAACAAAATAGTTCAATTTTTAACCAACGAGTTGAATTTTTAACTAAATGGTTGAATTTTCAAACAAAAAAGATTAAACTTCAACCAAAAACAGTTGCATTTTCAACCGAATAATTGAATTTCCTTTATGATAATTGAATTTTTAACAAAAAAGTTAATTTTCTACCAAAATAGTTGAATTCTCAACCCAAATAGAAAAAGTTTCAACAAAACAGTTGAATTTTTGACCAAAAAAGATGACTCTTTAACAAAATACTTTAATTTTCAACAAAATATTAAAATTTTTAACCAAAATGTTGAATTTTTAAACAAATTGTTGAATTTTCAAACAAAAAATTAGATTTTTTTAGATTTTTTAGAACTAAAATGACGAATCTGTAATAAAATATGAATTTTTAACAAAATTATTTAACTTTTAACCAAAAAAGACCAATTTTCTACCAAAACGATTAATTTTCTGCGAAATAGTTGAATTTTCAAACAAAAAATAAACAATTTCAACCAAAGACAGTTGCATTTTCAACCAAAAAATTGAATTTCTTAGAAGATTATTGAATTTTCAACAAAAAAGTTAAGTGTCTAGCAAAATAGTTAGATTCTCAACACAAATAGAAAAAATTTCAACAAAACAGTTCAGTTTTCGACCAAAAAAAGATAACTAACAAAATATTTTCATTTTCAACAAAATAATTAAATTTTCAACCGATTAGTTAAATTATATGGCCAAACACAAATAATTATATGGCCCAAACACTGGCATTTGTCCTACAAAGATGAATTTTCAACTAAATAGTCGAATTTTTAAACAAAAAAGATTAAACTTCAACCAAAAACAGATGAAATTTTAACCCAAATAGTTGAATTTTTCACAAAAAGATGAATTCTCCCTGAAAAATATAATATTTGATATTAAAAAAAAAGGAATTTTCAACAAAATAGTTCAATTTTTAACCAAAGAGTTCAATTTTTAACCAAATGGTTGAATTTTCAAACAAAAAAGATTAAACTTCAACCAAAAACAGTTGCATTTTCAACCGAATAATTGCATTTCCTAGAAGATAATTGAATTTTTAACAAAAGATTTATTTTCTACCAAAATAGTTGAATTCTCAACCCAAATAGAAAAAGTTTCAACAAAACAGTTGAATTTTTGACCAAATAAGATGACTCTTCAACAAAATACTTTAATTTTCAACAAAATATTCAAAATTTTAACCAAAGAGTTGAATTTTTAAATAAATTGTTGAATTTTCAAACAAAAAATATTATTTTTTTTACATTTTTTAGAACTAAAATGATGAATCTGCAATAAAATATGAATTTTTAACAAAATTATTTAACTTTCAACCAAAAAAGATGAATTTTCTGCAAAATAGTTGAATTTTCAAACTGTAAATATTAATATTCTACCAAAAAGGAAAATATTCAATAAAATAGTTTAATGTTTTACTAAAGAGATACATTTTCAATATTTCAATTAAAATAGTGCATCTTTAACCAAAAGAAACGCAGTTTTTAAGAAAGTAGTCCACTGTCAATTCCAATCAAGAAGATTAGTTTTCTACAAAAAAACACTCTCAACGAAAGAAATAAATTTTTATCAAAGTAGTTCAACTTTTACCGAAGTAGTTGAATTTTCAATTTAAAAAAAAAATCAGTTTTTTTACCAAAAATGGAATAGTTATATTTTCAGTTTAAAAAATTAATTAAAAAAATAGTTTTTATCTAAATTTATGAATGTTCAACTGGAATAGTTAAATTTTCAGTTAAAAAATTAAATTATTACCCATAAAAAAAAAACGAATTTTCAACCAAAGAGATCTTCAACAAAAAAATTATTTTTTAACAAAGTGTTTCAACGTGCAAGCAAGCTAGCAACAAAAATGAATTCTCAACGTCTAATGTAATAATAGATATTTTAAGCAAAGAACATTAATTTTCTTTCAAACAGTTGCATTTTTAACCAAATAGTCGAATTCAAAAAATAAAAAGATTAAATTTACAACCATAGAGTTGAATTTTCAACCTAAAAAGTAAATTTAAACCAAATAATTAAATTTTCAACAAAAAAGTTGATTTTCTACCGAAATAGTTTAATTTTCAACCCAAAAATACGAATTGTTTATAAGGCAGTTGAGTTTTTAATCCAAAATTTTAATTCTCTTTTTTTTATTAAAAAAATTAATACTGTCCGAACTCGATAAATGTTCAATCATAAATTTTAACAAAGTAGCCGAACTTTCAACTGACAAGCTTAATTTTCCAAACAAAAAGGCGAGTTTTCAACAAATAAATATTTTTCTGACAAAGAAAAAAAATGCATCCAAATTGTTGAATTTTCAAACCAGAAGACGAATTTTCTACACAACAGTTCATTTTTCATTCCGAAAATATGTAGTTAAATTTTCAACCAAAGAAAAGTAACCAATAAATAAATTTTTAACAAAGTACATACGTTGTTATACTTATTCCCTAGTAGTTGAATTTTCAATTTAAGCAAATTAATTTTCAATAAAAAATGGGTTAGTTACATTTTCAATTTAAAAAATTAATCTTCAACCAAAAAAATGGAGTTTTCAACAAATTAGTTAAACTTTCAAACAATAATATAAATTTTAAAACAAAACCGTGATTCTTCAGCTTAAATAGTTACCTTTTCTGTTTAAAAAATTAATTTTTAATAACAAAAAACAAATATCCAACCAAAGAGATGAATTTTCAACAAAAACATGATTTTTTAATAAGTTGGTTGAACCTTGAACTAAGGAATTGAATTATTAATCAACAAAGATTTTAATTTTTATTAAAAAACAGTTGAATTCAATCATAAAGATGAATTTTCAGATAAATTGGGCGAATCCTCAACCAAAGAAGATTAATTTTTTACCAAAACGTTGCATTAAAAAAAAAGAAATTTGTACCAAAGGAGATTAATTTTTAAACTGAAAGGAAGAATTTGAAAAAAGTAGTTAGAATTTAAAGCAAAAAGTTAATTTTCTATCAAAATAGTTGAATTTTCAATCCAAAAAAGCAACTGAAAAAAAAGAATTAGAAATAACAGAATAACTAATACACTGACAAGAATCTTATATTATCAGGGTGGCCGCAAAACTTCATTTTCAAAATTTCCTAAGACCAGAATCTTAATCTTGTAAAATTTTTAACATAGAATATTCTATAAATGGAATGAATAAATTTAAAATGTTCAAATATAAATTTAACATTTCGAAATTTATTATCCTTATCAGTTATTCAAACTGCCTCTTATAGAAATTCCTTGACCTTTCACTGGCCAATAAAATACCCGGACTTATTTTCCCAATAAAAAAAAATATTGCGTCTAGTAGAAAAATCAGAAGTAATTTTACCGAGAATTTTATTACCTCTCTGATTCAGCTCATTATTTATCTTTACTTTATCTTACGCAAGTGTAGAACATTTTAAGTGTTTTTTTTTCTAAATCAACATTCGCCAACGAATTTTAGAGAATAATTTGCACTTGTCAAAAGCAGATGTTGCGCAATTTTCACGATAAAAGCCTACTCTGGAAATATTTTGTTTATCGTGTTTAAGATAAAATGAAACGAAGGTCGGGATTTTATTGTGCCTAATCGACCCTGAGCGAGTTTGATAAATTGAGGCTGAAAATTTCAAATGACCGAATTTCTTGTAATTTTTCCGCATATAAGATAAAAAAAAGTTATTTTAAATTCGGTTATCTTACAACAGAATTGAAACATTTTTATGAGGTTATTAAAAATTAAACTCTTCACGAAATATCATTGTTTGTTCGTTGATTCTGAAAATTGCAGTGTTCTATATTCAATGAAAATGATGTCACTAACATTTTTTTTTAATTCTAAGGTCTCGAATTTTGTACCTGGACTTAAACTAGTCACATGATCTAGGAAAGTTGTAAAAACAATCTGAAATTTACCAGACGTAATTTTTGAAATATGTAAAAAAAAATTTTAAGCAAGAACAGATTTTACAGCCCAAAATTCTCTTAAAAGTTTAAAACGGGGGAAAGAGGGGGGTTTCACGAAAATATTGGAATAATAATTTAAATAGATGAATTTTCAACCAAATAATTAATTTTTCTGCCGAAATAGATAAATTTTTAAGGCAAAAAGACGAATTTATTAGAAGATGACTTTTCTATCAAACAAAATGAATTTTCAATCCAAAGGGATGAATTTTCTATTAAAAAAGACGAAAGTTCAACAAAAGAGATGAATTTTTGACAAAAAAAATGACTTTTCAACAAAATAGTTGAACTTTAAAGAAATTAATTCAATTTTCAAGAAAATGGTTGAATTTTTAACCAAATAGTCGACTTTTCAACCAAGAACATTAATTTTCTAGCAAAAAAGACGAATTTGTAACATAATACTGGAATTTTCAACTAAAAAAGATAAATTTTTGACCAAAAATGGTAAATTAAAATTTTCAGTTTCAACAAGCAAGAACTACTTTTAAACAAAATACTTGAACTTTCAAACAAATAGTTGAATTTTCAACTAAAAAAGATAAATATTCAACCAAAAATGGCGAAGTTAAATTTTCAGTAAAATAATAAATTGTCAACAAGCAAGAACTAATTTTCAACCAAATAGATGATTTCTCAAGCAAGAGAGATGACTTTTCTACAAAAATGAATTTTCAATGCAAAAGGATAAATTTTTTCTTAAAAAAGATGAAAATTCAACAAAACAGTTGAATTTTTCAACCAAAAGATGTCTTTTCAACCGAATAGTTGAACTTTCAAGAAATTAATTCAATTTTCAACAAACTGGTTGAATTTTTAACCGAATAGTTGATTTTTTAATCAAGAACATTAATTTTCTACCAAAAAAGACGAACTTTTAACAAAATACTTGAATTTTCAAATAAATAGTTGAATTTTCAACTAAAAAAGATTCATTTTTAACCAAAAATAGTCGAATTAAATTTTCAGTAATATAACTAGTTTTGAACAACAACAAAAAAACTAATTTTAAACAAAATTCCAAAGAAATAAAGATTTTTTAGTCAAAAACAAAAAAAAAGTTCATCCAGTTGTTGAACTTCCAAGCCAAAAGACGAATTTTCTATAACACAGTTGAATTTTCAACGTGGAAATATGAATTTTCAACCAAAAAGTTAATTTTCAACCAAATAATTGCATTTTTAACGAAAAATAGGAAATTTCAACCAAGAGAATTTGTTTTATGCCAAAAAAGACAAATTCTCATTCGAAAAAGATCAATTTTCAACCAAAAACAAAAAAGGTAATTTTCAACTAAATAATTCAATTTTCTGCCAAAATAGTTAAATTTTTAAGAAAAAAATACGAAAGTTCATCGGAACAGTTGAAGTTTAGATAAAAAAATATGTCCGTTCAACAAAATAGTTGAACTTTCAAAAAAGTAATTAAATTTTCAACAAAATTGTTGAACTTTTAACCGAATAGTTGCATTTTCAACTTGCAAATATGAGTTTTCAACCATGAAGAATAATTTTCTATACCAAAAGACGCATTTTCAATAAAATAATTCACGTATTTTTGACCAAAAAAAAAGTGAATTTTTAACGAAATAGTTGAATTTTCAGCTGAAAAAGATACATTTTCAACCAAGAAGATTAATTTTCTCTTAAATAGAAACGTATTTTTAACAAAATACATGACCTTTCAACTAACCAAGATAAATTTTCCAACAAAAATTAAATAGTTAAATTTTCAGTTAATGTTCGACAAAAAAGAGAAAGTTTTAACCAAAGATATAAACTTTCTACTAAAATTTCTACTAAAATACTAAAATTTTGAATCTTACACCGAAAAATTGAATTTTTAATAGAGTTTTTTTAACTAATTAGTCGAATTTTCAACTAAGTAGTTGAATTTTAAACCAAAAAAGATGTTAATTTTAAATGAAAAACAGTTGAATTCAACCTAACAGTTGTATTTTTATCCATGAATGCTGAATTTTCAACCAAGAAGATTACTTTTCTACTAAGAAAAAAACAAAACGATTTTTAACAAAATACATGAATTTTCAACTAAAAAGGATAAGTTTAAAAAAAAAAGAAATAGTTAAATTTTTAGTTAAAAAAATGAAATTTGAACCTCAAAAATAAATTTTTAACCAAGGATATGAATTTTCAACTAGAACTTTAAACCTTCAACCAAAAGAATGAATTTTTAACAAAGAAGTTCCACTTGCAACTAATTAGTCAAATTTTCAACTAAGTAGTCTAATTTTCAACCTAAAAGTATTTTAATTTTTAAAGTAAAAAACAGTTGCGAATTCAAACATACAGTTGTATTTTTAATCATAAAGGATGAATTTTGAACCAAGAAGATTAATTTTTTACTAAAAAAAAAAAATTTTGAACAAAATACATGCAATTTCAATTAAACAGAATAATTTTTCAAACAAAAATGGTATAGTTAAATTTCCAGTTAAAAAAAAAATAATTTTTAACCAAAAAAAAGGAAGTTTCAACCAATAATATGAAATTTTAACTCAAATTTTGAATCTTCAACGCAAAGAATGAATTTTTAACAAAGTAGTTCAACTTTCAACTAATTAGTCGTATTTTCAACTAATAGTTGAATTTTCAACCAAAAAAGATGAATTCTCAGCGTAACATGCAATAGTTGTTATTTCAAAAAAAAAGATTTTCATTTGATATAAAAAACAGTTAAATTCAACCAAAAAAGTTAAATTTTCAACAAAAGGCATGAATTTTCAACTAAAGTTTTGAATTTTCAACCAAAAAAAGAATTTTTATCAAAGCAGATCAACTTTTGCACAAGTAGTTGAGTTTTCAATTAAAAAAGATCAATTTTTAGCCAAAAATGAAATAGTTATAATTTTAGTATGAAAAATCAATTTTTAATGGAAAAAAAACAAGTTTACCACAAAATAATAAAACTTTTAACCACAGAAGTGAATTTTCAACAACAAAAAAAGATTTTTTAACAAAGAAGTTGAATCATCAACAAAATAATTAAATTTTCACCCAACTAATACAATTTTTTGCAAAAAGAGACAAAATTTTGAAGCAAAAATATAAAAGTAGAATTTTCAATTAATATGAATAAACTTTTAAACAAAAATAGTAGGAATTTCTTATTTGGGTTCTATTAATTCAGTTCACATTTAAGCGAAAAAACGAGAAAAAGGGGATGTTTCTTGAAAACAGATGATAAAGAGGATTTAAAAAAAAGAGAGAAAAGAGGGGAATAGGGGAAAGAGTGTGAAGTTTTCAAATGTTGAAAGCTTTTTTTTCAAAGATTTTTAAAGTCAAAACTATCCTTGAAATTCAGAAAAAGAGTAATTTGAAAACCAAATTTTACAGCCTGATGGTATTGAATCTCTTAACTTGTAAGTGGTGAATTACATTTGAATAAAAAGTTCGTATTCAATTTTACAATAAAAATACCACTTTTCTTTAAAAACTAAACGCCCACAAAATTCTGAATACACAATATTTTGAGCTCCCCAAAAACAATTATTAACAATAAATAAATTTTAAAATCAAATTTAAACCGTTTCCTAATTTTTATTTAAAAAAAAATTTTTCAGCAAAATAGTTCAACTTTTTACCAAAGAGATGAATCTTCAAACAAAAAAAAATTATTTCTTAACAATGGATTCAACTTTACGCTAGTAGTTGAATTTTCAACAAAAAAAGGTGATTTTTCAATGAAAAATGTAATAGATGATATTTCAAGCAATAAAAATGTTAATTTTACATAAAATGCAGTTAAATTCAAATATAAAAAAAAACAATTTTTGATAAAATAGTTGATTTTTCATCCAATAAATAACAAAAAATTGAACCAAATTCTTGAATTTTCTAGCTAAAAAGAAGAATTTTCTACAAAACAGTTAAATCTTCAATTAAAAAAAATTAATTTTCAACAAAAAATTAATTTCCAGCCAAATGTTTAATATTTTTACGAAATAATCGAGTTTTCAACCAAAAAATATGAGTTTTTAACAAAGTAGTTGAATTTTCAACAAAACATAATTTTTCACCCAAATAGTAGAATTTTTAACCAAAAGAGATGAATTCTGAACAAAAAATATAATAGTTGATATTTCAAACAAAAAAGAATTTTGATTAATCATATACAACGTTCCAAATCATATATAAGATTTTTCGTAAATTTAAAAAAAAATCAATCCTTTTACTTTCCTGGAAAGTGAACCGATTTTTTTTCTGAAGAAAGGGTAGTTAGTGTTAATTATTAATTAGTAAGAATTTGGCTAATTAAATTAATCAAGCATACTTCTTTATTGGCAGAAAACAAATCTTCATGGTTCAAAATTCAATTTTTTGGTTCAATTCGACTATTTTTAATTTAAAATTATAATAATTTTGGGCTTAATATCAACTATTACATTTTTTGTTGAGAATTCTTTTTTTTTATTAAAAATTGATCAATTTGTTTCAAAGCTAAACTACTTTGTTAAAAATTAATTTTTTCTGGTAATGATTTATTATTCTAATACAAATTTATCTGTTTGGTTGAAAATTTGAGGATTCTATTCAAAATTCGTTTTTTTTGTTGATAATATTAATCTTGTTAATTGAAAATTGAACTATTCCATTTTTTGTAGAAAATTGATCTTTTTTGGATAAAAATTAAACTATTTGGTGGAGGATTCAACTATTTTATTGATAATTCATCTTTTAGGTTAAAAATTCAACTACTTGGTTAAAAGGTTAACTATGTTGTTCAAAATTCGACTTTTTTATTGAAAATTAATTTTTTCAACGGTTTATTTTTTTATTCTAATTTTTGTTGAAAATTTATCGTTTTCAGTTTTAAATTCACTTATTTGTTTGAAACTTTATGTTTTAGGTTCAAAATTCGTCTTTATTGGTAAAAAATAAATTTTTTCGTTGAAAATTTATCTTTTTGTTTAAATTCAACTGTTTTTTATTTCAAATTAATTTCTTTTATGAAAATTTTAATACTCGTTTTGCTACTTGCTTCGACTACATTGTTATAAATTCATTTTTTTTTTTTGAAAATTTATAATTTTACTCGAAAATGTATCTCTTTGGTTGAACATTTAATTAAAAAAAAATGTATTCGTTTTTTTTATAGTTGAAAATTAGTTTAGCTAATTGAAAATTTAAGTATACCCTTTTTGGTTGAAAATTAATTTTTTCTAGTTGCAAATTCAACTATTTGGTTGAATATTCATGTTTGTTACGTTGAAAATTCGCCTATTTTGGTAGAAAAATAATCTTTTTGGTGAAAAATGTATTTTTTGTTTAATTTTAACTAGGCTAGGTTGATAGTTGAACTGCTTTGATAAAAATTTATTATTTTGACTAATGATTCATCGTTTGAGTTTAAATTCATCTGTTTGGTTAAAAATTAATCTCTTTTAGTTGAAAATTCAACTTTTTGGTTGAAAATTCATGTAACTCCTTGAAAATTCGCCTTTTTTTGGTAAAAATTAATCTTCTTGGCGGAAAATTAATTTTTCTATTAATTCAACTACTTGGTTGAAGGTTGAACTGATTTTTTAAAAATTCATTCTTTTTGTTAATGATTGATCATTTTAGTTGAATATTCATCTGTTTGGTTGAAAATTCAACTATTTTGATTGAAAACCATTTCACTTTGAAAATCAATTTTTTTAGTTTCAAATTCAACTTTTTTTTCGTTAAAAATTAATCTTCTCGTTTGAAAATTGAACTAATTCGTTGAAAGTTTAACTACTTAGTTGCAATTTCAAGTACTTAAATTCATTTTTTTTTTTGGTTGAAAATGGATCTATTTGGTGAGACATTAATCTACTTTGTATATAATTTAACTATATTGCTGAAAATTGTTTATTTTTATTGGCAACTAATTTTTTCAACTGAAAATTTCACTATTCACTTTTCAGTTGAAAATTTATCATCTTCAGTCGAACTATTTTGGTGAAAAATCTAATCATTTTGTAGAAAATTCGTTTTTTATTATTTATTATTATTATTTATTTATTTTTATTATGGTATACTATTACTAACTATTCCACTTTTTATTATAAATTTATCTGTGTTAGTTGAAAATTGATGTATTTTTGGTAGAAAATGGATTTTTTTACTTGAAAATTCATCTTTTTGGTTGAAAATACCTTTTCGTTGTTTAAACATTATTTTTGTTAACTGAAAATTCAACTATTCCATTTTTGATTGTAATTTAATCTTCTTCAGTTTAAAATTTGACTTTTAGGTTGAAAATTATGTATTGAAATTATGGTTGAAATTTTTTTTTAGTTGAACATTTAACTTTTGGTTAAAAATTTATATTCTTTAGTTTAAAATTTAACTCATCTTCAAAATTCAACAATTTTGTGAAAAAGTCATTTTGTTGGTTGAAAATTAAAGTGTTTTGTTGAAAATTCGTCTTTTTTATAAAAAATGTATCTTCTTTCGAAATTCCGTTTTTTAAATGTAATTACTTGGCTGAAAGTTGAACTACTTTGATAGAAATTTATTTTTTGTTTGAAGATGCATCCTTTGAGTTAAAGGTTCACCTCTTTTGTTGAAAATTTAACTATATTGTTAAAAATTAGTTTTTTTACTTCAAAATTAATTTCGTTTATTGAAAATTAAAATATATACTATTTTAGGTTGAAAATTGACCTTTTTCGGATGAAAATTCAACAGATTGGATAATTCAAAATGGCTGATTTCATCAGCGAGTCAAAATGACTGATTTAAGTAGTCACTTTTGACTGATTCAAGTTTAGAGTCTAGTTACTTTTGCGTGGACGGATAATTCCCATTGCATTTTAGAGCAAAATGTCCAACAGGAAAAAGAAAGATGATAAAATTATGAGAAAATTTTATGGAAAGAATAATCCGCTATCTTCCATAGGTTTCGAGTTATGATATATTGAAAAATCCCCACTTTTTTGGATTTTCAGCGAAAAATCACTAAGTTCCAAAAAACACTGTGTACCTTCGCACCTGATTACTGCACGGAAAAGTGTTCCACTGGTTGGTGAAAGTAGACTCAATTTCCTGTGATTACAAAAAAAGAACAATGACCTACCTATAATAGGTCATAAGTTATGACCCCTCAAAGTTGGCCATTTTTGCCTGTTTTTACGGGCAAAAAAGTCGAGTTCAGTTTTTTCAAAATAAATCGAGTCAGGTTTAGTTTGCATTGATTAAGCCAGATGATGAAACAGAGTCTATAAAATTCTGCGTACATCTAAAAAAAAAAGTTTTTTACATCTATTATTTTGGGAATTGCAAGGTTTCCAAAATTTCATTTTTTGTTTGCATTTTTGACTAAAAACGAAAAAGTTGTGTTTTTGTGGATCCTACGACAAAGTTTATACAGAGCAAATGAAAGTGGAGTCAATTTAGCGTAATTAAAAAAAAGTGTCCTAGCCCTAATAGGTCACGAGATATGACCTTGGGAAATGCACTCTTCCTGCATAGGCCATAGAGGCACCTGAGCGTACTGTAAAGTAGAACTGCGGTCATATTTCGAAATGTTTGTCCCAAATAAGTGTATATAATTCATTTATCATGTATAATACGTCTTTTGAAACTGATAAATAAATAATTGTTTCTAACAAAAGCTTGCTATCACCACCAAAAGTAACCACCAAGCTTTTGTTATAAACAATTATTTATTTATCAATAGCAAAAGACGTATTATACATGATAAATGAATTATATACACTTATTTGGGACAAAAATTTCGAAATATGACCGTAGTTCTACTTTACGGTACGCTCAGGTGCCTCTATGCAGGAATAGGACACTTTCCAAGGTCATATCTCGTGACCTATTAGGGCTAGGACACTTTTTTTTAATTACGCTCAATTGACTCCCCTTTCATTTGTTCTGTATAAACTCTGTTGTAGGATCCACAGGAAACGAGGTATTTTACAGAAACACAACTTTTTCGCGTTTAGTCAAAAATGCAAAAAAAATGAAATTTTTGAAACCTTGCAATTCCCAAAATAATAGGTCTAAAGAACTTTTCTTTTAAATGTACGCAGAATTGTATAGACTCTATTTCATCCTCTGGCAACAGCAATGCAAACTAAACCTGACTCGATTTATTTTGAAAAAACTGAACTCCACTTTTTTACCCGTAAGAACAGGCAAAAATGGCCAACTTTGAGGGGTCATAACTTATGACCTATTATAGGTAGGTCATTGTTCTTTTTTTGTAATCACAGGAAATTGAGTCTACTTTCACCCACCTGTGGGACACTTTTCCGTGCAGTAATTAGGTGCGAAGGTACACAGTGTTTTTTGAAACTTAGTGATTTTTCGCTGAAAATCCAGAAAAGTGGGGATTCTTCAATACATCATAACTCGAAACCTATGGAAGATAGCGGATTATTCTTCTAACAAAATTTTCTTATAATTTTGTCCTCTTTCTTTTTTCCGTTGGTCATTTTGCTCTAAAATGCAATGGGAATTATCCGTCCACGCAAAAGTAACTTTTGGAACAGTTTTAGAAAAAAAACCAGTTTGGCAATTGATCTGTTCTATCATTTTTGATATGTTAAAAGGGACCCCTTAACGAAACTTTCTCATCAAAAACATTGGATGTGGGATTTTTCGGGAACCAAACTACCAGATGCCTGGACTACACGCAAAAAATTTATCTGTGAAAAAGTCACGAACTTGTAGCTAGGTCTCGGATACGAGATAAAAAAATGAAACATTACATCCTTATTTCTATGAGAAATGTATGGATAAATTTCGAAGTTTTTTACGAACAGTTCGAATTTCCTACGAACAGTTCCTGAAAATTTCAGACTGAAATGTGAAGAGGAAAAATTTTATTTGTGCGATTTAATTTATATTAATTTATAAATTCGCAACTCAGAAGATTCGAACCCTCAAAGACTGCTGATTCGCCAGTTTTTAAACATGAACCAAAAGTGCGTAAACACGCGCAGCCATCGAGGCCAAACAAAATAGGTATTATAAAACTTCTAGCCACTCATTCGACGAGGTCGAAGCACACATACGAGCGCGCACACGCACCGCGCGTTTGGGCGAGCGTGTGTGCGGGCCACGTACAGGCGAACCTACTTTCCAGTTCCCAGATTTGTCGGGCAAGCTCGTGAGTGCTCTGAGAATCTTTTCCCAATCACTCGTAATATTTTTGTAATTATTCACGTAAAAAAAAGTGATGAACCGTTTTAGAATTTCCACATCGAGTTCGTCAATTCTTTCTTAAAGTGCGCAGATTATTCATGAAAATACATCAATATCCGATGAATTTTTCTCATATCCGAGACCAAGCTACTAGTTAGTGACTTTTTTACGGATACATTTTTTCCGTGTATTTGAGCTCCAGAAAATTTAATTTTCATCGTGGAACAATGGGGATTTTTTCATTCAATAGGGGAAATCTTCATTATTCAGAATCAATAAAAACCGGAAATCGATTGTTTGATCTTAAGACTGGTTTCTTCGCTCCACGTTACATACGTTATCGAACATATGTATAACATTGTAACTTGCACTAATTGGTGAACTATATAATCGGTCAATTGTACATATGGTTCATACTAACACATGTTTCGAATATATATATATATAGGGATGTCATTCTGGACATTCGTAATGTAATAATTGGACGTATGTCGGGCCCCCCTTTAAAGTTATTACGCTGACATGAAATCAATTGAAGGAAGTGCCACGTTTAATCCCGTCACTAGTTGTAATTTTCATAACGATCGTGTCGGAAATTAGACCTACCGAACGCTATAAAAAGAACATTGCACTTGACTGCTCTTTTTATACCAAGGGGAAAAGGTCATTTTATAACCTTTTGACCTTTAATAGTAACGACTCTCAGAAAGTAATCACATGTCTAGGGTGGCCATTTTGTAATCGAAAAAAAAATTCCCGATCATTTCACGATTTTTTCCCGGTTAGCAAAAATTTGTCACTGTCATTGAAATTAAAAATTTCGAACTAGCTTATAACTAAACATTTTCATTGGAAATAGAGGAAAACCTCCCTGCAGTATATAATGCAACCTACAGTGGATAATCATTAATTAATAGGGTGTCCACCCTACCTGGAAAAACCTGGAAATTTCAGGAATTTTTTTTTTTTAAGACAGGGAATTTTTTCGATAGTGTGCTTAACTTTTTTAAATTACAATTTAAAATTGAATAAAAATGATTCTTTATTTGTAAAAGTAGCGTTATATTACTGTATTTAACTATTTTATTGAAAATTCGTTTTTGGGCTTGAAATTAATTTTTTTAACTGAAAATTCAACTATTTTATTTTTAATACTAGATTTAATGCTTTCACGATGATTCATTATAATAAATTTAAAATTTAAAGCTTTTATTTTTGGTTAAAAATTGATCGTTTTTAGTTAAAAATTTAAGTATCTAGTTGAAAATTCATGTATTTTGTTGAAAATTCTTTCTTTTTTTCATTAAAAATGTTTAAAAAATTTTGTTGAAATATCAACTACATACTACCTTTCTCGTTCAGAAATTAATTTTTTACTATTCCAGTTAAAATTTTACCTATTTTGTTGACATTTTTGTAATTAACTTTTTAAATGAAAAATGTAATTATATTAGTTGAATATTCCATCATTTTACTTAAAAATTCATCTTTTTGGATAATTATTAATTTTTTTAACTAAAAATGTATTTATTCAATCTTTGGTTGAAAAATGATTTTTTTTAGTTGAAAATATGTCTTGTTTAGTAGAAATTAATCTTTTTGGTTTAAAATTCAATTATTTCAGTTTAAAATTCATCATCTTAGTTGAAAAATCATCATTTTAGTTTAAAATTTATCACTTCGGTTGAAAAGTTATATTTTTGGGTGAAAAATTAATTTTTTGAACTGAATATTTAACTAATTCATTTTTGGTTGAAAACTGCTCGATTTTTACATCCAACTTCAACTATATGGTTGAAAAATTATTTTTTGTTGTTGAAAAGTTTACAGTTAATCTTTTTTGTTAACAATTTTTATTAAAAATAAAAATTGTGATTTAAAATTGATCTACTTCATTTGAAGAATGATCATTTTAGTTGAAAATTCATCACTTTGTTGAAATTTTTTTTTTCTGAATATTTAACTATTCCATTATTGGTTTGAAAACAGATATTTTTACTTCTAAATTCAACTGTATGGTTAAAAATGTGTCTTTTTTAGTTGAAAATTCAACTATTTCGTTTAAATTGGTGTATTTTGTTGAAAAATTGTCCTTTTTTGGTAGAAAATGAATCTTTTTGTTCGAAAATTAATCTTTTTGGTTGAAAATTAATCTTTTTGGTTGAAATTTCCAGTATTCCAGTTGAATATTCATCATTTTAGTTGAATATTTATGAAAAAAATGTTCAAAGTAGGGAGTAGGGTGCCCCAAAAAATGTGTGATTTTGAATTTTGCAAACGCTACACCCTAAATTTCTTCTTTTTGATGAAAAAATACGGCCATAAATTTTATATTATTTAAAAAAAATTTAGAGGTTCCGCTATGCCATTTTAGGTCTGAAAATGAATTTTCTTAGTTATCAATTTAAAAAATACAAATTCATCAAAAAAAATCTTTCATCCCTAAAAATTATTTGTGATTTATTGAGAAATAAGCCGTAAATTTTATATATAAGGAGAATATTCTCCATAAGGAATAAATTAAAAATATTTACACCGGGTGGCCGCAAAAATATTGAATTTTGAAATATGCATAAAATACACATTTTTTGTACTTTAAAGATTCTTATAGTATTTTAAAATGCATTTTTACCTATCATTTGCCTGAAAAAATATGATGATATTACAGCATTTCTCGAATCTTTTAATTAGTGGAAAGCGACTGAAATCTCATTGAAAGTCGACTGATTTAATTTTACAGAATGTACACTCAACTCCCGATATAAGACCGGTTTCGGACATGGCTTGCCTTGGCTTTGATCCTAAATCGGTGGAATCCAAGCGTGAACCATTTCTGTTGGATTTGAACGCATGACGCAACCAACGTGCTGAGAGTGCGGCCCTCAAGCTGTTTGTCACGCTTGACTGAGCACGTATTCTCTTTCGGCCCCGCGGCTCCTCTCATCACGAAACTGCGGAGGCCATCAGTTCTAGGAATGGCGTAAACCGGGGGGGGGGGGCGGTCTTATATCGGGAGTTGAGTGTATTTCTTTTTATTAATCTCTTAACAGACAATTTTGAATACGATAAAAACTCGATCTATTTTTATAAATTTCTTAGAATTCATTATCTTAATTAGGTTAAAATAGGTAATTTAAAATGAGCAGTTAGTTAAAGTGAAAACTATTACTTCAGTCCCTGAAAATGAATTTTCGTTCTGTTACCTGGTTACCTCATTACAAATTGAAAACAGACCACGTGCATGTGTAACTTCTACCTTCGAGACGAAGAGAAACTCAAGATTTTTTTACTATTCTTTTTCAGAGATGGAATCGTAATGCTGGGAACCTGATTTTCCTCTAAAGGCAAAGAATACGTCTGTCTATTAGTACCTACCTTAAAATGGAAATGCTACTTCGCAGATGGTTCATCAGTTCTGCAGCTGGCTGGAAATTCGATTTAAAAAATGTTCGATCTTTATAAATCTACTTTATACGAATTTTCTACTTTCTGACTCTGAAAAATATAATATTTAATAGTTAAAACAGATTTAACTTAAAATATAAAATTATTATATGTAAAAATTGTTGTCTTTCATGGTATCTATTGTCAACCAAATCTTTGAATTTTTTTATAAAGAATACCAATTTAAGACGAAAAATATTAACCTTTAAAAATGGACGTGCGGTCTAACAGACCGCACCATGGTACTGATGTCTGCATCATTTACCCCCCTGGCCTTCCTCGATGCTGCCGTTATTAGTACCTTTTATTTTAGGTAGGTGGATAACCTGCGGTCCTGCGTGTGATTGGCGAGTAACATCAATTGTAAGCTCATATGCGGTCTGTGAGACCGCACGTCTACGGTAGCGTCACAATTTTATATTTCTGTTTCAAGGTATTTAAAACGCAAGATATCACAGACAACCAAACTTGAGCGGGTACCTCAAATCACGGAAAGCGACCGTCTCAGAAAAATTTTACGACCCGATTATCCGTCATTTGAGGAAAAAGTGGCAAATTAGTATGGATGAGTGGTCGTGCGGTCTCCCAGACCGCACCATACTTCTGATATGTGGATCCCTTCTCCCACTGGTGTAAAATATTATTAATAATAAAAGTTGATAAAATCTATTAATTTCTTACTTATTCCGACGCCCTTTCATATATTTGTATAAGTTAGATAACAAAAACATATTTACCTATTTAATTGGATATCATTTTATAAATCCACACTTAAAGGTTAACATAACCTATTGTTGAACAAATATTGTAAATATTCTTTGAAATCTAATAATTTTTGTTTTAAAAATCTGAACTTGTCAAAAGTTGTCAGTCTTCTTTGACATATTTCTTTTTTTATTAAAAATGCCAATCTCTGACGAAAAACACTTACATCATCAAAAATTGTTAAGATTCTAAATCTTGTTCATGATATATTTGTTTTTAAATACCAATTTTTTGTGTAAAACGCTAATATAACCTAAAATGGTTGAAATTTTTTAATCTTCTTTGAAATCTAAAAGAACTAATTTCCAACCAAAAACACTAACATAATCCAACAATTTCAAAAGATTCTAAATCTTGTTCATATTATAATGATTTTTATTTTAAAATACCGATTTCTCGTGTAAAACGCTAACATAACCAGAAATTGTTCAAGTTTTTAATCTTCATTGGAATCTAATTTTTTAAATTAAAAATACCACTTTCCAACGAAAAATAGTAAATACTAATATAATCCAAAATTGTTAAAGATTCTAAATCTTGTTCATATTATAATGCTTTTTGGTGTAAAACGCTAAAACAGCCAAAAATAGTTCAAATTTGTGAATATTCTTTGACATCTAATTTTTTGGTTGGAAATAACAATTCTCGATGAAAAACACGAACATAATCCAAAATTGTAAAAAAATTCTAAATCTTGTTTAAATGATTATGATACCAATTTTTTGTGTGAAACGCTAACGTAACCTAAAATTGTTCAAAATTTATGAACGTTTAAAATCTAATAATTTTTGTTCAAAATACCAATTTTAAGTTTGAAAATTTAACGTAATCTAAACTTGTTAAAAAAATGCGAATCGTCTTGTAAATCTAATTTTTTGTTATTAAAAATAAATTTTCTGTAAATCGCTACCATAGCCTAAAATGGTTAAAAGTTGTAAATCTTCATTATAATCTTTTTTTTAAATTAAAATTACCAATTTACAACGAAAAACACTAACATAATCCAAAATTGTTAAAAGATACAAAATCTTGTTCAAATTATAATGAATTTTATTTAAAAATATCAATTTTTGGTGTAAAACGCTAACATAACTAAAAATTGTTAAAATTGGTGAATTTTCCTTGAAATCTAATATTTAAATTAAAAATACTAATTTCCGACGAAAAACACTAACATAATCCAAAATTGTTAAAAGATTCTAAACCTTGTTTAAATTATGACTTTTGTTTTTGAATACCAATTCTTGGCGTAAAACGCTAACGTAACCTAAAATTGTTCAAAAATTATTATCATATAAAATATAATAATTTTTGTTAAAAATAACTGATTTCCTGTGAAAAATATTAATATTGCCTGAAACTGTTCAAAAAATGCAAAACTTGTTCAAACTATAATGATTTTTGAATTAAAACGCTAACATAACTTAAACTTGTTACAAGTTGTGAGTCTATTTTTTTAATTAAAAATAATCGATTTCCTGTAAAAAACGTTAATATAATCTCTAACTGTTAAAAAATGAGAAAAGTACAATTTTTTATTTAAAACGCTCACATAACCTAAAATGGCTACAAGTTGTGAATCTTTTTTAAAATATAATTGTTTGTATTAAAAATAGTAGATGCTGGCAAAAAAACACTTAACATAACCTGAAATTATTAAAAATTGTGAATCTTCTTTGTAAACTAACTTTTTTAAATTAAAAATACCAATCTTTTGTGTGAAACGCTAACATAACCTAAAATTATTAAAATTTGTGAATACTCTTTGAAATATAATTTTTAAAATTAAAAATACCAATAATTGCCAACGAAAAACACTAAGATAATCCAAAATTGTAAGCATATTCGAAAGCTTGTTCAAGTTGTAATGATTTTGGTTTTAAACAGCAATCTTTGGTATACAATGCTAACGTAACCTAAAATTGTCAAAAATTATTAACCTTTAAAATCTAAAGATTTTTTTTTAAATACCCGATTTTCTGTGTAAAACTTTAATATAACCGGAAACTTAAAAAGTGAAAAATCTTGTTTAAACTATAATTAATTTTGTTTTAAAATACAAATGGTTGGTTTAAAAAGCCAACATAACCTCAAATTGTTAAAAGTTGTAAATCTTCTTTAAAATATAATTTTCTGCGTTAAAAATGCCAATTTCTGACGAAAAACACAAATATAATCCAAAATTGTTAAAAAGATTCTTACTCTCGTTCAAATTATTATTTTAATTTTAAAATACAAATCTTTGGTGTTAAACGCTTACATAACCTAAAATTGTTGAAAATGGGAAATATTGATTATGATTTTTGTTAAAAAATACTAATTTCCAGCGAACATCGCTTTCCTAAAACATGTTTAATATTTACAATAATTTATTAGATAATTAATAATTTTCATGTTTCAATTTAACCGCGCATTTGCACAAGGTTTTCTACGATTTTTCTTGCAAAAAGGGATTCTTTTAGATTTAATTTTCGAAATTTCAAATTTAAGATATACACCACTACTTTTTTTAGATAGAAAAAACTAAATCTTCTTCGTTCATGAATTTTGAATACTATAAATCTGAAAATTTCTTAAATCTAAAGTTTCCTGAGTCTTAAACTGAAAATCAAACAAAAAGTACGAGGTAAAGAAATAAAAAATGCAGATAAATCTCTTGGAACTGTTTTTTATTATAATGATAATTTTCGTTCATGCAAATTTCCTTTTTCCTTTTTTTTCTAATTCGCACTCTTTCGTTCATTCCCTTTAATTCTTTGCACAAACATACTCTGTTCCTAAGCAATTACTCGACGGAATGTGCATAAAAATAATAAATCATATATCGTAAATTGTAACTAGACGTTCGTCGAAAATGACAAAGCAAGAAGGTCAAGCAGTATTTCTCATCTCTAAAAAAAATTAACATCATCTTCGGTGTTAATTTAAAATACAACATATTTTCGCGTCGCACATCTTTTGCACAAAGCGATAACCCTTACATAAAGTTACGTAACTGGCGCAAAAATCGTTACAACATTTCTCTCTCGAATGTTGTAAACTATCGATCGATTTTTTTTCTTACCATTCGAAAAACATTTATATTCTTCAGCCTTCAACTATAAACGCTTAATTTGAATTTTAATTTATTGCAATACAATAAATTTCAATAAGATATAAACCTTCTACAAGGTTTTAGATTCAGCCTTTTAATTTTCACTAGTACTTTTATTTTTTAAACTTGGAAGAATTGCTTTCATTTCTGAATTTCCCAGCAGGTAAAAATCACAAAATTATCTCAGTTTCCTCCTTTCGCTTAAAGCGGCGTAACTCCAGGCTATTATTTGCTAAATAATCATTACACATTTATTTAAAAAAGCGACACAATTTTGCCTGATTTGCGCGCGAGCTCGCTACATTTGAGCGAAAGGAACGGAATTTTCTGTTCTGATTGTATTTTCATATTTGCATGCATTCTGGTACGAGTCTTTTTTTAAAAACTCTTCATTTTCTTTTACGCTCTCGCCGTTTTTGATCCGACAGTAATTAATTATTACAAATGTTACAAAAATAGTCGTATTGTCATCCTCTATCACTTTCCGCTGAACACATTGTCGTCTTTAATCGACGCAATCTGCAAAGATTCTTATCTTTCAGTTCAAAGACGATTTACAAGAAATCAAAAAGGAAGGCCACGAATGAGAATCATATCTTGAATTAGATTTCTTAAAGTATCTAGATTTATAAATTAATTTTGTTAATTAATTTCAGTCTGAGTCATAAATTCCAGATTCTGTGAAATTAACAGTTTCCGCAAAAAATGATCAAAATTAATTCCCGTGTGATGTTCTTCAATTCAATTGTGATTCACTGCAGATTGCGACGATTATCGCAAATCGACTCGTAACAGGCACTTTTTCCGCTCGCTTAAAAAGATACAATTACAGCTAAGGACTTATTTATGTACGACTCCTGCTTTTGCTCCTGTTTTCACGAAACGAAATTTAAAAAAGCAGAAAAATAACGTCGATAGATCACGACTCATTAAAAAAAAACATTCAGTCCATTTTTAAAAAAGTTCTTTCCAAAAAGCTTTGGCGAAGCATCTGAACGAAAACGAGTCTTGATTTTTTTTTGTGGAACCCTTTTTTTCTTCTCGAGGTCGACGAGTGTGGACGAAATTTATTACGTGCCTCGTCGGTTCGAGGGTTTCTGGAATGTACAAAAAAAGTAAAAAAAAAAGTCTGTAACTCTATCGACGTTACCCAGCTTCTTAAAAAGTTAGAAAAAAACCGCGAGTAGCGTTCGAATTGGCAGTCTTACTTTGAGCATCGATTCTCAGGGAAAGATATGATCATGTATTCATTAATTTACTTAATGATTCACTCATTTAAACAATGATTTTTTTATTAACTGTTTATATAAAAACGTACTTTATCACTAATGTACTTTTATTGTCTCCTAGTTCATTTCTCCTATTTTCTACGCCAAGAAAAAATCGGTAGTTAACCCCTTCCTGAATTTATAAAACGCCTGCTATTTTTTAAATGAGATTGAGTATTTAAAAAGACGTTCTTGCAGTGTGATGGCTAAAAAATGACACACGATGGAAAATACCTGACATCGAGATTCGAGAAGTAAAGAGGAAGGGATTAACAACCCGAAAAAAATCTTCTTAAGGCAAAAACGATTTTTGATTTCGAATACGATAAAAGTTTCTATAGATTTTAGGATATCTTTTTTGCTTGAAAAAGATTTCTTTCACTGGAGGATTAACTTAAAATACCAAGCTCAAATTTTCTTTTTGTCACCACTGATTTTCAGTGTCTCAAAATCCGGTGACTGAGTTGAAAAATGTGTATAAAAATTGTGCGATAGTACGGCATTTGCACAAAAATTATTATTGGTCCCTTCTTTTGTGCGGAATGGAAGAAAATACTTTGTTTACAAAGATTGATATACAAAATATATCTATATCAAATATCTACACACTTGTCACTCTTTTTCTCTCGCTCTTCCTCTCTTTATCTATCTATATATAATAATATATATATAATATTTATATTTTTCCTATAACCTAGAGTCTAATTGCAATAGCGAAAAAAAATTGGTAGGACGAAGAAGTAGTAACGCTACTGGGAGGACGGCGTCAAATATCGTCCCTTGTCCTGCAAAAAAGGGCAATCCGAGGTTGTTCTTGTGGATTTCGTTTCCCTTTTTCTTTTACATACTTTTTTTTTAATTCAACGAAAGAATTTCGTTTGAAGTTTCAAACTTCGCGGGGCGCTTTTACAACTATGGTTCGGGTTCTTCTCAAGACCGTGCACAATCGCTTTTCCCTCGGGCGCGTTCCCACAAAAGAAAATGCAAACTGGAACCCACGTGAGGGATCCTCTTAGGATAAAAACAGTAGTACGAATCATAAATATTCTTGCCTCAAGGATCCAAATCAAAGAAAAAAAGCTTTAAAATAACTAAAAATCAAAACTGTCTCAAAAGTAAATTCGAATTTTGTCTCTCATTTAGTTTCGGTTGAAAAAGTACGTAACTGAAAATTTTTTCTCGTTCGGTTGATCGATTGTTCATGAACAGATTGGGCCTATTTTTAGATTCTCATTTTATTTACAAAATCTTTGAACCATTTACCCAATTTTCAGATTAGGTAAACGATTTGCTGAATAAGAAAGATTAAAATTATCGGACTCGGATAAATAATGAGGAATTATCAGGATATATGCACATATTCCGTCCAGTAATTAAATTATGAACCCCAAAAACGCCCGAAAGTACTTCAGATCCAAGAGAAGCGATTCCAATAATTTACAAAACCTAAATTAGCCTTTAGTTACTAGTATATACAAAAATTAGCCTTTCCCAGTTACGTTTTTTTTCCAAGCGGAACTATAATCCAAGCATCGATTTCGTCCGTTCGAATTCGAAAATTTGTCTTTTGCTCGTGGGGAGGGGGAACGCGAACGAGAAGAAAAAAGTAAAAGAGTCAAGAAAGACGCCGTCCCCCGTTTTTATCACACAAGAGTCTACGAAGCCTTGGTCCACGACCCTGCGACCCAAGAGTCTGGGCGTCCATCGAATGAGAAAAAAAATTAAAAAATCGATATGTATTTCGCCAAAATGGACGCATGCATGGACCATGGGTGGATGGATGGATGAGCGCGAATAATCGATGAACGGACGAACGCATGAGTATGCACGGGGGGAATACAAAGAGGATGGGCGGATCTGGAACCCGGCTTCAAAAAAAGAGACGACCGATTTCGATCAAGAAAAATCTCCCAGATTGTCGATCGCCACCTGTCGGTAGTTACACTAACCAAAGGAACAAAAGAAACTTCCCGTATTCCCGAAGGAATTGTGCACATTGCATGGGATAACCAAAAAAATCCAAATTTCAGATCGAGTTCACATCTAGGTATGTTGGTTTATGGTTACTCGGAGAATTTCAAGTCGGGGAACATAATCTAGATATAAACTCTATCTGAAATAAAAATTATTTTATGACAATTATTTTCTGCAAAGGCACACGCTAATTTAAATTTGAAAAAAACCTCAAGCTTTCATTTAAACCTTTTTTCTATCATCCTTTAAAGTAAAATAAAGGTCACTTTTCAAATTTAAATTCATGAATTAAAGATTTTTAAACTGCTAAACCTTTTTTCTGATCCACGAAATTCCTTTTCCAAAAAGGGAACGTAAATCCGAAAGTTAGGGAGCACCCTATATAGTCCTTTGTCCTTGAAGGTTGGTTCCAGCTGTTCCCAGCAGCTGTGCAAACTCTAGAAAAGAAATAAATCCTAAACTTTAAATCTAATCAAGAAATTGGCTAGATTTAGGAATGGAGAAGATTATGATACCTTTTTTTAGACATCTTGAAGTCCTTCTTTGCCCTGAAGCTTCGTTGCAAGATCCGACACCAGCTGTTTGTAGATCAGTGGATCTATATTTTTGCCCAGTTGGTAGAGAATGAACCAGTCACCAATCTGGCACTTTTCCGCGATTGTTGTAATCTGCTCCTGCGGTGAGAGACGAGATCTGGCTCGAAGAAGTACAAGCCGTAGTTTTGGACCAGCAACTACTGCAGCTCTGTAGGCGAGGCTCAAGCCAGACAATACGGCTAGGAAGATGAACCAGAACCAGAGAAAGACATAAATTTTTTCATTCACAATATTCAGGGGCAACACGCACAGTCCATCGAATTTCTGCACTGTTCCGGAAGCACCATATTTGTGGAATGTGCATTTGGTGACTTTCGGGAAGACCCGAGCCATCGGATCAATCCTGTTCTCCGGTTCCAGCTCTGTGAACTTGAGCACATCTGATCCGTAAGTCGTGAACTCGCCATCGAGGAAGAAGTCCACAAAGTAAATTTGCCCTACGACGTTGATAAAATTGAGGACCTCGCAGAGGAAAAACCGGAAGGCGTAGAAATTCTGTGTATGCAGATTTGTTGCAAAGTAGTCAACTAAGAGCTTCCTGCGTTCAACTTTGCAGTCTTCACTAACCACTGGACAGTTGAGGTCCAGGACAAGCATCTTGATTCTTCCACCCTCCCAGGTCTTCCACAGGTATCTCGGGACGTAAAATAGGATTGCTTGGAAGAATAGTGTGAAGCAGACCCACTGATAGTACTTGTGGTACTTAATCTCCTCATCTTGATCATTATTGGGCGAGGCAACTCCTGGATGTACCACATCCTTTCCCACGATACCCGTTCTTTTGGGGATGGTGAATGTGGAGTAAATCCAGCAGTAGGTGTCCATAACGTGAAGTGGAATTTCATCCACGATACAATCTATCGGGTCTCCGATATACTGCCGGGAAGTAACGAGCAACGAAAATGCTATGAGAATTATCACTGTTGCTTTGTAGTGAAGTCGAAATACATTATTGTCGATGCACACTGCATCCAACTTCAGGAGTCCCTTCACGGAACCGAAAACGTCAAACATGATTGTTCTGTCACTTTAAACTTTTTAAACTGTAAAACAATCCTTCACTGGCCACTCGCGCACCTGTTGTCCTAGTCTAAAAATCCTGTTTCACTGAACTCGCGTTTCGCGATGCATCAGGGGTTGTTCTAGCTCCCGGAAACCGGCGGGAGATTCAAAAACTCTTTTTTCAGATATTTTCCGGTTTTTCGAAGACACTGATCAATAAAGAACAGCGTCACTCGTGTTAATGGCCGAGTTGTTTAGGACGCCAACACACACGACACGACACGCGCACCACGGCGTTCGGCAAGCTCTTTCCTTTTGGCCTGCTTTTGGTACTCTCGTAGCAGCGAGCGAGGCAAGCGTCGGGGACCGTGGAATAGTCGGCACGGGACTTCTCCCCTCCAGGGTTCAATGTTTTCCCCTCGATTCGTTTTCAAATCGCCGCGCCGCGTTCCCCAGAGAAAGAGGGAGTCTCCCCTCCAGGAGACACAAGACACCCCTCGGTGTGCTGAGTTCGTAAGTAGTCGCACAGTCTCGGGAATCCCCGGAAAGGTGATTGTCTGCGGTGGCGACGCATGCGCGATGGGAATGTTGGTACCGCTGTGTGTGTGTTACCATAGCAACGGTTTACTGCCGCGCACGTGTGGTCCTTTCGCGCGATTTCCAATGAGGATGTACTATTGTACCGTGACTCCCACGACCCCCAGGAGGCCTGAAGAGCGATAAACGGGTGAAGATGAGGACCCGGACTCGGAGCGCGGTTATTTTGTACCTGTCGAAATTGGCGCAGGTCGTAAAAAACTTGGCGGAATTAGTGAACTGAGTGTCGGTTTTTAGGAGAGAATTTTTGGTGCAGATATGTAGTTGAAGTTACTAGAGATTGAAACCATTTAAAACCATACAGTTTTGAAGAAAAAATCATTTTCGCGAAATTATGTGTATTTAAAATTTTTTAAATGAATTAGTACTCAAATGCTGAATGAAATCTCTTGAAGTCCTATTTTTGAAATCTGTTAAAATATCTTGAAAACCCTCAAAATGTTTTGAAATCTTAGGAAATCTGTTAAAATATCTTGATATTTCTTAAAATCTTTTGACATTTTTGAAATCTGTTGAAATCTCTTGAAGTACCTTGAAAGCATTTGACTTTTTTGGAATCCTATAAAATATTTTTGTAATCGGTTGAAATACTATGAAATCCCTTGAAATCCCGTGAAGTCTCTTGAAATCCCTTGAAATCGTGAGAAGTTTTTGAAATCCTATGAAATATTTTTAAATCTGGTCAAATATCTTGAAATCTCTTGAAGTCTTGAAATCCCTTGAAATTGTTTAAAAAAATTTTAATCCTATGAAATCCTATAAAATATTTTTTTAATCGGTTGAAATATTATGAAATCCCGTGAAATCTCTTGAAATCGTTTAAAATGTTTGAAATCATATGAAATTCTATGATTATTATTATTATTATTATTATTATACCATTAAGCCATACTTTTAAATCTGTCAATATATCTTGTAATCCTTTGAAATCGTTTGAAATTATTTATCATCTATGAAATATTTTGTAATCTGTTGAAATATCTTGAAATCTCTTGAAGTCCTGTGAAATCCCTCAAAATCGTTTGAACTTTTTGAAATCCTATAAAACATTTTAAAATCTATTGAAATATCTTGAAATCCCTTGTAATCATTTAAAATTGTTTAAATCCTATGAAATATTTTTTAATCTGTTGAAATATCATAAAATCCCTTGAAATCTCTTGAAATTCTGTGAAATGCCTTGAAATGGCTTAAAATTTTTGAAATTCTATACAATATTTTTTAATCTGTTGAAATATCTTGCAACCCCCTTGAAATTGTTTAAAAAAATTTAAATCCTGTGAAATCCTATAAAATATTTTTTTAATCGGTTGAAATATTATGAAATCCCGTGAAATCGTTTAAAATGTTTGAAATCATATGAAATTCGATGATTATTATTATTATTATACCATTAAGCCATACTTTTAAATCTGTTAATATATCTTGTAATCCTTTGAAATCGTTTGAAATTATTTATCTTCTATGAAATATTTTGTAATCTGTTGAAATATCTTGAAATCTCTTGAAGTCCTGTGAAATCTCTTGAAATCCCTCAAAATCGTTTGAACTTTTTAAAATCCTATGAAATATTTTTTTAAACTATTGAAGAATCTTGAAATCCCGTGGAATCTCTTTGAAATCGTTTGAAATTTTTGAAATCCTATAAAACATTTTTAAATCTGTTGAAATATCTTGAAATCTCTTGAAATCCCTCAAAATCGTTTGAACTTTTTAAAATCCTATGAAATGTTGTTGTAATCTCTTGAAGAATCTTGAAATCCAGTGAAATCTCTTGAAATCGCTTTGAAATCGTTTGAAATTTTTAAAATCCTATAAAACATCTTTAAATCTGTTGAAATATCTTGAAGTCCCTTGAAATCGTTAAAAAAAATTTTTAATCCCATGAAATCCTATGAAATATTTTTTAATCTGTTGAAATATCATAAAATCCCTTGAAATCTCTTGAAATTCTGTGAAATGCCTTGAAATCGTTTGAAATTGTTGAAATATTATAACATATTTTTAATCTGTTTAAATATCTTGAAATCCCTTGAAATCGTTTGCAGTTTTTGAAATTTTTGAAATCCTATAAAACATTTTTAAATTTGCTGAAATATCTTGAAATCCCTTGAAATCGTTTAAAATTTTTGAAATCCTATGAAATATTTTTTAATCTGTTGAAATATCATAAAATTGCTTGAAATCTTTTGAAATTCTGTGAAATGCCTTGAAATCGTTTGAAATTTTTGAAATCCTATACAATATTTTTTAATCTGTTTAAATATCTTGAAATTCCTTGAAATTCCGTGAAGTCTTTTCAAATGCCTTGAAATCGTTTGAAAATTTTGAAATCCTATGCAATCCTATGCAATAATTTTAAATCTATTGAAATATCACGAAATTCCTTGAAATATCATAAAATTCCTTGAAATATCATGAAATTCCTTGAAATCATTTCAAATTTTGAAAACCTTATGAAATCCTGTGTAATATTTTTAAATCTGTTGAAGTATCTTGAAATATCTGTTTTGAAATCTTCGGAAACCTGCTGAAATTTTTAAATATTTCTTGAATTCTTTTGAAATATTCGATACCTGTTGAAATCTGTTGAAATCTGTTGAAATCGTTTGAAATCCTAAAAATCTAAGAAATATTTTTTAGTCTGTTGAAATATCTTGAAATCCCGTGAAATCTCTTGACATCCCTTGAAATCGTTTGAAGTTTTTGACATTTTTGAAATCCTATGAAATCCTATAACATATTTTTTTAATCTATTGAAATTCCTTGAAATGCCGTGAAATCTTTTGAAATCCCTTGAAATCGTTTGAAATTTTTAAAATCCTATGAAATATTTTTAAATCTGTTGAAATATCTTGAAATCGTTTAAAATGTTTCAAATCCTATGATATCCTATGAAATATTTTTTTATCTGTTGAAATATCTTGAAATCCCTTGAAATCCCGTGAAATCTCTTGAAATTCCTTGAAATCGTTTGAAATTTTTGAAATTCTATGAAATCCTATGCAATATTTTTAAATCTATTGAAATATCATGAAATCCCTTGAAGTCCTTTGAAATTGTGGAAATCCCTTGAAATCCAATGAAATCTCTCGAAATCGTATGAAAATTTACAAATACTATAAAATATTTTTTTAATCTGATGAAAACTCTTGAAATCCCTTGAAATCTCTTGACATCCCTTGAAATCGTTTGGAATTTTCGAAATCCTATGAAAAATTTTTTAATCTGTTTAAATATCTTGAAATCCCGTGAAATCGTTTGAAATTTTTAAAATCCTATGAAATAAATTTAAATCTATTGAAATATCTTGAAATCCCTTGAAATCATTTGAAATTTTGGAAACCCTATGAAATCCTGTATAATATTTTTAAATCGGTTGAAATATCTTGAAATCCCTTGAAATCTCTTGAAAAGTTCATTGAAATCGTTCAAATTTTTGAAATCCATGAAAACCCTCAAAATGTTTAAAAATTTTAGGAAACCTGTTGAAATATCTTAATATTTTCTGAAATATTTTAAATATTTTAAAACCCGTTAAAATGTCTTGAAATCCCTTTAAATCGTTTGAAATTTTTGAAATCCTTTGAAATATTTTCAAATCTCTTGAAATACCTTAAAGTTGTTTGAAATTTTAGAATTCCTATTCAATATTTTCAGATGTATTGAAATATCTTGGAATCCCTTGAAATCCCTCAAAATCGTTTGAAATTTTAAAATCCTATGAAATCCTATAAAATATTTTTTAAATCTGTTGAAACATATTGAAATCCCTTTGAAATCTCTTGCAATATCTGGAAATCGTTAAATTAAATTAAAATTAAATCTCTTAAATTCCTTTGAAAATTTTTGAAATCTTTCAAATCTATTGAAATTCTGTGAAATCTTTCGAAACTGTTGAAGTATCCTGAAATCCTTTGAAATCTCTTTAAATTCTGTGAAATATCTTGAAATCGTTTGAATTATTTAAAACCTCTTCAAATCTTATGCAATTTTTGATTTTTTAAATCTGTTTAAACATGTTTATTTATTGCCAAACACCAACTTTATGAATAATAAAAGACCTGCTATGAAGAAATCCGAAAAAGGAAAACAAGCTTTTATTAGTTTAATTACTCCTAAATAGGTATTCAGTAATCTTTGTTTATTAATCTAATCAACACGACTATTTTCAAGCGAAAGGAAATAGTGGTGAGGAAGTGCTGAAAGCCACTAGCGCAGTCCCACTCGCTGAGAAATTTAAAGTGTTTTTTTTTGTAATTTCTTTTAAAATTAATGATTTAAAATGCGGCCGGAAAATATGAACCAATCAGGTTCTGCGTTGCGCACATGCGCGTCCGCTTGAAAACGACTGATATATCAGTCATTTTTAACTGCCATCTCAGTCATGTTTGACTGAATTTTTTTTAGTTTCGCCACCACTCGCCAACTTGCGGGCTACTGATTGAATCAGTTACTTTCAGTTGATTGATTGAATCAGTAGTTTTTAACTGATTGTCAGTGACTGGCTTCTTGCTTCTTCAATCAGTCAGATTTGATTGACAATCAGTTACTTTTAACTGATTCAGATTTAGAGAGCATCTTTAAATTTATTTAAATTCAGTGAAATCTGTGGAAACCTATTGCATTCCCTTGAAATCTTTTGAAATTTTTGAAATTCTGTGAAATCCCTTGAAATATCTTGAAATTCCTTGAAATCTTTTGAAATCCCTTGAAATCGTTTGAAATTGATAAAATCCTATGAAATATTTTTTAATCTGTTGTAATCTCTTGAAATACCTTGAAAGCGTTTGAAATTGTTGAAATCCTATAAAATATTTTTTAATCTGTTGAAATATCTTGAATTATTTTGAAATCCCTTGAAGTCGTTTGCAATTTAAAAAATTTTTGAAATCCTATGAAATCCTATAAAATACTTTTGTAATCAGTTGAAATATTATGAAATCCTTTGAAATCCCGTGAAATCTCTTGAAATCTCGTGAAGTCGCAAAAAAAATTAAATCCTATGAAATATTTTCCATACTCTTAGAATATCTTGAAATCCCTTAAAATCTCTTGAAATCCCTTTGAAATCGTTTGAAATTTCTGAAATCCTATAAAATATTTTTAAATCTGATGAAATATCTCGAAATCCCTTGAAATCATTAAAAACAATTTAAATCCTATGAAATCCTATGAAATATTTTTTAATCTGTTTAAATCTCTTGAAATCCCTTAAAATTGTTTGTAGTTTTTGAAATTACTGAAATCCTATAAAATATTTTTTAAATCTGTTGAAATCTCTTGAAATCCCGTGAAATCTCTTGACATCGTTTGAAAATTTTCAAATCCTATGAAATATTTTTTTAATCTGTTTAAATATTTTGAAATCTCTTGAAATCCTTTGCAGTTTGTGAAATTTTTGAAATCTTATGAAATCCTATAAAACATTGTTTAAATCTGTTGAAATAACTTGAAGTCCCGGAAAATCTCTTCAAATCCCTTGAAATCGTTTGAAATTTTCGAAATCATATGAAATCTTTTGAAATACTTTTAAATATTTTTAAGTCGGTAGAAATATCTTGAAATCCCTTGAAATCGTTTAAAATTTTTTAAATCCTATGAAATCTTTTCTAATCTGTGAAAATATTTTGAAATCCCTTAAAATCTCTTGAAATCCCGTGAAATCTCTTGAAATCCCTTGAAGTCGGTTAAAATTTTTGAAATCATATGAATTCCTATTAAATATTTTTTAGTCTGTTTAAATATCTTGAAATCCCTTGAAATCGTTTGCAGTTTTTGAAATTTTTGAGATCCTATGAAATCTTATAAAATATTTTTCAAATCTGTTGAAATTACTTGAAATCCCTTGAAATCTCGTGAAATCTCTTGAAATCCCTTGAAATCGTTTGCAATTTTTGAGATCCTATGAAATATTTTTTAATCTGTTGAAATCTCTTGAAATCCCTTGAAATCGTCTTAAATATTTTAAATCATATGAAATATTTTTTAATCTGTTGAAATTTCTTGAAGTCCCTTGAAATCCTATGAAATCCCGTGAAATCGTTGAAAATTTTGAAATCCTATGAAATAAATTTAAATCTATTGAAATATCTTGAAATCCTTTGAAATATTTTCAAATCTCTTGAAATACCTTAAAGTTGTTTGAAATTTTTGAATTCCTGTTAAATATTTTTAGATCTATTGAAATATCTTGGAATCCCTTGAAATCCCTCAAAATCGTTTGAAATTTTAAAATCCTATGAAATCCTATAAAATATTTTTTAAATCTGTTGAAATATATTGAAATCCCTTTGAAATCGCTTGCAATCTCTTGAAATCGTTAAATTAAATTAAAATTAAATCTCTTAAATTCCTTTGAAAATTTTTGAAATCTTTCAAATCTATTGAAATTTTGTGAAATCTTTCGAAACTGTTGAAGTATCCTGAAATCCTTTGAAATCTCTTTAAATTCTATGAAATCTGTCGAAATATCTTGAAATCGTTTGAATTCTTTTAAATCTTTTCAAATCTTATGCAATTTTTTATTTTTTTAATCTGTTTAATCATGTTTATTTATTATCCCTTGAAATATTTTTAAATCTTTGAAATATTTGAAGTCGAGAGGTGAATTTTATTTATTTATTATTTAAATCGAGAGAAATAATTTTAAATAACAATCACTTGGAATTTCATAAATCGGTATCAAATTCAGATTTACATGTCAGTATTATATTTTCTATTCCAGACGACCATCCACAATATCACGATGATTAATTAATTGATACCTTTTCCTGGTATCATCTGACAATAAGCGTTCATCAAACTCATTTACCCAGAACTACTCTATATATGTATATAAATAATACATAAACAATTGTAAACAATCACAATCTCATATATCTACATCTACAATTATAATAAATGAAAAGAATATAGCCCAAAAGTGTCTCGATTTCACCTAAAATAACTCTAATACAATCCATTAGGCTACTATTTATAGCCGTATCTTTTATCCAAAAACAGGCGTAACATTCCGATCCACTACATTTTACTACAATGAATGGATCTCCAGGAAGTTGAAAGCTGATAAAAGGATACTTATCGAATACGTCAAGATTTATAAGAAATACTAGAATTATGCTCAATTGCTCAGATGGAAGCAATCTTTGCAAGACCTCCTGACTTGAAAAGAATAGTCATCCGGCAAGGTATGACGCATCCTGAGAAATATCCATTAACGGCACGTGGATCTACATATATAAGTATATAAGAAGTGAAAGGATAAGAATGATAAGATTTCTTGAAAACTTTCCCAAGTTAAACTTTGAACAATGCTCTAAATTTGAATCAGTTAAAAGTGACTGATTTGAAGTCAACTTTTACTGATTCAAATAATGAGGATTCGACGACTAACAACCAGTCAAAAGTGACCAAAAAAATTGAATAGTTAAATTTTTAATTGCCAAAATTAATTCTCAACGAAAAAAAACAATTTTTCAACAAGATAGTTTAATTTTTAACGAAATAGATGATTTTTTAACTAGAATAATGAATTTTCAGCGAAAAACAAATTTTTAACGAAGTAGTTCAATTTATAACCATATTAGCCATGGAATACATTCTACATTTGAATCAGTCGAAAGTGACTGATTTGAAGTCAATGTTTACTGATTAAAATAATAAGGATTCGACGACCAGTCAAAAGTGTTTTTTCAAATCCATGATTCACTGATGAAATCAAAAAAGGTTATTTTTCAACCAAAAATGGAATAGTTAAATTTTTAATAAAATAGTTAAATTTTCAACGAAATAGATGATTGTTTTACTAAAATCATGAATATTCAGCAAAAAAAAAAAAAATTTTTAACAAAGTAGTTCCATTTACAACCATAATAGCCATGCAACACATTCTAAATTTGAATCACTCAAAAGTGACTGATTCATAGTCAATTTTTACTGGTTCGAAGTCAACTTTCACTGACTCAAATAATGCGGATTCGACGATTGACAATTCAGTCAAAAGTGACTTTTCAAATCAATTAATTTGACTCACTGATGAAATCGAAAAAACGCATTTTTTAACAAAAAATGGAATAGTTAAATTTTCAATTGCCAAAATTAATTTTCAAAAAAAAAAAAAACAATTTTCAACAAGATAGTTTAATTTTCAACGAAACAGATGATTTTTTAACTAAAATAATTCATCTTCAGCGAAAAAATAAGTTTTTAACAAAGTAGTTCAATTTACAACCATATTAGCCACGGAATAAATTCTAAATTTGAATCAGTCAAGAGTGACTGATTTGAAGTCAGTTTTTTACTAATTCAAATAATGAGGATTCGACGTCTAACAACCAGTTAAAAGTTACTTTTCAAATCAATCAATTTGTTTCACTGATGAAATCAAAAAAGGTCATTTATTAACCAAAAATGGAATAGTTAAATTTTCAATAAATATAGTTAAATTCTTAACGAAATAGATGATTTTTTCACGAAAATCATGAACATTCAACGAAAAAATAAATTTTTTAAAAATTAGTTCAATTTATAACCATAATAGCCATGGCATACACTTAAATACACTCTAAATTTTAATCAATCAAAAGTAACTGATTCACAGTCAATTTTTACTGATTCGAATTCAATTTTTACTGATTCAAATAGTGCGGATTCGACAACTAATAATCAGTAAAAATGGTAAAAAGTGACTTTTCAAATTAATCTATTTGACTCACTGAAAAAATAAAAAAAGGTTATTTTTCAACCAAAAATGTAATAGTTAAATTTTCAATTACCAAAATTAATTTCCACGAGATATTTTAATTTTCCACGAAAGGCATGATTTTTCAACTAAATAAATGAATCTTCAGCGAAAAAAAAATTTTGAACGAAGTAATTCAATTTACAACCATATTAGCCATGGAATACATGCTAAATTTGAATCAGTCAAAAGTGACTGATTTGAAGTCATTTTGTACTGATTCAAATAATGAGGATTCGACTACTAGCAACCAGTCAAAAGTGACTTTTCAAATCAATCAACTTGATTCACTGATTAAATCACAAAAGGTAATTTTTTAACCAAAAATGGAAGAGTTAAATTTTCAATAAAATAGTTAAACTTTCAACGGAATAGATAATTTTTTAAACTAAATTAATAAATATTCAACGAAAAAATGAATTTTTAACAAAGTAGTTCAATTTACAACCAAATAGTTGAATTTTCAATAAAAAAAAGAATTTTTAACAAAGCAGTTCAACTTTCAACAGAGTAGTTAAATTTAAAAAAAAATCATTTTTGCGCCAAGAACTAAAAGTAGAATAGTTAAATTTTCAACAAAAGAGATGATTTTTCAATTAAAATGATGAATCTTTAACTCAAAAATCATTTGTTACCAAAGTAGTTTAATTTACAACCAATTTGTTGAATTTTCAACGACAACAACAAATAATTTTTAACACAGCAGTTCAACTTTGAACGGAGTACTTGAATTTATCCCAAAAAAAATGAATGTTCAACAACAAAAAACGAGTTTTTAAAAAATAGTTCAATTTTCAACCAGAGAAGAATTTTCATCTATAAAATGATGAATCTCGGAAAAAAAGAAATTTTTAACAAATAAGTTCAACTTTCAGCCAAGAAGTAGAATATTCAATTGAAAAAATTTGAATTCTCAACACAAAAATGTAATAGCTAGGATTTGAACCGAAAAATATTTCAATTTTAAATAAAAAAAGATTTGATATTTGAACCAACGATTTATTATATGTTTTAAAAGATTTAAGACAAAAACAGTTGATATTTCAACCAAAAAAGATTTTCATTTTGAATATAAAAAAATAGTGGAATTCAATCGAAAAAATCCAATTTTTTAACAAAATGGTTGAATCCTCAACCAAATAGTTGATTTTTTAACTAAAAAGATCAATTTTCACCACAAATGGAATAATATATTTTTAACAAATTTTCAACAAAATAATAAAATTTTCAACCAAAAAGATGAATTTTCAATAAATTACATTTTTTTAAACTAAAAAGATAATTTTTTCAACATAAAGTGGAAAAGCTAAAAAAGAAAAACTGAGATGCTAAATGAATGAACAAAAATTTTTTTTTTTATTTCAAATCAAAAACAGTTGAATTCAACCAAAAAGATGAATAATAATTTTGTACCAAGAAGATTTATTAAACAAAGTGTCTACATATACAGAACAATCAGTCACTTTTATTGACTGAAAATCAGTCATTTGAAGTGACTGCTTCAGCCAGAAATATTGACTGATTTATCCTTTAAAACGACTGTTTTGTCAGTAGAAATGACTGGTCTTTCAGTCCAAGCATGCTTGATTAATTCAATCATTTAAAATAATTTTTTTCTGAAAAAAGATCTCCTTTCGCTCCGCTGGGAATCGAACCACAGAACTACTGATTTCCTGTCAGGTGCTTTCCCATTAAGCTACTAGAGAGATCGAGAGAAGAAACTTTTTTCAGAAATACACGCATTATTTCGCTAGATGGTACAAACAACATTTTTCAAGGAATCTCTATTATCATTAGAGAATAGCAGAAAATATTTAACTTCTTTTCAGACTAGATGGAGCTATGGAAGAAAAATTATTTTAAATGATTTTTTTTCTGAAAAAAGATCTCGTTTCGCTCCGTTGGGCTTCGAACCACTGAACTACTGATTTCCGGCCAGGTGCTTTCCCATTAAGCTACTAGAGAGATCGAGAGAAGAAACTTTTTTCAGAAATACACGCATTATTTTGCTATTGTTGTTCTGTGGTTCGATTCCCAGCGGAGCGAAAGGAGATCTTTTTTCAGAAAAAATTATTTAAAATAATTTTTCTTTCATAGCTCCATGTAATTCAATCAGTTAAATTTTCACTGATTTAAAATCAGAGTATAATTATTGTCCTACTTTTTTTTAACATAAGAAGATAAGTTTTCGAGATAAATTGAGATTACCGAGGTTGAATACAAATAGCTAATAATTGAGTTAAAAATAAGAAAATCCTAAAGCCATATGCATCTTGACAAACTCATACACATACAGAATGCACCCATTGTATTCTGGTCTTCGGCGCCAATGCATGCATAATACCGTATCCTTATCCCTTTCACTGCGGTTAAACCGCAAGGAATCGACGGTTCTGTTCGCGAAATGCGAGTCAAGGTGCATTTTCAGCTTCGAGAGCCGTGCTATATATATTATTTTGCATTTTGCATATGAAAATTTCTCAATCACGATTTGGTAGGATAAGAATCGACTTTGAAGATAGTGAAAGGACATCGCGATGAATGCGATCAAAATGTGTAATTCGCATTGCACAGGAGCAAAAAATGCAGCATATAAAGTTTATATTTAGATGAAAAGATGCATCAGGCATTTTAATCGAATGTAAACGAGCTCTCGAAGGACTCGATTAATTATGAGCGCTTTTCCTTTTCTTAGAAAATGTCTTGAAAAATATAGTAATTGTTTAAGGGTGCGTCTACATACTACGTGACGCTATTTTCTGTGATTTTTGACTCACGCCTCCTTCTGTACTTGTTCGCGTCTTCGAGACGCATCGATCGACCTATTGTTGAATCTTTTATGACTCACCCGGACCGATTTATAAAGTTTGAAAAAAAT
>CAKNYM010053093.1:420892-435298 GCA_932195095.1 Andricus curvator
AAAGTATATTCTCCATGTTAAGTGCAATGGAAAAAGCATCACGCAGGGGGGGGGGGGTATTTAAAGTTCCTGAAAGTGTATCACGTATTTTGTGAATGGTCCCTTTTTGGTTGAAAATCTATCCTTTATAAGTAGAAAATTCATTTATTTGGGTGCAAAATTAACATTGTTTGTTGAATATTCATTATTTTGGTCGAGGATTCAACTATTTTGTGAAAATTTAACTATTTCGTAGAAAATTAGACTATTCGATTGGAAATTAACTTTTTTGTTGAAAATTCATATTTTTGGTTGAAAATTAAACTAATAATTTGAAAATTTAACTATTTTGTTGAAAATTCTTTTTGTTCTAGAAAATTAATTTTTTATCTGGAAAGTTGACTATTCCATTTTTTGTTGAGAATGTATCTTTTATACGTTGAAAATTAAACTATTTGTTAGAAAATTCATGTATTTTGTTGAAAATTCATCATTTTGGTTGGGAATTCAACTATTTTCTTTAAAATTTTACTATTTCGTTAAAAATTCATTTTTCTTGATTGAAAATTATTTTTCTTGTTGAAAATTCTTCTTTTCTGGTTTAAAAGTCAACTGTCTTCAGAAACATTCGACTTTTTAGCTTGAAAACTTAACTATCTTTTGAAAACTCATCTATTTGGTTAAGGATTAAATTATTTTATTAAAAATTCGTCTTTTTTCCTTGAATTCCAGTGGTTGATAATTCGTTTTTCGTTTGAAATTCGTTGATAATTAAACATTTTTTTTGAAAATTTGTCTTTTTTGGTAGTCAATATAGTCAAAATAAATAAGGATTAATCAATGATTTTTGCTATATAATCTCGGTAGTTACCCTTCGACGCATGTAAGACAAGGTCGAAAATACTATCTATACATAGCAAAGAAGACCTTTTACTCTCTGAGAGTATTTATTACGTTATTTTATAGCCACACTATACTCTGCATTCTACATTCTACAATGAATAATTGCGATAGAATATAGGCGTTGGTTATGACGAATAAATTCTACAACACATAGAAAAAAAATTTCTGGAACAAAAGAACTGTTTTCTTGGATACACATCAAAATTTGGTCGAATCAAACAAATTTTGATTGACCCAACAAAATTTGTTTGTTGAATGAACCAAATATTTTGTTGTCCATTTAATAACCGTATTATATTATTATTATATTATATTATTATTATATTATATTATTATTATACATTACACCTAGGTGAAAAAGTTATATATAGTTTATTTACAAGACAAGACTTTATGGCCAAGACAGTGATATTTTTCATTTGTTTTATAAGTTTTTTCTGTATGAAATAAATGAAAAATATCACTCTTTTATCCACTATATATAAACTAAATATACCTTTTTCACCTGGGCAGAATAATAAAAGCCATTAACTTGTAATACAGAGTAATCCAGTTAATTTGAAATAATTATTTCGAACTGAAAATTTAACTTTTTTGTTTCTTTATTTTATTAAAATTAGTCTTCTTGGTTGAAAATTCATGTTTTTGGTTGAAAATTCAACTATTCGGCAAAACATTAATCTATTTTGTAGACAATTAAACTATATTGTTGAAAATTCTTCTTTTTTTTTGGAAACTAATTTTTTCAACTGAAAATTTAACTATTCACTTTTCAGTTGAAAATTGATCTTTTTTTGGTTGAAAATTGATGTCTTTTTTTTAGAAAATTAATTTTCTTACTTGAAACTTCACCTTTTTGGCTGAAAATTAGTTTTCTTTTGTTTAAAAATTATTATCCTTAACTGAAAATTTAAATATTCCAGTTTTTATTGTAATTCAATCTTCTTCAGTTGAAAATTCGACTTTTTGGTTGAAACTTCAACTACTTTGGTAAATAATTCAACTATTTGGTTGATAATTTAGATTTTTTGTTGAAAATTGATGTATTTTGTTGAAGATTCATCTTTTTGGTAGGAAATTAATCTTCTTGTTTTGAAAATTCATTTTTTTAAATGTAATTACTTGGTTGAAAGTTGAACTACTTTGTTAAGAATTTATTTTTTGTTGGTTGGAGATGCATACTATTTTAGTATAAAATTCAAATATTTGGTTGAAAATTTAACTATTTGTTTAAAAATTCGTTTTTTTATTGAAAAATTAAATGTTTTAAATAAAAATGTAACTATTTCATTTTTTGTTAAAAAATTATCTTTTTCAGTATAAAATTAATCTTCTATGTTAAAAATGAGTGTTTTTGGTTGAAAATTCATCTTTTCAGTTGAGGATTCAAACATTTCATTAAAAATTCCTCTTTTTGGTTGAATTCAACTGTTTTTCATTTAAAATTAAAATATTTTCTTTGAAATATCAACTACTACATTTTTCGTTGATAATTCACCTTTTTTGCTTAAACATTAATTTCTTTTTAGAAAATTCAACAATTTTGTTAAAAACTGTTCTTTTTTGTTTAAAATTCATCATTTTAGTTGCAAATATAACTATTTTGTTGAAAAATCGTATTTTTTAGCTGAAAATTTATTTTTTAACTGTAAATTAACCTATTCTAGCTGCAGATTGATTATTTTAGTTGCAAAATTCACCCCTTTGGCTGAAAATGTAACTACTTTGTTGAAAATTCGTTCCTTTTTGGTTGAAAATTAAGTTTTGAATTGAATAATTAACTATTTACTTTTTGTTGAAATCCTTTTTAGTTGAACAATGAACTTTTTGGTAACAAATTTCTATTTTTTAGTTGAAAATTTAACTACTTGTTTTAAAATTCATATATTTTGTTAAAATTTGTGTGAAAAAGTAATTGTTTTGGTTGAATTTCAACTACTTTGGTAAAAAAATCAACTATTTAATTGACAAGGAAGTTGTTTTTTTGAAAATCAATGTGTTTCTTCAAAATTCGTCTTTTATTATTGAAAATTCATTTTTTTTAAATGTAATCACTTGGTTCAAAGTTGAACTGCTTTGTTAAAAATTTATTTTTTTGTTGAAAAGAGGACTGTTTTGTTGAAAATTCGTCTTTTCGGTTTGAGATTAAAATATTTCGTTGAAAATTCGTCTTTTTTGTTTAACTACTATATGTTTCGTTATGAATTCATCTTTTTTGGTTAAAAATTAATTTATTTGTAGAAAATTCATCTATTTTTTGGAAAAATCGATTTTTTTCGTTGAAAATTTATTTTGTAACTGAAAATTAACGTATTCCAGTTGAAGTTTCATCGTTTTAGTCAAAAATCAGCTTCTTCGGTTGAAAATTCAACTATTCAAGTTTTAATGAATCTTCATGGTTGATAATTGATCTCTTTGGTTGAACATTTAACTATTTCCTTGAAAATTTGTTTTTTTTTTGTTGAAAAAAAAATTTTCAACTGAAAATTCACCTATTTATTTTTGTTGTAAAATGTATCATTTTTAGTTGAAAATTCAACTATTTGATTGAAAAATTATCTTTTTTATTTGAAAATTCAACTGCTTCATTGAAAATTCACTTATTTTGTTGAAAAATCCTCTTTTTCAGTAGAAAATGTATCTTCTTGGTTGATAATTCATATTTTGTGTTGAAAATTGAACCATTTGATTAAAAGTTTCCTTTTTTTTTTAAATTGAAGAATTTTTTCAAAAAGTAATCCTTTTTGGTTGTAAATTCGCGTGAGCCTAGTTTAGGCGGGGTAATCCACCATAATTTTATGTAATCCAGAGTAACCCTATTATTTTTGGAATTTGTAAGGAAAAACTTTTTTTTATTGACTTCTTCCAGACTATTATTATTTAATTTAAAATTATTATTAACAGTCTGGAAGAAGTCGATGAAATAAGGTTTTCCTTACAAATTCTAATTTGTTATATCCCAGACGTTAAATTAAGAATATTTACATCCTGAATTTCTTTTCATACCTATTATTATTATTGTCTTGCTAGGATGGTCCAATTAAGTCCCGTAGCATTGCGGTCCTTTATAATGACATATGCCATATGTACATATGCCACCAGAACTCTCCACTTCACTGGGTATGGGCCTGTGAATTTTTTTTTTTACTAAGGTGGGCATAGAATCACTGTATAAATTTAATCACAAACAGTGATAACTCGCGGCTGTATCCGACTTTATTAGAAGTACTCGCATATGCCTGGACGTTTGGCCAGGGGAGAGGAAAACTGCAGAAAACCTTCTCCCGAGTTCAGCGGGTTGTTCGACAGTCGAGTTTGAAGGCAGATATTAGATCCTACCCACATATAATCCGCTTTTTCCTGGATTCAACAAAATCGTTTTCTGAGTGTATCAAGGAACTCAGTTCCTCAGAAACCGTCATAAATGCTACAAATCTACCATATTTCCGGATTTGATAAGAAAATAATAGTACTTTTATTATACTCGAGTTTTTAAAGGGAGGCGCCACACATTTCAAATCTTATGTCAATATCTATATCACTATTGGCATCTGATGCGTATATATATATATATCTCAACAGTCGATATATCACTTTATTCTTCTCTTCTGATATCACACGTTGTAAGAATTCGTCATTGTATTCCCTACTAGGAATGGTGACTGAGTGAATAATTTTCACTCTCGGTTTGACGGGATTGACGTCATCAGTCAACACATTGTCAAGAAAATTTTTGACACCTAAATTTAAATTGATTGAAAGTATCTAATGGGCTCAAATCTTCAAATAAAAGCTTGTATCCCATCAAAAACATTTACGATGCAAAAACTAGGCCAAGTACAACTTTTATGCCATAGGGTTGTCCAAAAATAAATTGGAATATTTTTTTTCGAATTTTCATGCATATCGTCCCCAAATTTGTTCGAATCCACACAAAAAATGCGTTTAGAAAAATTATATTTAGAGGTTCCCCAAGCCCCATGAAGTTAACACGCATTTCCCATAAGAAAAAAGAAGACGTTTTTGTAAATTTTATTGAGATTCGTCAATATTAGGTGAATCGAGATGAAACTCAACATTTTCCTTCACAATTAGTTACAGAATACAAATGAATAATTACTTTTTAAATATCACCCCCATGAGTCTGTTTTATAGGATCCCAAAAAAACACCATAAGTGGAAAGTTGGGTTTCGCGAGTTTTTGGCGCTAATAATGATTGTTTTGCGATTTTTTTAATACAAATTATTTTTTATACATAAAATAGTACTTTCTACTGATAATTAGATGTTTATATACATTATTTAAACTATTTATTATTGTATTTAGCAATTTAAAATTTAAAAAATAGAGTTCAAAAGTCGCGGGTTATTCCGAATTTCTTATTCTCAACTTTTCAGTTAGAGCGAGACAATAATCAATTAAATTTACCATAAATAATTATTTCAAACATTTATTATTGTCTATAACAATATTCTCTCAGAATAATGCTTGGAAGTTGTAGTTTTTTCCAAAAAATTTTCCACTTTTTGTTGACTTTTCAATTCGAGTGAGGTAATAATTAATTCAAGTTAACAAAAATAATTATTCAAACATTTTATTATTATTTCAAATAACATTTTCTTTGAATAATGCTAGAAAGTTATGGTTTTTCTGAAATATTCAACTCTTTGTCCACTTTTCACTTAGAGCGAGATAAAAATTAATAAAATATAACAAACATAATTTTTTAAACAAATTATTATTGTTTAGAACTATCTTCTCCTATAGTAATGCTAGATACCCTGGTGGAAATTTTTTTACAAAAAGTACAAAAAACTAAAACCATTTTTACAGGAATCTACAAATAATTACAATAAATTACAACAAAAATTACAGGAAAGTACAACTTTTTTCTATTATTGGGACGAATTCTGTACTTTTTATGTATTTTATTGTATATTGTATTTTATTGTAGTTTTAATTTCCTACAAGTTTGAAGTTTTTTTCTTAAAATATATAGCAATCGATTGGACACCATATATGTTATTTAAAATTATGTCTTTGCAATTTTTCTCAATATTTGTCATCCTAGGTCGAAAAAGAACAACTTTTTAACTGCAAATAAAAATTGAACAATTGAGAAAGAATTGATCAAATTGAAGTTACAAATTTTAATGTTTGCAGTTTAACGGTTTTTAATTACCAATTTTTAAATTGAAAATTCCATTTTATACGCGCAAATTATATTGAGCGTTTGAATTAAAAAATGTTAAGCTTTACTTTTGAAAGTTTAAAATTCAAAATTATTCCACTTTGAGTGTTTTAATTTGTAGTTCAGTTTTTATAACTTAAAATGAAAAAATTTGTATCTTGAAGAGTTCGAATCTTTTAATTGCAGTCAAAAAGTTGTTCTTTTTCGATCCTGGATGACAAATATTGAGAAAATTCCAAAGACATAATTTTAAATGATATATATGGTGTCCAATCGATTGCTATATACTTGGGGAAAAAACTTCAAATATAAGAATTTTTGTTGTTTAATAACGATTATTCATTATTGTCTTTTAATATTCTGCCATTCCTTTAAAGCTTAAAAATAGAAGCATCTTTTTATAGCGATCATGTTCAAAAATATTTTTAAAAAGTTATACAAATTTTTGAATTGTAGAATCTTATACTTTATTGTTAATGTTTTTACTTTTCTACAAGAAAATACCAGAAAAAATTAGCTATTTGTATTGAATTGTATTTTTTGTTAAATTTTGTACATTTTATTACAAAAAAAGTACATGTATTAACAAAAAATTACAGTTGTAGAAATATTGTACTTTCTTGTAGAAATGTTTTCCACCAGGGAAAATTCTTTTCTACAGTCATGCAAATAGTATTTTTAACTGTTTTATCAGTCGAAAGTTATGATTTGCATAGAACCGTGAATTGAATTTTATTTATTTATTTATTATTTATTTATATATATATATATATATATATATATTTATTTTATTTTATTTATTCTAAATACACATTGTTTTTCACTTGTCGAGATATATTGTGTATTTTTTATTTACTTTAACTAATGCCTATTTCTTTTTAAATTAAGTTTTCATGAATTATCATCTTAGTTATTATGATTTTTAAACTATAAAATTAAGGAAGTGAAAAAGTAACGTAACTGTCACTATAGTTACTTAAAAAAAGTAACTTACGGAACACTGAATTAAACTGTTTTTGGTTTAAAATTAAATTTGTTTGCTGTTGAAATATTAACAATTACATTTTTTGGTGGAGAATTTATCTGTTTTTGTTGAAAATTTAAATGCTTTGAAGAAAATTCGTTGTTTTTGTTTGGAAATACAACTATTTAGTTACAATGCATATTTTAGGGTTGAAAATATAACTGTTTTGGAGAAAATTTGTCTTTTCGTCTTAAAAATTTAACAATTTGGTGGAAAATTCAACTATTTGGTTGAAAACTAACTTTTTGATTGAAAATTATTAATTTTTGGATGAATCCAACTGCTTTTGGTTTGAAATTAATTTTTTAAATGAAAAATCAACAATGGGATCTTTAGATAATTGATCTTTTTTGGTTTAAAATTTAACTGTTTTGTAAAAAATTCGTCGTTTTTGTTTGAAAATCAACAATTTGGTAGAAAATTCAACTGTTTCGTTGAAAATTCAAATATTTAGTTGAAAATTCAAATATTTGGTTGAAAGTTGACCTGTTGGTTGAAAATTCATATTTGAGGGTTGAAAATACATATAACTGTTTTGTAGAAAATTCGTCTTTTAGACTTGAGAATTTTTTGTAAGTTGAAAATTCACCTCTTTTGTTGAAAATTTAACTATTTTTAATAAAATTCATTTTTTTATTGAAAATTAACTTTATTGTTGACAATTAAACTTTTTGCCGAAAATTCGTCTTTTCGTCTTGAAAATTCAACTATTTGGTTGAAAATTAACTGTTTTATTAAAAATTCAACTATTTTGTTGAAAATTCTACAATTTGGTAGAAATTTGGACTATTTGGCTGAAAATTCAAATATTTAGTTGAAAATTCAAATATTTGGTTGAAAGTTAACCTGTTGGTTGAAAATTCATATTTGAGGGTTGAAAATACATATAACTGTTTTGTAGAAAATTCGTCTTTTAGGCTTGAGATTTTTTTCTAGGTTGAAAATTCAACTCTGATTGAAAATTGAACTATTTTTAATAAAATTAATTTTTTTTTATTGAAAATTAAATTCATTGTTGAGAATTAAACTGTTTGCAGAAAAATCGTGTTTTCGTCTTGAACATTTAACAATTTGGTAGAAAATTCCACTATCTGGTTGAAAATAAACTTTTTTGTTTGAAAATTCTAGAATTTGGTAGAATTTTCAACTATTTGGTTGAAAATTCAAATATTTAGTTGAAAATTCAAATATTTGGTTAAAAATAACTTTTTGTTTGAAAAATCACATTTGAGGTTTGGAAATATAACTGTTTTGTAGAAAATTTGCTGTCTATCAGGCATGAGAATTCTTTCTTGGTTGAAAATTCACTTCTTTTGTTGAAAGTTCAACTATTTATGAAAATTCGTTTTTTATTTTGATTGAAAATTAACTTTTTTGTTGAAAATGAACTTTTTGGGGAAAAATTAATAATTTCGGATTGAAAATCCAACTGTTTCAGTAGAAAATTCAAATGTTTGGTTGAAAATGAACTTTTTTGTTGAAAATTCAACTATTTTGTTGAAAATTCAACAGTTGGGTTGAAAAATTAAACTATTTGGTTTAAAATTAACTTATTTTTTTAATTAACATTTTTCGGGTTTGAAAATTCAAGTGTTTTGTATAAAATTTATTTGTTCGTCTTGAAAATTTAACAATTTGGTAGAAAATTCAAATATTTTGTTGAAAATTGTTATTACTTGATACTTAAAATTGACACCTGAATTTCAGAATGGAGTCTTAAATCTAGATAAATTTTACTGAATTTAGTCGCAACAATTGTATGGTATAACAATTATAAGCATTCTTTTATACAGTCACGCAAATAGTATTTTCAAATAGTTTATCAGTTGAAAGTTATGATTTGCATAGAACCATGAAACGGTGGAATAGAATATAGCTAATTAAATACGTGAGTCGCGATTTTAAATTGAAATTCAATATGAAAAATGATAGTGGCATGTCTATTAGTCAATTTGAATTTTATTCTAAATATACATTGTTGTTCACTTGCCGAAATACACTGTGTACTTTTTATTTAATTTAATGCCTATTTTTTTTAAATTATGTTTTTATGAATTATCATCTTAGTTATTTTGATTTTCAATTATAAAATTAAGGAAGTGAAAAAAGTAACTTTTTAGTAACAGTTACAAGTAACATAACTTAACTAGTTACCTTCTTTCGCTAAGCAACGTAACTGTAACTATAGTTACTAAAAAAAAGTAACTTACCCAACACTGATTTAAAAACTGAAAAATCCTTCTGAAAAAGAGCAGATTTATCTCCATGGTTTATACATTTTTATGTAAAATAGAAAATCAGGCGCTTTATCATTCAACACGTGAGAAAGATAGTGTCTCACATGTTTAATATTTCTACACAAACCAGAGCAAGTTTATAGTGGTGGAATGTATAATTGGTATACGTCGTATATATATGACGACAAAAGTGAAGACACGTGGCGTTTCATATGTTCATATTACAACATAAAAGACATTAGATGGATCCTAAACATGTCCCATTAATCCATTCTTTATACATTTTGCATTATGACCTGCTCCTATAAAACACGTAACGGATCTTGACCTAAAAAAAATCAGGCTTCCGACTCAAGTTTTTTTTTCTGAAATTTTAAACCATCCTTTGTTAGGGTCTTTTTGTGAATTTATTTAGGGGTCATCCAAAAATAACGTAAGACGATGTGGGGCGGGGGGAGGGGGGCAAATCGTACTGTTTCTTATAAATTAACAAATTAATTCAACTTTCAAACAAGTAGTTGCGAACTAAAAGAAAAACGAATTTTCAATAAAATACTTGAATCCCCTACAAAGAAATATTTTTCAGTCATTAAAGAAAAAACATTTCATACAAAATGTAAAATTTTCAAGTGAAAAAAGATTAATTTTTAACCAAAAAGATTAATTTTCTACTATAAAAGACGAATTTTCAAGATCAAAAGATGAGTTTTCTATAAAACAGTTGAATTTTCAATCAAATAATTACATTTTTAACCAAGAAGAAAATGTTTCAAACGCAAAAAAAAAGATTAATTTTATACTAGAAAATAATTTTTTATTTAAATTACATAAATTTTCAACTAAATACTTTGAACAATGGATTTGATGTTAATCTAAATTTGATTTGATTCATTTTTAGTTTATATTTTTTTCGTTTCTAAATTGTTTTATCTAAATAGTTCGATTTTCAAACAAAAATGACGAATTTTCTATAAAACAGTTAAATTAACAACGCCGGAATATTAACTTTCAACCAAAAAGTTAAATTTTCAATTAAAAAAATTTACTTTTTAATAAACAGAAAAAACGAATTTTCAGATAAAATTATGAATCTTCAACCAAAAAAATGAAGATTTTTACAATAACATTCAAAGGTCTTCCAAGGCCATTTTAGAGGAAAAATGGCCATTCCTAATTAAATTGACGCTATTTATTGATTATTCATTTCTGGTGCACATGAATTTTTTTTCTTACAATTCAATATTGCACTCAGATTTTTTTTAGATGTTTACAATGACATTTAAAGGTGGCTCAAGGTCATTTTCTTAATAAAATGTTGATTCAATGAAATTTTCTTTAGTTTTTTTTCTATGGAGAAGCAGTATCAATTTATTAATTTCGCAAAAAAAATTAGTCAAGTTGTTTGATAAATGTTTGTCATATTATTTGCAGGACATTCAAGGTCATTTGGAAAAAAATGAGCTTTTTGTAAACTGTGATAATGAAAAAACAGTGCTAACACTTGCATATTAGATGGTAGTTTATCGCTAACTAAGTTTTCCTCTCTCTTTTCTAAAAGGTAAATCATTACCCCTTCTTCTGCACTTATAATAATTAATTCTTCGGATTTACAGTTTGAAAACGAAACTTGATCATATGTTAACCAAGCTGCGATATCCTACTGTTTTTAACATTTTCTATTTTTAATTTGAAGCAAAACTTAAAAAAAAATAACTACCATGAAAAAGAAAAAAATTTTGAATGACCATTTTTCGCAAAATGACCTTGAATAACCCCAAAGTAATATTACACGCAGTCATTAAACCTTTTGACTATTTTTTTGCCGCAATGAATAAATCGACACTGTTTCTCCAAAAAGATCTAGAGAAAATTTAATTTAATCAACATTTTATTAAGAAAATGACCTTGAGCCACCTTAAAATGTCATTGTAAAAGTCTGAAAAAAATCTGAGTGCAATATTGACTTGTAAAGAACAAAATTCATACGCGGCAGGAATGAATAATCAATAAATAGCGTCAATTTAATTAGGAATCCCCATTTTTGTTTTTGCCCTAAAATGACCTTGAGTGACCTTTGAATTTAATTGTAAAAATCTGAAAAAATCGGAGTGCAATATTGAATTGTAAGGAACACAATTCATACACGACAGAAATGAATAATGAATGAATAGCGTCAATTTAATTAGGAATGAGCATTTTTGCCCTAAAATGGCCTTGAGCGAACTCTAAATATTTTTTTAAAATTCTGAAACAAATTAGAGGTAATTTTCTCGGCAAAAGGAGCAATTTGTAGGGGTGCCAAGTTGAATTTAAAAAAAAAGCAAAAAAATCACCCTAATATATATATATATATATATATATATATATATATATTTATTTATTTATATATGCACAATTGCACTGTACATAAAAGTGAAAATTTAAATTATTGCAAATTAAACGATTGCCAGTATAAATCATTCTTGTCTTTATTTAAACAAAAGAAAAGCGTGTTACGTAATATGTGAACGATCCCAAATCCATGTGCACAGATGGTACCCTCCCAACTGTGCACGTCTCAATTAATACGATCAGATGTTTAACTTACAAAACCGCATGCATATATATGAGACTCCCAACTGCGCAAGTCTTACTTAATACGATTACACTTTTCATTTAAAAGACCGCGTGCACAGATGGTATCCACCCAACTGTGCACGTTTGAATTAATACGAACAGGTTTTTAACTTACGAGTCCACTTGCACAGATGGGAGACTCCCAAATGTGCACGTTTCAATTATTACGATCACATTTTCAACTTACAAGTCCACGTTCACAGATGGTATACTCCCAACTGTGCACGTGCATAGTTGGGAGTCTCCCATATGTTCACGTGTACAGTTGGGAGTCTAACATCTGTGCACGTGTACAGTGTGGAGTGTACCATCTGTGCACGTGGACTTTTAAGCTGAAAACCTGATCGTAATAATTGAAACGTGCACAGTTGGGAGTGTACCATATCCATGCACGTGGACTTGTCAGTTGAAAATTTGATCGTATTAATTTAGACGTGCACAGTGGGAGTGTCCCTTCTTTGCACATACCCAGATGTGCCAGTGGCCAACAACGTGCACAGTTGTACCACTGGCCCTTGACGGGCACAGTTGAGCTCGTGCACAGTTTTATCCCTCCCATTTGTGCACGTGCCAAGTTGGGAGTATCCCATCTTTACACGTGAATCGTTGGTAGGGTACCATCTGTACACGTGAAAATGTCGACTTGCACAGTTGGGTGTGACCTATCTCTGCACGTGCACTGTTAGGAGACTCCCGGCTATGCACGTGAATCTTTGGTAGGATGGCACTGTGGCCAACAACGTGCACAGTTGCTCCGTGCACAGTTGTCCGTCAACCGAGATTAATACACCAAACTCTCGGTTTAGTAACTCGCGGTTTAGTAATTCCTAGAATTGCTGGCCCACGCAGTTTCTCAGCTCGCGGGGCGAGAGACGGATGCGACTCTTGCCTGAAAAACACCAGCAGCGTAACGGAAAGGCACAGTGCACGGGTACTCACTCGAGTATATTGCGCAATATTATACATTCCAATTGGAAACGGTTCGGACGACCCTCACTGCTTAAGTTTCGATTCCCCCGATTTAGTAACTGGGTGTTTTGCAGGCAACCCCCGACACTGTTACTAAACCGAGAGTTGGATGTATGTAACCTAAAAAGATGAATTTAAAACCTGAAAATGTAATACATAGTTAATATTTCAGCTAAAAAAATTAATTAAAAAAAATGGTTGGATTTAATAAAAAAAGACGAATTAAAGAAAATACTCGATTTTTAACAACCACAAAATTATTTTCTACAACAACAACAAAATTTCACAAAAATAGGGGAATAATAGGGGATTTAATTCCCTTAAATAAAAAAATATACGTACCATATTGAAATCAATATGAAAGGCTTAACATTTTAAGTCGAAATATATTGCATTTTTAATATACAGCAAGCAAAAAAATACATTTTCCCAAAAGTGATGAATTTTCAACGAAAGAGTTGGGTTTTCAAGATGAAAGGTCGAATATGTTTGAGGAAACAGTTGACTTTTAAACCCGAAAAGATGATTTTTCAACCAAATAGTTCAATTTCAAAAAAAAAAAATTAGTTTCAGTTCAAAAATTTGCATTTATAACAAAATGGTGCAACTTTCAAGCAAACGAGAGGAATTTTTAACAAAATAGTTGAATTTTCAAGTTAAAAAGACCAATTTTTTAGAAGGCAGTTGAATTTTCAACCAAAAAAAATTAATTTTTAACCAAGAAAGATGAATTGTCAACCAAGAACTTTTCTACTAAGCAAGATGAATTTCCAACAAAACAGTTAAATTTTCGACCAAAAAAGAAGAATTTTTAATAAAAAAATGGTTGATTTTTCAAGACAAAAAGATGAAAATCACAGAAGACAGTCGAATTTTCAATTCAGAAGGACGAATTTTTTGCCGAAAAGATGAATGTAAAAAAAATTTTAATTTTCAACCAAGACAGATAAATAATTACATTTTAAACAGAATAATTAAATTTTCAACAAAATAATTGAATTTTCAACAAAAGAACTAAATTTTCAACAACTTTATTAAATTGTCAACAAAATAATTGAATTTTTAACAAAATAATTAAATTTTCAACAAAGTAATTACCCGTGTAGAAATTTGGTCATGGCCCAAACAGGGCCCAGGCTTGGCAAAACTAGCCCCTGGCCTGGCGATCTAGCCTGGGCCAAGCTTGAATGAAACGCCAAATCTGGCCAGGGCCAGGTTATATTGCCAGGCTCGATCGCCCAGCTTGGCCCAGGCTTGGCCCTAGTTTATTATCGATTCCCAGCCAGTTATCATTTCTCAAACTACTACCAGAATCTGTGGTAACCTCAACTTCGGCGACATGGTAATTTTCATTTTCCCTTACAAGATTCTGATTAAAAATATTTTCTCCAATGATCTGATCCACATTTCCAAATTGAGGTATTTCATTGATTATCTCGCCGGGTTCTGATTCTTCCTCATCATCTGCGTCATCATCATCTATATA
>CAKNYM010053093.1:440298-451883 GCA_932195095.1 Andricus curvator
AGTCAGTACTGGGTCAGTACTGCGCCGTTCGTACATTTCTACTAGGGCAAATACATACATAGTTATATTTTCACCAATTCTTTTGTAAAAAATTCATTTTTTTCGGATAAGCATTCAACTAATTTGGTTGAAAATTCAACTTTTTTGTGGAAAATTCGTTTTTTTAAGATAAACATTCAACTATTTTGACAGAAAATTCAAATATTTGGTAGAAAATTAACTTTTTGTTTTAAGTCATATTCTTGAATTAAAGATTCAACTTTTTTGTAGAAAATTCGTACTTATTGCTTAGAAATTCAACAATTTGGTTGAAAATGAACTTTTCTGTTGAAAATTCAATAGTTTTGTTAGAAAATCCGTTTTTTGGGTTGAACATTCGACTAGTTTTATTGAAAATTCAACTATTTTGTTGAAAATTGGTCTTTTTGGATTGAAAATTCAACTATTTTGGTTAAAAATTCAATTGTTTGAAAATTAACTTTTTTATCAGAAAATAATTTTTTTCGGTTTAAAATTAAACTTTTTAGTAGAAAATTCATCTTTCTTTCTCGAAAATTTAACAATTTGGTAGAAAATTCCAAGCTTTGGTTGAAAATTAACTTTTTGTTGAATTCATATGTTTCAATTGAAGATTCAACTATTTGTAGAAAATCCGTCTTTTGGCTTGAAAATTCAACAATTTGATTCAAAATTTGTTTCCTTCTTGACTGAAAATTCAACTATTTAGTTGAAAATTAACTTTTTTCGTGTAAATACATATTCTCGGGTTGAAAATTTCAAATTCGGTAAAATTATAAACTGTTCGGGACTTTTCCAATAATTCGAGAATTTTACAGTGTCGTGAATTTTATTTTTGGGGATTTTTCAGTCGTTCCATATTTTTATCAAAAAGAAAATCATTTTTAATGTTTAAAGTTTCTGAAATTATTTTTTGAATTTAAAAGAACAATAATTGAAGAAAATATATTTCTGAATGCATTTTTTTTTCAATTCTTGTTATTTTAAATTCGAACAATAATTTTAGAAACTTTAAAGATTAAAAATAATTTTTATAATACAAATATTTGATTACTGTATTTGCAATACATAATTCCTGAAAATAAAACAAGAATTCAACGATCAAATTTGGACAAACACCACAAAATGCTCCTATTGAAATTCCTAAAAACAAAGAAATTTGTTTCTTTGCACAAAAAAAAAATAATAATAATAATAATAATAAAGAGGAAAGAAAAATGGGAAGGCTTTTTTTATATTATTATTTTTTTTTTTTTAATTTTTGTGCAAAGAAACAAATTTCTTTGTTTTTAGGAATTGCAATAGGAGCATTTTGTGGTGTTTGTCCAAATTTGATCGTTGAATTCTTGTTTTATTTTCAGGAATTCTATGCATTGAATTAAAATTTATCAAAAAAATATGATTGTTTAAATTCGGGAATTTTCTAGTTGGTATATTTTATAATTTGACAATTTTCTGTCGGGCATTTTCAAATTCGGTAAAATTAGAAAATGTTCGGGAATTTTATTATTCGAGAATTCTCCAATTCGGGTATTTTACTGTTGGGAAATTTTATTATTCTGGAATTTTCCAATTCGGGAATTTTATTATTTGGAAATTCTATTATTCGGGAATTTTACAGTGTCGGGAATTATATTTTTCGGGATTTTTTAGTCGTCCCGAATTTCCAATGGCTCAATTTGTAATATTTAAACGAAAATATTATTAATGTAGGATTAAAATAGATAATAATCAGTGAACATAAAAAATAATCATTCGTGTGTGGGCTCTGTATGCAAACAATATTAGATAAGGAACGATACTTCTTTTCTCAGAAGTCTTTATCATTTTAACTTAATAATATGCTCTCTTGTTTTGCAATCGTATAACCATCGTTTATGCAATGATTATAAAGTATATAAACTTGTCTAATTTTCCTCGATTAGAGATTTTCCCGGGACAGGTAATAATTCAATCTGAAGATTTCAAAGCTGCCGACCCACATTGTTCAGACTTTACGTTTTTCGTATGAAGGATGATGAAACATTTCACCAGCATTTACTTTTTTAGACTTTTAGTGATAACGTTAATCCGGGCTATAAAATGCTGCGTTGGAAAAGAACAGAGAAAGATTAGAATTTAACAATAATTCTAATAACATATTCTATTTATTTATAAGAATCACCCTGGTGGAAAATTTTTTTACAAGAACGTGAAACATTTCTACAATTGTAATTTTTTGTTAAAAAATGCACTTTTTTGAAAAAAAGTGTACAAAATTTATCAGAAAAATACAATTAAATACAATTAGCTAATTTTTTCTTGTATTTTCTTGTAGAAAAGTAAAAAAATTAACAATGAAATACAAGTTTCTACAATTCAAAAATGTGTATAACTTTTTATTAATATTTTTTACTTTGTTGTAAAAATCTACAAGGTATTACAGAAAACTACAGGATTTTACAGTTGTTCAGTTTGGGTGTTTGATGTCATAGAAACACTTTCAATTTTACGTAAATTATTCTAGATGATTACAAATCTTTACAAAAAAATACAAAATTTCACAAAAGTTGGAATATTGGGAAACTGTACAAACAAACAAACAAAATTTACAAGCAATACTTCTAGTATCCGCTTCAACGTTTCGACTTGTGTTTTATCGTCAATTTTTGTAGGATATTTAATATATTAAATATATAAGTTTCTACAAGAAACTACAATGTTTAAAAAATATTACACTTTTACCAAGAATTTTTGCTATTATAATAAATCACGGATCGAGCGGCAATTTCAGTTATGCAATATTTTTTTTACATTAAAATTTTACCTACTTAGTTTAAAATACTTTAAATGCAAAATTGTTTAAGTTTCAATACATATTATTACTTTAATTTTGAAATTGTTTTATTATGACCGATTATGACGTGGAATTGTTAGGTTTTCTAAATTGATATTATTTAATTTTACATATCTTTTTTTGAACTTAATAAAGTTTTAATGCTTAACTTTTAAATTGTCTAATCTGATTTAAGGGGCCGTGTATAAATTACCTACTTGAATTTCTAAACAAACAAGATGAATTTTCAACAAAAAATGTAATAGTTAATATTTTAACCACGAAAAGATTTTTATCTTAAATCAAAAAAATTTAAATTGAAAAAAAGATGAAAGTTCTACCAAAAGAGATAAACTTTCAAATTAAAAAGGCAAATTTTCAACAGGAGTTGAATTTTGAACCAAGAAAGATTTTCCAGACAATGAAGAAAAAAAAATTCATCCAAAATATTGAATTTTCAAGCCAGAACGACGAGCTTTGTACAAAACAGTTAATTTTCAACCAAATAGATGAATTTTCAACTAAAATTATGAATCTTTATACAATAAAATTAATTTTTAAGAAAGCAGTTCAACTTTTAACGAAGGAGTTGATTTTTCAACCTAAGAAGATTAATTTTAAAAAAATGTAATAGTAGATATTTTAACAAAAAAATATTTTAATGTTGAGTCAAAAACAGTTGAATTTAACAAAAAAATACGAATTTTTAACAAAACACTTGAATTCTCAACAAAATACTTGAATTCTCAAATAAAACAGATTAATTTTCAACCAAACAGTTGCATTTATAACAACAAAAAATGGATTTTCTACCAAAAAAGAAGAATTTTCAACAAAATACATCAACTAATTTTCAACCAAGAGGATTATTTTTCTAACAAAAAATATGAATTTTCAACTAAATAGTTGAATTTTCATCTACCAAAGATAAATTTTTCACAAAAAATGTAATAGTTAAATTTTCAGTAAAAAAATAATTTTCAGCCAAAAAATAAAACGAATTTTCAACGAGATAATTAAATTTTGAACTAAAGAAATTAATTTTTAACTAAAATTATGAATCTTCAACTATAAAAATGAGTTTTTTAACAAAATAGTTCAACTTTCGACCAAATAGTTAAGTTTTCTACCAACTTGTGGACGTTGCTAAGAAAATATTGAATTGTCTACCATATTGTTAAATTTTCGAGCCCAAAGTAAGAATTTCCTACATAACAATTGAATTTTTAACCCGAAAATGTGAATTTTCAACGACAAAATTAATTTTCAACTTAAACAGATTATCTTTTACCAGCTAGTTACATTTTTAACCAAAATAGATTAAATTTCTACAAAAAGAGAAGAAGTTTCAAATCAAAAAGACGAATGTTCCACAAAATAGTTCAATTTTTAACCAAAAAAAAAATTTTAGTCAAGAAGGAAACAAATTTCAACAAATTGTAGAATTTTCAATCCAAAAAAACTGAATGGACTTTCAACCAAAAATAGTTGGATTTTCTTATTGGGTTCTAATAATTCAGTTCGCATTTATGTAAAAACCGAAAAAAAGGGGGAACGTCTGTGAAGCTTGCGATAAATAAATAGGAATTTTGATAATTTATAGAGTAAAGAATAATAGTAATAGAAAACACAAAGTGTGTCGGACTTCGCAGCATTTCAGGCACTGAAGATATTATAAAATTGTACTAAATTGTACTAAAATTGTAACTAAATACTTATTGTTATTAATACATTTAATTTTCTAAAACTAATTTCGTTAAGATTCCACGTTTATTTAATTAACAGAGTTTATATTTTATATGTGATTTCGTTTCCTAAGTTTATAAAATATTAGCAAGATTTGGAGAGGGAGGGAGGGGACAGCAAATCTCACGGTATTTTACATGGGGGGAGAGGGGGTTAAAAATTATAGAAAAACTCCTTACGTAATTTGTGGATGACCCCTTATTTGTTTGTTTATTCATTTATTATTTCGTGAATTTATGATTATTTGTGGATCTCCGGACAGTGATGGTACGTGGGTTAGCGTTTGCAGATGATAAGGTTGTTACGGCAGAGTCAATCGAAGATTTGTTAAGAATGTTGAGCAATCTGTAAAGAATAATATAAGCATGAAGAACATAGGCCTCAAAATTAACATAAATAAAACAAAAATTATGGTGTTTGAAGGAAAGGGTGAGAATGTATATAATATGTAATTTAATATACATAATTTAAATATATTCCGAAATATTGTCTCATATTCCCAAATATTCCCTCATATTCCTACATATTCTCTCATATTCCTGATACACGAAAAATCAGAGTGGTCGACCCCTCCCTTTTTGAAGATTAAACAAATCAAATTTATTGATTAATAAAGAACAATTGAATAATTATTAATTTGGAAAAAATTCGAGGAAGTTCAAGATATATTTAGAAGTTTTAAAAAGATTCTAAAATAATAATTTAAAACTTGAAAAGATTTCAAAACATTTAAAGCAAAATCTAGGTTTTTAAAGATTTCGAACAAAAAATTTAGAAGCCTAAAAGCGTTTTGAAAGGTTTGAAATAATATAAAATTTTTATCAAAACTCCTAGAAAGACTAAAAATGATTTTTTTAAATTAATTTAAAAAGAATATTTCAAAAGATTTTCAATATTTTGAAAAAAGTATCTGGAACATTTTAAGGCAATTTTTTTACTCTTGCAGGATTTTCGAAAAATTGTAGGAAAAAGTCGAGTTCCAAGATAGTAACAAAATTTCCATTAGATTCCTCGAAAATTTTTGAATTATTTTTTTTTTAACAAATTTTTAAGAGAATATTTAAAAAGATATCAAAATAAATTTTGATTTATAAATCAATATTTCTAGCTTAAAACTGATTACTATTGTATAACTTAGAAAATTTATAAATTTTTTTATTCATTCTTTAATTTACAGTATTGAAAATGATGGCATGGACTTTTTGAAATTTTTGAACCGTACAATGCATACAAGTTTAAAAAAATTTCATTTTGCAGTTTAACGGCTTTTAATTACAAAATTTTCAATTGAAATTTATTTATTTATGTAGAAATAATTCGTGTACAATTTGAACTTCATCGGACTAAGGGAAAGGGTGCCCCCGAGCCCCTTCAAAATCGAAAAAACCATAAAATTAACAAAAAAATAAATCTTATTAATTTATCTTGCAAAATATTAATTATATGCAAAAAAGGTTTATACAAAAGTAGTAGATCTATTAAAGATGCACATATTATTGTCTACATTTTTTTCTTTTATGACCGTTTCGAAAAAAATGCTTGGAGTAGCTTTATTCGTGGCATACTTTTTCGCATTTTTCTCGAAAACAGTTAGTCAAACAAGAAAAAGATGAAGACAACAATATGTGCATTTTTAATAGATCTACAACTTTTGTGTAAAGCTTTTTTGCATATACACCCGACTCTCGGTTCAGGAACTCGTCGAGTATATTGCGCAATATTATGCATTCAAATTGGAAACGGTTCAGGTGGCCCTGACTGTTTATGTTTCGATACTCCCGATTTAGGAACAAGGCTATTTGCAGGCAACCTCCGAGTCTGGTCCTAAACTGAAAGTCAGGTGTAAATAATATTTTGCAAGATACACCAATAAAATGGATATGGCTAAATTTTCTTATAGAAAAAAAAAAATATTATCTCAGCATCCGTTAATTCTGTCATTCGTTCCAGAAAATGATAACTTTCCACGCTTTACAGGGAAAAAATCGTTTAAACAAATGAAAATGGTTTAAATAATTATCAAATGCCCTTAAATATACATTACTGTCAACAGCCATACCACGCTGAAAAAACCAGTTCTCGTCAGATCACTGAAGTTAAGCAGCGTTGGGCGCGGTTAGCACTTGGATGGGTGACCATTCGAGAAAACTGAGTGCTGTTGGCACATCGTGGGTGTGGTGAGCCCACACTTGTAGTTATTTACTACAAGTTATCAACCTAGAAACACTACCCGAATCGGGTAGTGTCACGCCTACCCCGAAAGGGAAATGGCTTAATGGTATACATACTCTCAACAATCGTTAATTGTGCTATTAATTCCAGAAAATAATAAATTTTTACGATTTTTAGGAGAAAAAATTGTTTAAACAAATATAAATTGTTTAAATAGTTAACAAATATGTCAAACAAAATTTTTCAATTAAAATTTGAAATTGTTTTATTTCGTTTATAAAATATTCTAAAACAAAAATGTTACAAGTTTAAGATTCTGGCCTTCGAATATTAATGGTCAGGCAAAATGAAAAATTGGTCAGGGAAAAATTAGAGAATTTTTAAAATGAAGTTTTGTGGTAACCCTGATACAATATTCTTATTAGTAATTTATTTGCCTTGTATTTATATTTCTTTTTTTTCAGTTGCTTCCTCCTGAAGATTATCTTTTTAGTTATAAATTTTATTATTTGTTTGAAAATTCAAAAATTTTGTTAAAAAGTCATCCTTTTTGGAACAAAATTCAACTATTTTTGTAGAAAATTTACTTCTTATTTAAAATTCATATTTTGGTGTTGAAAGTCAACTGAAATCTTTTTTGTTTAAAAATTCAACTATTTCTTTGATAATTTGTCTTTCTGATTTAAAAGTTCATCTCTTTTAGTAGAAATTTTTATCTTTCTTGGATAAGAATGCAACTACTTGGTTGAAAATTCAACAATTTTGTTAAAAAGTCATCCTTTTTGTTTAAAAATTCAACTTTTTTGTTAAAAATTCTTTTTTGGTTAAAAATTGAACTATTTTTGTAGAAAATTTACTTCTTGTTTAAAACTCATATTTTGATGTTCAAAAGTCAAACTAAAATATTTTTTAAAATTAAAATTTATTTTTTTTGAATTTATCTTTTTGATTTAAAAATTCATCTGTTTTAGTAGAAATTTCATTTTTCGTGGTTAAAAATGCAACTGTTTGGTTGAAAATTCTTCTTTGCTTGAGAATTCAACTATATTGTTTGAAAATTTTGATTGAACCACTTTGTCAAGAAATCATTTTTTTGTTGAAGGTTCATATTTTTAGTTAAAAATAATTATCTTTGGTTGCAAGTTTAACTATTTTGTTGAAAACTAATATTTTTTAACTAAACATTCAACTACGTGGTTAAAAGCTGAAATACTTTGTTGAAAATTTGTCTTTTGAATGAAGGTTTATCTGTTTTTGTTTGAAAATTTAACTATTTTGTTGAAAATTAATTTTTTTCTGCAAATTCATATTTTCTAGATGAAAATGCAATACTTGTACAGAAAGTTCGTCTTTTGACTTGAAGGTTCAAAAATGTATGTGTGCTTTTTTTCTTTCAACCCTGAAAAATCCTTTTTTTTTAAATGTGTCTTTTTGGTTTTAAAATTAATTTTCTTTGTGTGAAATTCCATCTTTTTTTGGTTGAAATATCAACTATTACACTTTTTTGTTGAGAAATCATCTTTATAGTTTGAAAATTCAATTATTTTGTTGAAAATTTAATTATTTTGATTAAAATAAATAAATTTGAAAATTTTAAATTTGTATCAGACATATTGTTTTATTCCGCTTATAACAGACAAGATTAAAATACTGATATTTGAATGTAATGGTCAGGGGGGAAACGGGGGGGGGGGGGGTAGAAATATTTTGTTTCCGTTCGTAACAGAGGGTGAAAGGGTCTTGAAGGGGGCCTATAATCAGTATAATCCGTTACGTAATTTAAGTGCGGCCCCTTAGGGGTGATCCAAAAATAACTCTCAAGTAGTTAAATTTTCTACCAAAAAAGATGAATTCTCAACAACAAATTTAATAGTTGATATTTTAACAAAGAGAAGATTTTAATTTAAAATAAACAAATCTTTCAAATTTAAAAGACGAATTTTCAACAAGAGTTGAATTTTCGACCGAGAAGGATTTTTCGGTCAAGAAATTTTTTTTTTTAACCAAATTGTTGAATTTTTAAGCCAAAAAGACGAATTTTGAACAAGAAAGTTACTTTTCAACCAAATAGTTGAATTTTCTAACAAATTGTTGAATTTTTAAGCAACAAAGTCAAATTTTCTACAAAACAGTTGAATATATGAATTTTCCACACAAAAATTAATTTTACAAAAAATTGATAAATTTTTAAGCCAAAAGGACGAATTTTCTGCAAAACAGTTTCATTTTTAACTTAAAAATATGAATGTTCAGCAAAAAGTCAAGAAAAAAAATTAAATCAAATTGACTTTCAGTTGAAAAGTTAATTTTCAACTAAAGAAATGAATGTTTAACTAAAATGATGAATTTTCAAATAAAAGATTGAATTTTTAAAGAAATAGCTGAATTTTAAACCAAGAATATGAATTTTCTACCAAACAATTGAAACACATTAATTTTCAATAAAAAATTAATTTTCTACAACAAATATTTTGATTTTAAATAAAAAAGCAGTCGACTTTAACCAAAAAAGACGAATTTTCAACAAGATACTTGAATTTTCAACCAAAAAGATTAACTTTCTACCAAGAAGATTAATATTCTGCGAAAAAATACAAATTCTCAACAAAATACATACATTTTTAACCAAATAGTTGAATTTTCATCCAAGAAGATAATTTTTCTACCAAAAATTAAAAAAATTTGAATTAAAAAAACTATGTTTTTACAAGATAGTTGTGAATTTTCAACCCGTGGTGAATTTATAACAAGCATATTATGAATCTTCATCCAAAAAATTAATTTTGAAAAAAGTAGTTCAACTTTCAACCAAGGAGATGAATTTTCAACCTAAAAAGATACATTTTCTACAAAAAGTGGAATTTTCTACCAAAGAGATGAATTTTCAAAAAAAATTATGAATCTTCAGTAAAAAAATTAATTTTGAAGAAAGTACTTAAACTTTCAACTAAGGAGTTAAATTGTCAACCTAAAAAGATTAATTTTCAAAGAAAAATGCTGATTACATTTCAACCAAAAAATATTTTGATTTTAAATAAAAAACATTTCAATTATCCAAAAAGACGGATTTTCAAGAAGATACTTATAAATCCTTAACTACGACAGATTAATTTTTAACCAAAGAGTTGCATTTTTAATAAAAAAATTTATTTTCTACAAAGAGACGATGATTCAGACGAACTCCTCAATTTTCAACCAAGTGGATTGATTTTTTACCCAAAAATAAGAATTTTCAACAAAATACATGAATTTTTAACCAAATAGATGCATTTTCAACTAAAAAATGTAAATTTTCAATTAAAAAAGTTAATTTCCAACCAAAAAATGAATTTTTAAGTAAAGTGAAGAATCTTCAACTAAAAAAATGTTTTTTCTACCAAATTGTTGTATTTTCGATCTGAAGTACGAATTATCAACAAAAAAGTAAACTTCAAACCAAATAGTTGCATTTTCAACCAAAAAGATGAATTATGAATGGAAAATTTAATATTTGATATTTAAAATAAAAAAATGTTAATTTTAAATAAAAAAGAGTGAATCTCATAAAAAGACGAATTTTCAACGAAATAGTTGAATCGTCAACCAAAGACTGATCAGTTTTCCACCAAACAAATGCATTTTTAACCAAAAAAGATTAAATTTCTCCTAAAAGAGATGCACTTAAATTATTTTTTAAATTTAGAAAATTTTTTCAAAATTTAAGAAACTGCCTGAAAATCTTGCAGATTTCTTTGGACATTTTTACAAATCTTTTGAAATGTTTAGGAAAAAGTTTAAAAATTAATTTTTCAAATTAAAATATCATTAAAAATTTTCCCATGCATCTTATAAGAATAGATTTTTATTGTCTTGATAGCTTTCAAAATTCTTAAAAAGCATGGAAATTTTTTTTCGAAATCCTCCAAAATCTAGATTTTGTTTAAACAAATTTTATATATTTTAAAATTTATAATTATTTTTTAATATTTTAAAAACGTCTAAACCTTCTGAATATCTTTTAAACTGATTCGAATGTTTCCTAGAATAGTTTTAAAATACTATAAAAAAAAGATTTGTTTTAAATTCTTCCAGATTATTCTTTTGCAATTTTAGGAATCTTTTGAAATGTTCAGAAATCTTTTTAAATGTTTTCTTTAAATTAATTTTTGAAAATAAAAGATCATTTAAAATTGCCCTGGAATTTTAGATTTTTTTTTTATTATCTTGATACTTCTTGATCTTGAAATATCTTGATTTAAAAATCCTTAAAAAGTTTCAACATTTTATTTGGAAGTCTTCAAAAATCTACATTTTGTTGTGCATTTGTTTAATCTTTTCAAAATTTATATTATTTTTAGAATTTTTCGCCCCGAAAAAATAGGCCATGATATTTTAAAATTCAACCATTTTTTAAAAATTGGCAAGAAGCGACAGTAAGAAACAATTAAATTACAAACAATATTGTTAAAATAATTATTTGTCGTAAGTTTTACACTTTTTTCATAAAAAATAATGTTTTTTTTCATAAGACATGACTGATAATATAATTTCAATTCTTAAGATCAGATAAAACTTTTTTGTTTCAGAGACCTGAATTTTGGCACGAAAACTACCTTAAGAACCTTAAGGGTAGTTTTTCAAAAATAATTCCAAATTATTTAATTTTAAGGCAGATTACTCGACTATTTTTAAGAATAAAGATACGTGCGCGCTTTCTCACGACTCTTCTGCTCATACTCCTCTATTCTAAAAATAATTGTCCCTCGTAGCCAGGGGAAGTTTTCTCGTAGCCATCTGCAATAAAAATCGGTCCTGTGGCGCAACGGATAACGCGTCTGACTACGGATCAGAAGAT
>CAKNYM010053093.1:460030-480474 GCA_932195095.1 Andricus curvator
GTTGAATTTTCAACTAAAAAAGATATATTTTTGATTAAAAATGGAATAGTTAAATTTTTAATTTAAAAAAATAATTTTTGTAACAAAAAAAAATGAATTTTTAACAAAATAGTTAAATTTTCAAACGAAGAGGTGAAATTCGGGGCCGTCTTCTAACTGAAATATAAACACTTAAATAAAAAAAAACAAGTTAGACTTATCAGAAATGTCCCAAAATGCTCTCGAAATAAGGGAAATAGGGTGATTTTTCCCAAAAATAGGGGAACAAATTCAAAATTAAAGTATACGTACCACATTTAATTCAGTATGAAAGTCTTAAGGTTTTTCAACCAAAGAGATTAATTTTGAACTAAAATTATGAATCTTCATCTGGAATAGTCAAATTTAAAGTTGAAAAAAAATCTCAATAAAAAAGCAATGATTTTTCAACGAAATAGATAAATTTTCAACCAAAGGGATGACTTTTTAAACTAAAATGGAGAATTTTTAAACAAATAGTTGAATTTTCAACTAAAAAAGATATATTTTTGATCAAAAATGGAATATTTAAATTTTTAATTTTAAAAAATAATTTTTTTAACAAGAAAAAAACGAATTTTTAACAAAATAGTTAAATTTTCAAACGAAGAGGTGAAATTCAGGGCAAACTCTAAATAAAAAAATACAAGTAAAACTTATCAGAAATATCCCAAAATGCTCTAAAAACAAGGGAAATAGGGTGATTTTTCACAAAAATAAGGGCACAGTAGGGGAACAAATTCAAAATTAATGTATAGGTACAATATTTAATTCAGTATGAAAGTCTTAAGGTTTTTCAACCACAGAGACCAATTTTGAACTAAAATTATGAATCTTCATCTGAAATAGTCAAATTTTAAGTTAAAAAAATATATCAACCAAAAAACAACGACTTTTCAACCAAATAGTTAAATTTTCAACTAAAGAGATGACTTTTTGAACTAAATTGGAGAATTTTTAAACAAATAGTTGAATTTTCAACTAAAAAAATATATTTTTGATTAAAAATGGAATAATTAAATTTTTAATTTTGAAACAAAATTTTTTTACTGAATAAGACGACTTGTCAACAAAATACATCAATTTTCAACCAAAAAATGGTTAATTTTCTACCATAAGAGAGCAATTTGCAACCCTGAAAGACGAATTTTTAACAAGTGAGTTGAACTTTTAACCAAATAGTTGAAATTTCAAAAAATAGAGGAATTTTCAACTAAAATGATGAATCTTCAATTCTTCATCTGGTATAATTAACTTTTAAGTTAAAAAAATTCTTAACCAAAAAACAACTATTTTTCAACAAAATAGGCCAATTTTCAACCAAAAACATGAGTTTTTAACCAAGAAGATTAATTTTCTACTGAATAAGACGAATTTTCGACAAAATACATTAATTTTTACCCAAAAAAAGGTTAATTTTTAACTAAAAAACATACATTTTTTATTAAAAACTGAATAGTTACACTTTTTATTTAAAAAATTAATTTTTACAAAAAAAAACGAATTTTTAACAAAATATTACAGTTTTCAAATAAAGAGATGAATTTTTAACTGAAATGAAGAATTTTCAAACAAATAATTGAATTTCCAAACAAAAACATGCATTTTTAACTAAGAATAATAATTTTCTACTGAATAAGACGACTTTTCAACAAAATACATGAATTTTCAACCAAAAAAGCTTAATTTTCTACCAAAAGAGAGCAATTTTCAACAAGAATGTTGAACTTTTAACAACTTAGTTGAAATTTCAACCAGAGATGAATTTTTAAATAAAATTATGATTCTTCATCTAGGATGGTCTAAATTTAAGATAAAAAATAAATTTTCAACAAAAAAAACTAATTTTCAACAAAATAATTAAATTTTCAAACAAAGAGATGAATTTTCAACTAAATTGTAGAATTTTCAAAGAAATAATTAAAGTTTCAACAAAAAGCATGAATTTTTAATCAAGAAGATTAATTTTCTACTGAATAAGGCGAATTTTTAACAAAACACATGAATTTTCAAACAAATAGTTGAATTTTCAACTAAAAAAGATATATTTTTAATTGAAAATGGAATAGTTAGATTTTTAATTTTAGAAACTAATTTTTACTCAAAAAAAGAATTTTCAACAAAATAGTTGAATTTTCAACACAAAATATAATAGATTCTTTCTTAGTTGATGTTGTGATTGGCTTAGTTGAATTTGAACCAAAAAAAAATCAAATTTTTTACCATAAGAGATGAATTTTAAACTCAAAAAGACCAATTTTTAACAGAATGCATGAATTTTCTGATGAATAGTTGAATTTTCAACTAAAAAATACATATTTTCTACCAAAAATGGAGAAGTCAAAATTTCAACAACAAAAAAACAATTTTCAAAAAATAAAGATTTTCAATCACGAAATAAAAAAAATGCATCCAAATTGTTTAACTTTCAAGCCAAAAGACGAATTTTCTGTAAAACAGTGAGATTTTCAGCTCGAAAATATGAACTTTCAACAAAAAAGTTAATTTTCAACAAAAAGTTAATTTTCAACTAAATAGATGAATTTTCAACTAATAATATAAGAGTAGATATTTCAAACGGAAAATATTTTAATTTCTAATAAAAAAACAAAATAGTTGAGTCTAAAGAAGATTAACTTTCAACCAAACAGTTGCATTTTTTTGGCCAAAAAAATGTGAAATTTCTACTAAAACAGATAAATGTTTAAACTAAAAAGACGAATTTTTAAAAACCTAAATGAATTTTCAAGCACGAAAAATTTCAATTGAATTTTTCACACCAAAATATGAATTTCCAACGAAAAGTTAATTTTCGGTCAAAATAGTTGAATTTTGAACCCAAAAAGACAAATTTTCAACAAAGTTGTAATATTTTTTATTTTCAACCAAAAAATTTCTTTCCACTTTTTTTATTTTTATCTTTTTTAAATCCCAATAAAAAAATATACCAAAAAAGATCAAATTAAAAAAATAAATAGCAGTCTCCTTGTTGAATTTTAAAGCCTAAAGGGCAAATTTTCTACAAAACAGTTGAATTTTAAATTCTAAAATAATAATTTTTAACAAAAAAATTAATTTTCTAACAAATAGATGAATTTTCAACTAATAATGTAATAGTAGATATTTCAACAGAAAAATATTTTAATTTCTAATAAAAAAACAGTTATATGTAACCAAAGAAGACGAATTTCGAAACAAAATAGTTGTATCCAAAGAAGATTAATTTTCAACCAAACAGTTGCATTTTTTTGGCCAAAAAATGTGAAATTTCTATTAAAACAGATGAATGTTTAAACTAAAAAGACGAATTTTCAAAAACCTAAATGAATTTTCAAGCACGAAAAATTTAAATTGAATTTTTCACACCAAAATATGGATTTCCAACGAAAAGTTAATTTTCTGTCAAAATAGTTGAATTTTGAACCCAAAAAGACAAATTTTCAACAAAGTTGTAATATTTTTTATTTTCAACCAAACAAATTTCTTTCCACTTTTTTTCTTTCATCTTTTTTTATTTTTGTCTTTTTTAAATCCCAATAAAAAAATATACCAAAAGCTATCAAATTAAAAAAATAAATAAATAAATAACATACTCCTTGTTGAATTTTAAAGTCTAAAAGGCAAATTTTCTACAAAACAGTTGAATTTTAAATCCTAAAATAATAATTTTTAACAAAAAAATTAATTGTCTAACAAATAGTTCACCAACCAACCAATCTTTCACTTTCTACCAAAAAAGACGTTTTTGTTTTTTAAATTGATTTGTAGAAACATTTCTCAAATAATAGTAATTTTGTGAACGGATTAAATAATCAATCATTTATGAATTTTTTCTCTTCTAATTTAAATAGTCTAATTATAAACATACCGTAAAGGCGAGACTGATGATCTAGTAGTCCAGTTATTCTAGTTCATGAATTAACAGCCTCAAATTCCATCTCTTTGTCGTGAAGGTCGTTGAAATAATTTATAAATTTTTTTATATATTTATAAATACCTGTTTACTACTCAATACAAAGTATCTATATACATACATGAATTGAATAAAATTGCTAACAGTCATTATTTATTAAAATATTTTAAAACTATTTCTTAAAACTCCTGATTACTTATATAATAGGAACATATATAATTTACAAACGTGGATAACGATCTAACCTTTTATGAAAAATATATTTTATTCTTCTACATATTTTTTTATTCATATTTTTGACAGTTAAAGTATCTTCCTTAACTTTTAAAAATTATAAACTTCTAAATTTTTCCTAAATTCTACTAAATTTTCAATGTTTACAATATTGTCTTTCTATTTAAAAATAATTCTTTTGTTCAAAGAGCCCTTAATTTATTAGAAAATTTGTTATTATGTATAAGCGGTTAAAATTACATCTTATACACTATCATTATATTATTCGACTAATGATAAATTCACACTGATAGTAACTTTATCGCCTTAAGGGGTAAATCGTATTCCATGACGTCAAGAATTGCGGATCGCCCCATCTTTTTCATCTTCTTATTTTTTATCTAAAAAAGAAAGGTTTGTTAATATTTTGAAAAAGTCATAAGATGTATCGAGACGCCACTTTCTGGCCCATTTCAGTTTGTATTTTGTATTACTTAAAAATAATGTAATTTTAATTATTCCTATCTTAGAATGTAAGTGAGAACAGGGCGTTAAGACCCCCGTTTAGTATTAAGATTTTCAACAAAATAGTTAAATTTTCAACCAAAATGATGAATCTTCTATAAAAAAAATTAATTCTTAACAAAAAGTGTAATAGTTGATATTTCCACCAAAAAATATTTTAATTTTCAATCAAAAACAGTTGCGTTGAACCAAAAAATACGAATTTTCAACAAATTATTTGAATTCTTAACCAAAACAGACTAATTTTCATACCAAATAGAGGAATTTTTGACAAAGTTGATATTATAACCCAGAAATATGCGTTTTCTACCAAAATAATTGAATTTTCAACCTCGAAAAGACGAGAAGGGAATTTTCAATCAAAAAATATCAATTTTCTAACAAAAATTAAATAGCTATACTTTCAGCCAAAAAAAATTCATTTAAAAAAAATTAACAAAATGAATGAATTTTCAACAAAACAGTTGAATTTTCAACCAAATATATGAATTTTCTACCAAAAAAAGAAAACTTTTCAACAAAATAGATGAATTTTCAACAAAATAGTTGAATTTTCAACCAAACAGATGAATTTTCAACCAAGAAGATTAAATATCTGTTAAAAAGAGATCAATTTTCGACAAAAAATAGAATAGTTAAATTTTCAGTTAAAAAGATTAATTAAAAAATTCATTTAAAAAAAAAATAATTTTTTAACAAAATAGTTAAATTATTAAGCAAAAAAAAATAATTTTTAAATAAAATAATTAATTTTCAACAAAGAATATTAAATATCTATAATTTTTTTTTTTTTTTTTGACAAACAATAGAATAGTTAAATTTTCAATTAAAAAGATTAATTTTCAATAAAAAAGTAATTTTCAATCAAAGAAATGAATTTTCAACCAAGAAGATTAATTTCCTAATACCAAAAAAGATTAATTTTCAACAAAATATATGAATTTACAACCAAATTTTGAATTTTAAAAGAATTTTAACCTAATAGTTAAATTTTCAACCAAAGATATGATTTTTCAATCAAAAAGATTAATTTTCTAAAAAAAAAAGATTAATTTTTAACAAAATACATGAATTTTCAACCAAAAAAATTAATTTTTGACCAAAAAAAGACAAATTTTCAAGAAAATAGAGGAATTTTTACCAAAATAGTTTAATTTTCAACCAAACATATGAATTTTCAACCAAGAAGATTAAATTTCTATATAACAAAAAATTCAACAAAAAAGAGAATAGTACAATTTTGAGTTAAAAAAATTAATTTTGAACAAAAAACGAATTTTCAACCAAAAATATGGATATACAAAGTTTTCAAATCATATAAGATTTTCTGTAAAATCTATAACAAAAAGAAATTTTTTAACTACAATGATGCATTTTCAATCAAAAAATTTAATTTTAACCAAGTAGTTGAATTTTCAACCCAGAAGATGAATTTTCTACTAAAAAAGGCAAATTTTCAACAAAATAGATGAATTTTCAACTAAAAAACATAAATTTTCAACCAAAAATAGAATACTGTAATTTTAAGTCAGAGAAATAAGTTTTTAACCAAATAAAATAAATTTTTAGCGAAATAGTTAAATTTTCAACTTAACAGATGAATTTTCAACACTGAGCGAAGAATTCCCGTGTAGTTCGGGTTTATACCCCAATAGTTCGGGTGGTTTCTCTTTTTTTTTGTTTCACACGAAGGTTTGGTGCGCTTGCACTACTGAGACGTGCGATCACCCGAACCATTCGGGTGCTCAACCGAAACAGCAGCAACCGAAGTGGTGGGGGGCCCGCCCCAATATTTGGGGAGCTTGCACGAATGATTCGGCTAGTGGCACGAATGATTAAGGTCGTTAGATAACTGGAATCAATTAAAAATCTTACACGTTGATGATTACAGTTCAACCCTGTCCTAAAGCACTACATGTACATTATCGAGTTTTCAATTATGTGATTTACCTAATCTTAGAATGCTCCGTTAGTATAAATATGAGTGATGAACAATAAATTCGACATAACCTAGAAAGAGTGACATTCGGGAAGAACCTGATGTTCATCAACTGCGGCCATTAGCGAATATGCGCAAACGTCGAACGCGCAACATCCAACGCGGTTCACGACTCGAATCTCCTGAATCATTCGTGCAAGCTCCCCAAGCATTGGGGCGGGCTCCCCACCACTTCGGTTGCTGCTGTTTCGGTTGAGCACCCGAATGGTTCGGGTGATCGCACGTCTCAGTAGTGCAAGCGCACCAAACCTTCGTGTGAAACAAAAAAAAAGATAAACCACCCGAACTATTGGGGTGTAAACCCGAACTACACGGGAATTCTTCGCTCAGTGAACCAAAAAATAGAATAATTTAATTTTCAGTTATAGAAATAAGTTTTTAACCAAATAAAATAAATTTTTAACTAAATAGTTCAATTTTCACCCCAAAAAAATGAAAATAAAAAAAAGAGGCGACGGTCAGTAATTCGTGACGTCATAAAATAATGAATAAATAAATATTTGTAAGATTGAAAAAAATAAATTAAATTTCTTAACTGAATCTTATCTCCAATGAGACGAATATCAAAATGACTTCATCAAGGAGTCTCAAGTCAGGAATTTCTCTAAAACGAGTAAACTCGAGTCAGTCCCGAAATTTTATTAGCGACCGTTTTCTGTGTTGGCCTTTTAGCTCATAGCCACAATACAGGTATAAAATTACATCTACATGATATGGATACAGATATAGACGTAACATATAGTCTCAATGACAGGGTCGGCTTTGACTACAAAATGGGCCAGGATTTTTTTTTTTTTTTTTTTTGAAACCGGCAAACCGGACATTCTTTAAATTGTGTCCCAGAACAAGAATAGCTTTTAAATTGATAGTCACTCAGGGTGGCCAAAAAAGTACATTTTCAAAATTCCCTGATTTTTCCCTGACAAATTTTTGATTTCCGTGAAAATTAATATTCAAAGACCAACATTTTGATCTTTTATTTTAACTGAAAATTATTCCGTTTACAAAAGATTCTATGTAAAAAATGTTAAAAATGAAAATGATTTTAAATATCAGATTAGAATTTTTTAATTTCAAATTTATTTATCTATTTGAACCAAAAAAGATGACTTTTCTACTATAAAAGATGAACATTCAATCCAGAAGGACGAATTTTCAATTAAGCAGTCGATTTTTTGACCAAAAAAGATGACTTTTAAACAAAACAAAATTAATTTTCTACAAAATAATTGAATTTTTAACCAAACTGTTGAATTTACAAAATGCAAAAATGGATTTTTAAAAACATGATCGAATTTTCAAACAAAAAGAATTTTGTTGAATATACAATAAACAAAGATGAATTATTAATCCAAAAGGACGAATTTTCTATCCAAATAGACGAATGTTCAACAAAACAGTAGAATTTTCCAACAAAAAAGATCAATTTTTAACAAAATACTTCAATTTCCAACAAAGTAATTAAATTTTCAACAGAATAGTTGCATTTTCAACCAGTTAAATTTTCAATCAAATAGTTGAATTTTCAAGCTAAAAATTGAATGTTTTAGAAAACAGGTGGCTTTTAAACCCAAAAAGGTGAATTTCCAACAAAAAAATTAATTTTCAATCAATAAAGATGAAATTTCCACAAAATAGTAGGACTTTTAACCAAATATTGACATTTTCGACCTGCAAATACGAATTTCTAACAAAATGATCGCATTATTAATAAAAGAAGATTTAAATTCAACCAAAAAAAGTTGAATTTTCAACAAAAAAGTTCATTTTCAAACAAACAGTTGCATTTTTAATGAAAAAAAAAATAAATTTCTAGCTCTCCGTTAAAAAGGTAAATTTTCAAAAAAATAGTTAAATTTTCAACCAAAGAAATGAATTTTCAGCTAAAAGTTCAATTTTCAGTTTAAAAAATTAATTTGCAACTACCAAAAAAATTGAATTTTCAACCGAAGAAATTAATTTTCAACTAAAATGATGAATCTTAAAAAAATGATTTTTTAACAAAGTGGTTCAACTTTCAACCGTTTAGCTCAATTTTTAACGAAAAAGATACATTTTTAAAAGAATAAATGATTTTTCAGCCAAGAAAAATTTCAGAGGAATTTTCAACACCGAAATATGAATTTTCATCAAAAAGTTAACTTTCTCGTAAAACAGTTGAATTTTCAACTAAAACAAAAAAGAATTTTCAGCAAAAATGTAATGGTTAAATTTTTAACCAAAAAAAAGTTGTAATTTCTTGCCAACGAGATGAATTTTAAAACCAAAAAGACTAACTTTCAGAAAAATAGTTGAATTCCCTCTAAAAAAAAAAACCACAAATTTTCACCAAATAAAGATTTTCTGTTCAAGAAAGAAAAAAATTTGATCCAAATTGTTGAATTTTCAAGCATTTTTAACCAAAAAAGAGGAAATTTCAAACTAAGGAGATTAACTTTCTACCAAAAAAGATGAATTTTCAACAAAATTGTTACACTTTAAAAGTTTAAACCAAAGAGATGAATTTTCAACTAACAAAAATTATGAATCTTCATCTGAAAAATTTAAATTATCAGTTGAAAAAATTAATTTTTGACCAAAAAAATAAACAAAAAAATTATATTTTGACAAAGTGAATCAACCTTCAACCAAGTAGTTCAATTTAAAAAAAAAAGTAATAATAGATATTTCAACCAAAAAAGAGTTTAATTTTAAATGAAAACAGTTGAATTCAACCAAAAAATACGAATTTTCAACAAAAAATTAATTTTTCTGCTAAAATAGTTGCATTTTCAAAAACACAAATAAATGTTCAACACCAAAAGAAGAATTATCAGAAAAAGGTTAAGTTTTTGCCAAAATAGTTGAATTTTCCAAAAAACAAAAAAATTTTCAACCAAGAAAAATTGCAGTTGAATTTTCAACACCAAAATATAAATTTTCGACAAAAAGCTAACTTTACGTTAAAATAGTTGAATTTCCAACCCAAAAGACGAATTTTCAACAAAAATGTAATAGTTGAATTTTTAACCAAACAAAAAAAAAGATGGAATTTCTACCAAAAGAGATGAATTTTAAAACCAAAAAGATGAATTTTCAAGAAAATACATGAATTCTGAGACAATTAGTTGAATTTTTCACTAAAAAAGACAAATTTTCAAACAAAAATAGAAAAGTTAAATTGTTGCACGGAGAAAAATGGATGTTTAAATGTAGATGTTCAAATGGTAAGATTGTTCCGCCTAACATGCAGATATTCATGCCAAACATCTACTATCTTTTTGAGATGTTAGGCGTAAAAATATTTTTATGTTAAACTGTAACATATTCAGATGTTAAAATCATCTGAACGCATGCGCATTGCGCATTCGAATTTCACGACTATATTTGACGGCTATATAATTTCGATATTACAATTATGGAATATTACAATTTTTGAACATTTTCAAAGAATCAAAATTAGCTATCCTTAATTAAAATTGTATAACGACTTTTGTCTGTCTACACGACGGAACAATGTTCTTAAGTTTGAGGTTATATTGACTCGAACACCTTTCAACACTTGACACGTGATTTGACAAAATGTTTGTGAATTTATAATAAAATATGAGTTTAAGTAACCTCAAATAGATAGAATTTTAAATGCAGATTACATATTATTCGTTCTCAGCTTACTTACCCCGTTTTTATTTTTTATTTTGAATTAAAAATATTAAACATAACCTCAGCTAGACTGAATGTATTATCTGATCGGCATTTCATACCCTGTATCTGTTTTTCGTTCATGTACGAAAATTCAAGTTTAGTTTTAAATTCACAAATAAGTTATCAATTAATTCCTTAAATGCTCAGAAATAAGTAAATTCCTCAAATATTTACAGCCGTTAGTTGACATAACCATACATGTAATATTTCGGATATTTCAGGTTGAACATTTTGGATGTTTCAGAGTAACATCTCACTTTTTAATATCTACAGATCCTAACTTTGAACATCTAGATTGCTGTCCTATAGTTAAATATAAAATATGTTAACCCTGAAGATCTAGATGTTACGTTTAAACATCCATTTTTCTCCGTGTGATAAAATAATTAATTTCCAACAACAAAAAAACACGATTTTCAACAACTAAAGATTTTTCAGTCAAGAAAGAAAAAAAATTATCCAAATTGTTGAACTTTCAAAGATTCTTAGCCAAAAAAGAGGAAATTTCAAACTATAAGGAGATTTGTTTTTTGAAAAAAGTGAATTTTCAACAACATAGTTCAATTTTCAACCAAAGACATGAATTTTCAACTAAAATAAATTACGAATCTTCAACTGGAATAGTTAAATAAAAAAAAAATCTGCCCGCTTCGCGGGCACATTCTCATGGCGCGCTTCGCGCGCGGCTCGCTTCGCTCGCAAGTTTGAGCGCGCCTAGGGCGCGCGACTGTTGGATCTCGCGCTTCGCGCTCGATTACGTATTCACCTCGCGCTACGCGCTCGGGCGTATTTGCATCGCGCTTTACGCTAGGCTCCTTTAGATTTTTGCACTTCGTGTTCGACTTCGATGAAAAGAAAAAGTTTGTTTGCAAATATTATAAAATTATCAAAACCTCTACATATTAAGTGATTGTTAAATTTGTTTTTATTTTAGACTGAAAAGGAACTTTATTTACTCAAGGTTCTATCGACCTTAAGGAACACATTCTCATCCAGACACTCGCGCTTCGCGCTCGATATTTGATTTGAAAATCATTTGAACCGTATGATAGAAACAAAAAAGTTTGAGCGCACTTACGGCGTGCGATTTGGTAAATACACTGAGCGCGCACTTTGTGCTTCGTGTTATATGTTCTTCATATACAAATTACTAAATTTGTATTTGATTTCAAATGAAAAGTAATGATATAATTCAGGCGACAAATTTTATTAGTTAACATTTTATTTTAGCCTGTGCCGTTTATCAAAAAAGTTAATTTTTTCATTTTGAATATATTCTTACCACAAAAATTGATTACGGGTTTGTAAGTCTTTTTTGAATGCACAATTTTTGTTCATTTATATGTTTTCGTACCTTGCATTGTTTTTTCAAAAATTTGATTTTTTTTTTACTGTCAATGTTATTTTCGCGAATAAAACAAAAACCACGCATTCTATCGAAACATGAGTCACAATAAATTTGTACCTCTTCCTTGGATGAACAAATTTTGTTTCGGTCATTTTTTCGTAGCTGGTAATATTCGTCTGAAAATTTGATTTTTCTATTTTCAATGCTGTTTTTTACGAATAAAACAAAAACTACGCGTCATATCAAAAAGTGAATGATAAGAAATTTGTAGATCTTTTTTAGGTGCACAATTTTGGTGAGATGATCTTTTCTGGTATCTTGCATAGTTTGACAGCAAAATGGCTTTTTTGATTTTTCATTAATTTTTTGTGCGATCAAAATTTGAATTTTTTCTTTTTCAAAAAATTCAAAAAGTTGTTATGAAAATATTATAGGGTGTTCAGGAATCAACGTTTTTCTCCTCTTGACTTTTTTTCATATCGTGCGTTTTTCGGCTTAAAATGTTCATTTTAGTTTGTTTTTTGGAATTTTGAAAATGCTATAACTCCAGTAATTTTTTTTTTTATCACAAAAAGTCATAAGAATATTTTGTTCGTCATTTTGCGTACTACTAATAACCGTACATAGAATTTTCAAATCTTCAAAAAAAGTGGTCTCAAAAATTTTCAAAATGTGCTCACTTTTTGGATTTTCATCCAAAATAGCTGGTTAACGAACTCGTTCTCTATTTTTCGGCCATAAAAAAGTGTGCCAAAGCTCAATCAAATCTGATCATTTTTTCGAAAGTTATCGTGGCTACAGACAGACAGACAGACAGACAGACAGACAGACAGACAGACAGACTACAGACAGACAGACACCTTCGTAAAAATCGTTTTTTCTGACTCAGGAGGTCTCAAAACGTGGAGATTTGATGAAAACCGACTATGTCAAATTTTACATAAAACCAATACCTTCTCATTAGAATGAGAATGTAATTAATTAAAAAAAAAGAATGTTCAACCAAAGATATGAATTTTAAACTAAGAATGACGAATCTTTAAAAAAACTTTTTTTTTAACCAAGTATATCAACCTTCAACCAAGTATTTCAATTTTCAACCAAAAAAGATTAAAAATCTTAAGTAAAAAAAAGCTGTTGAATTCAGCCAAGAAAAACAAATTTTCAACAAAAAGTTAATTTTCTGCCGAAATAGTTTAATTTTCAAAAACATAAATGAATTTTCAACTCAAAAGGACAAATTTTCAAGAAAAAATTGAATTTTCGAACAAAAAGGAGACATCCTTTTCAATTTTCAAGCAAGAGAATAAATTTTTTAATTAAAAATATAATCGTCAGTCAGGATGAAGAAACTGCAAAAAGAATGGAAATGGAAATACAAATCAAATAAATTACTGACAAGAAAATTATATCAGGGTGACCGCAAAACTTTATTTTCAAAATTTACCAATTTTTCCTGACCATTAATATTCAAAGACCGAAATGAGAAAAAAATTGAAATTAAAATTTCAAAATTATTATTTTTGACAGTTATGTAAATTGTTATTTCTTAAATATTTTAATTATTAAACGAAATTCATTTTTAATTAAACAATCAAATTAATTTAATCAACTTTAAAATTTTATTATTAAAGAAATAAAAATTTCAAAATGCCTCTTATAGAAATTCCCTGAATTTTCCCTGATTCCCAGGTTTTTCCTGACCTACTAAAAAAAACCACGCTGTCAATCCACTTAGAAATTAATTTCTAATATGTTTTGATGTGTTCATCAGAACGGCCCACATGAGAATCGACTCATCTGGATTTTTCCAGATTTCCAGAGGCCCAAGCCGACCCTGCACCATGGGGACCAATGGGGCCTCACAGCAATATAGGAAGCCAAGTCCGGGCCCGACGACGCGACGCGACGGTAGCTGCTGCCAACGTGGCTGGCATCCAGGTGGGAGGAAGAACGAATCAAGAGGAAGGGAAGGGGAAAAGGGTGGGGAAAGGGACCACCGGGTGGGGAAAGAGAACGGCCGGTTTTTCTGGTTTTAACCATCTCCACGGGCGCCTCCAGGTATTTCAGGGGTGCGAGTCGTCCCAGTGATTCTCATTTCAATTTCTTTCAATTCAGGAAAAAACTTTTTTCAAAAAAGTAGGGGGCAAAATAGGGGAAGAAAAACTGGTTTTTTAAGTACTTTAAGTGGAGTTGACAGCATTTTTCCAGATTTTTTAACAATAATTTAGAGGTCCCAGGCTTTGGACTGACATCACTTCTGATTCTTTTTTTTTTGACGATGCCACTATTTTGAAAAAAATAATACTAATGTTAGTATTTTTGAAAAATTGCTCGTTAATGCACCTTTTTTTTACCTTGCAGTTAAACGTATTTTTAATCTTCTTAGCTGGATTGATTGCAATAACATACTCGTATTTTCAAAAATACAACTCTTAAGAGACTTCATAGGATTTCAAAATTTATCAACAAATTTCTAGGGATTTTCAAAATTTTTAAATATTTCAAGAGATTCCAAGTGGTGTTCAAGGATTTTAATTGATTTCAGGGAATTCCAAAGAATTTCTTGAGAACGAAATTTTTTTTCATAGAGAATGAAATTTGAAGAAACTTTGATGGATTTCATGGGATTTTATCGGGTGGGGCGATTTCAAAGATTTGAACATTTTTAAAGGAATTTTAAAAGATATTAGAAATTTCAAGATAACTTACAGGATTTTAAGATGTTTTTAAAAACTCCAAGGAAACATTAAAAGCTTTACACAATTTCAAGGGATTTCAACAGATTTTAAAGGATTTGAAATACCTTAGAGTATTTTTAATAGATTTCAATAATTTTAAGTGATTCCAAGCTTTAAAAAGTCTCAATGTATATGAAGTGATTTGAAATATTTTAGGATATTTTTAAAAATTGCAAGAAATTTTCAAGAGCTTTAAAAAATGTCAATAGATTTCAAATTACTTTAAAGGCTTTGAAAGATTTTAGGGTATTTCACAAGATTCCAAGCAATTTCAAAAGACTCCAAAAATTTCGAGGAATTTTCAAAGGGTATCAAAGATATCATTTCAACATGACTTACAGGATTTTAGGGCATTTCAAAAGATTTTAAATATCTTATGATATTTTTAATAGGTTTCAATAATTTTAACTGATTCCAAAAGATTTTTGGGGATTTTGAAAAATTCCAGCGATTTCAAAAGATTTCAAAGGATTTTAAAGATTTTAGGGTATTTTACAAAATTCCAAGCAAGTTCAAAAGATTCCAAAAATTTCAAGGATTTTAGAAAATTTCAAAGGATTTAAAAAGGATTTGAAATACATATTTTAGGGCATTCTTAAAATTTGCAAGAAATTTTCAAGAGGTTTAACACATTTCAAAACATTTTGAAGGATTTGAAATATTTAAGGGTATTTTTAAAATTTCCAAGCAATTTTCAAGAGCTTTAAAAATTTTTAAGGGATATCAAAATATTTTTGATAGATTTCAAAAATTTTAAATGATTCCAAAGGATTTTTGGGTATCTTGAAAAATTCCAGCGATTTCAAAAGATTTCAAAAGATTTTAAAGATTTTACGGTATTTTACAAAATTCCAAGCAAGTTCAAAAGATTCCAAGAATTTCAAGGGCTTTAGAAAATTTCAAAGGATTTAAAAAGGATTTGAAATACATATTTTAGGGTATTCTTAAAATTTGCAAGAAATTTTCAAGAGGTTTGACAAATTTCAAAAGATTTTGAAGGATTTTAAATATTTAAGGGTATTTTTAAAATTTCCAAGCAATTTTCAAGAGCTTTAAAATTTTTTAAGGGATATCGAAATATTTTTAATAGATTTCAAAAATGTTAAATGATTCCAAAGGATTTTTGGGTATTTTGAAAAATTCCAGCGATTTCAAAAGATTTCAAAGGATTTTAAAGATTTTAGGGTATTTTACAAAATTCCAAGCAAGTTCAAAAGATTCCAAAAATTTCAAGGGTTTTAGAAAATTTCAAAGGATTTCAAAGGATTTAAAAAGGATTTGAAATACATATTTTAGGGTATTCTTAAAAATTGCAAGAAATTTTCAAGAGGTTTAAAAAATTTCAAAAGATTTTGAAGGATTTGAAATATTTAAGGGTATTTTTAAAATTTCCAAGCAATTTTCAATAGCTTTAAAAAATTTCAAGCGATTTCAAAGGATATGAAATATTTTAAAGATTTTTTAAAAAAATTCGGGAAATTTTTAAGAGCTTTAAAAAATGTCAAGGGATTTCAAAGAAATTTAAAGACATTGAAAGATTTTAGGGTATTTCACAAGATTCCAAGCAATTTCAAAAGATTCCAAAATTTTCGAGGAATTTTTAAAGGGTATCAAAGATATTATTTCAATATGATTTACAGGATTTTAGGGTATTTCAAAAGATTTTTAATATCTTATGGTATTTTTAATAGGTGTCTATAATTGGACATGATTTCAAAGGATTTAAGGGTATTTTTAAAAATTCCAAGGAATTTTCAAGAGTTTTAAAAAGATTCGATGGATTTTAAATGATTTCAAATTATTTGAAAATTTAAAAATTGCAAGAAATTTTTAAGAGCTTTAAAAATTTTCAAGGGATATCAAAATATTGTTAATAGATTTAAAAAATTTTAAATGATTCCAAAGGATTTTTGGGTATCTTGAAAAATGATAAATTTCAGTTTTGGGTGTCAACGTTTAGCCCTAAAATTTTTGTATCAAATATGAAACTCATTGGAAATATTTTTTTTTAATTACTAATAATTTCCTGCACAATAAGCCCGAATTCAACTAATTATTTGTAGAACTTTAACAAATTTTTTTAATCAATAAAATAGCCCAAATCTGTAAAATAGTAAGGAATTAAAATAAAAGCATTAATTTTTGTTTAAAAATAATGCATTCTTTAATGCCAAAATTTAATTCCGTACTATTTCCTCAATTTGAGCCACTTCATTGATTTAAAAACAATGTTAGTTTTAAAAATTTGTAATTTACTAAACGAATTATTTTATTCATAGATTATGGCACATTTAATTATTTTGAATTAGGTGACAAGTATTTTCTGTGAGTTTCATATTTAAAAAAATGCAGGGCTAAATTTGACACCCAAAATATAAGAAAACAAATTCAGAACAAGTTTAAATTTAAATTCTTCTCTGACGTCCAACATTCAATTTTTATTACAATATTCTTGAAAATTAAAAAAACAATGATCAAATTTGGAAAACACAATCTTAAATTTCTCCATTTAAATTTAAAAAAAAAATAAAATAAAAAAAGGCGCAAAGGAAGGAAGGCAACCTTCAAATAATCCAAAAAAAGGCTTTTTCTTTTTTCCAAAATTTTCTTAGAAGAAGTCAAAAACTGTAAAAAAAATTATTAACTCATAAAATTCGTATATGGGCCATAAAATACATTTTTAGAGACATCTAAATATTTTATTTTAAATCTGAAAAAATACCACAAAAAAAGAATTTTCCGCTTCAAGGTTTTACAAAATCCAAAAATGGGGGTAATTTCACGAAAAGGGCGAACTTTTTGAAAAAGAAGAAAAAAGGGGAAGAGGGGAATGACTATAAAGTCGGGAATCACTTCATTATTCCTTATCACATCATCCTTATCTTATCATTATCACTCTTAATCACTCTGGTATCAACGGGTTTTCATTTTCAATTAAAACCCATAATTACACGTGACTTTTAGGTTCCTTGTAATTTGTTAAAAATTGTAAATAAAATATTATTAAAAATTCGTTATTTGCGGATATTTTCATTACATAGCAAACTAAGACGAAATTTATTTTTAAACCCCTTATTAATAACAAAAAATCTACAGTAAATAATAAAAATGCCTCTTTTTAAGTTTTCAATTTAAACTACAGAGAAAAATTTTAAGGACAGGTAACAGACCCAATTTTACAATTAGAAAAATTAATATATTGTGCTGAAATTTTTTGAAATAGTTCCAAATATATAACGGCGTCTGTCGGGCCCATTTCATTTTTTATTTTGATTAAATGATGCAATTTGATTAATTCTATATTAGCTAGGGCTCTAAAGCCCTGTTTTCACTTACATCCCAAATTAAAAATTAATAAAATAATCTATTTAAACAAAAGAAAAACTTCAAATGGACCAGTCTGACATGCGCCTATATATTTCGAACCATTTTCCAAAATTTCAAAACAATATTTACACTTTTCAAATTATAAAGCCACCGAATATAAACCATGTAATTGGTCACGTGAAACTCTGGTACATGCCCTTAAGTTTAAGGGGTCTAAAAAAAACTTTTTTTTTATTAGAATACTGTGTGGATAAGAAAATTAATTTTTATTTTTTACCAAGGGGCTAATTATTTCTGCAATCGGGTGTATACTCTCTTGGTAATCTAATGCAATCTCGTGCAATCCCTTATAATCCCCCATTAGGAAAAAATATTATAGGAAATTCAGAATAGGTGTATAATGATTTTTCTATAATGAATTTCTTACAATTTTTTCACGATTCTAGAAAAATCATTATAGAACATCAGTATAAAAAAATAATCTTTCGAGGATTTCAAAGATTTCCACATTTTTTCGGGAATTTTAAGGGATTCCGAAAGATTTCACAAATTTCAAGGGATTTTTTCTAGAGAACTTTAATGAATAAATTCAATTTAATTGAAAAATGTTCAAATGATTTCAACTTATTTTAAGGGATTTCAATGGATTTCAGGAGATTTCAAGAATTTCAAGGAATTACAAAGAATTTGTAGGATTTTCAAATTTTTCAAGGGATTTCTTATGATCTTTGGAAAGTAAATGAAATTTAATTAAATTTGAAGAGATTCTTAGCGATTCCAAAGATTTCATGGGATTTTAAGGTCTATGAAGAAATTTCACAATATTTTAAGGATTTTACTGAATCTCCAAGGATTTTAAGGGATTTCAAAGATTTTTAGGGATTTCAACGTTTTTTAGAGCACTTTCATAAATAAGTTTGATTTCAATTAAAAAAAGGAAAGAAATTTCAAATGATTTCAACTTGTTTTAATGGATTTTCACGATTTTTAAGGAAAGTTTTCAAGATATTTTAAGGTTTTCCAAAGGATTTTGAAAGATTTCAAAAATTTTAAACGATTTAAAAACATTCTGTATGATTTTCAAATATTTTGAAGGGCTTTAGAAATTAAATTTAATTAAATTTCAATTTATTTTCAGAGATTAAAATAATTTCAAGGGATTTACAAGAATTTTGTGGGATTTTCAAAAATGTCAAGGGATTTCTAATGAACTTTGGAAAATAAATGGAATTAAATTAAATTTCAAGAGACTCTTAGCGATTTAAAACATTTCAAGGTATTTCAAGTTATTTCAAAGAATTTCATGAGATTTAAAAAAGACTTTATTAAATCTCCAAAGATTAAAAAGATTTCCCGAATTGGAAAATTCCCGAATAACAATATTCCCGAATAATAAAATTTTCGAATAATAAAATTCCTGAACAGTTTATAATATTATCGGATTGGAAAATCCCCGAATAATAAAATTTCCGAAAGTCGATAATATGACCTAATTTTGAAATTCCCGAACAGTTTATAATATTACCGAATTGGAAAATCCGCGAATAATAAAATTTTCGACAGCCGATAATATGAACTGATTTAAAATTCCCGAACAGTTTATAATATTGACGAATTGAAAAATTCCCGAATAATAAAATTCCCAACAGTTTATAATATTACCGAATTTGAAAAATCCCGAATAATAAAATTCTCAACAGTATATTCCCGAATTTAAACCATTAAAATTTTGTTTATATGATTAATTAAATTATTATGGCCAACGGCCATACCACGCTGAAAAACTCAGTTCTCGTCAGATCACTGAAGCTAAGCAGCCTTGGACGCGGTTAGTACTTGGATGGGTGACCATTCAAGAATACTAACATGAGTGCTGTTGGCACATCGTGGGTGTGGTGAGCCCACACTTGTAGTTATTTATAACTACAAGAAAAACCTAGAAACACTACCCGAATCGGGTAGTGTCACGCCTACCCTGAAAGGGAAATGGTTTAATGGTGTATATATTAAAATTAAAATTCCAATGGTTTATATTCGGAAATTTCATAATTCGGGAATTTTATAATTCGGCAATTTTCTGTAGGGAATTTTATTATTCAGGAATTTTCCAATTCGTAATATTACAAACTGTCGGGAATTTTCCAATTCGGTAATATTATAAATTGTTCAGGAATTTTCCAATTCGGTAATATTATAAACCGTCGAGAATTTTATTAGTCGGCAATTTTCCAATTCGGTAATATTATAAAATGTTCAGGAATTTTTCAATTCGGGAATTTTATTATTAGGGAATTTTGTTATTCGGAAATTTTATTATTCGGAAATTTTCCAATTCAGAAATTTTATTATTCGGGAATTTTATTGTTCGGAAATTTTATTATTCGGGAATTTTCCAATTCAGGAATTTTATTATTCGGGAATTTTCCAATTCGGGAATTTTATTATTCGGGAATTTTATTATTCGGAAATTTTATTGTTCGGAAATTTTATTATTCGGGAATTTTATTATTCGGGAATTGTCTAGTTTGGATATTTTAGAATTCGGCAATTTTCGTTCGGGAATTTTATTATTCGGGAATTTTCCAATTCATAATATTATAAACTGTCGGGAATTTTCCAATTCGGTAATATTATAAATTGTTCGGGAATTTTCCAATTCGGTAATATTATAAACCG
>CAKNYM010053093.1:480484-491785 GCA_932195095.1 Andricus curvator
TTATTATTCGGGAATTTTCCAATTCGGGAATTTTATTATTCGGGAATGTTATTGTTCGGAAATTTTATTATTCGGGAATTTTCTAGTTCGGATATTTTATAATTAGGCAATTTTCGTTCGGGAATTTTATTATTCGGGAATTTTCCAATTCATAATATTATAAACTGTCGGGAATTTTCCAATTCGGTAATATTATAAATTGTTCCGGAATTTTCCAGTTCGGTAATATTATAAACCGTCGAGAATTTTGTTAGTCGGCAATTTCCCAATTCGGGAATTTTATTATTCGGACATTTTATTAATCGGGAATTTTCCAATTCGGGAACTTCAAAGTGTCGGGAATTTTATTTTTTGGAATTTTTGAGTCGTCCCTAAGATTTATAGGATAATTGCTTGATAGAAGTATTGAAAAGGATTCGATTTTTTTTAAACATAAAGAACTTAGTTTTTTTTATATAATGGGGTAAATATTTTGAAAATTTTTGAGTAAATGATCGATATTATTTCAAAATGAGAACCACTGAATAGTAGCGTAGTACGGGAGCATAGTTGCTTCTTTGTCTCTCCTTCTCGGGTTTGTTAGGACAACCCAAGGAGTCTCCATCTGATACGTCGAACGTGAATTTTAAACTCAAAGGAAAGATAGGTTTGACAGTAAAATGAGTTTTTTCAAAGCTTGCAAAAATATTCTGCTTACATTCATTTTCACATCTCTTTGGACTCAAGTCATTATAATTGTAAACCGATTTTAAAAAGAAATTACTAAGAATTTCGAAAATTAGATCATTTAAAATTCAAAGGAATTGTATTATTTCTAATTAATTTTTTATTATTTCTTATTATTTTGTACTTGATGATAAAAATTATTTTTGAATGTTTTTAAACATTATTGATAAAAGAGAAAAATTTAATTTTGCTTAATTTTTGATATTGGGAAATAAATCTGTTCTCAACATTTTTCTATCAGAATATATATAAGCTTTTGAATTAGAATTTTGAAGCCTTTAAGGAGTTTGACAGATCCAAGATAAGGAAATTTTTTCCTAAGATTCCAAGGAAAATTTTAATTATTTTTTGTTGTTGAAAAAATAATTAAAAAAATATATTAAAAAAAATTTCAAATGACTTCCTAAAATTTCTGAAATGACTCTAGACGATTTCAAAGCAACATTTTCCAATTTTGCAAGATTACAAAATTACAAAATTTTAGAAAAAGTTGAAAAAAATTGAAGAAATACTTAGAAGTTTTGAAAGGATACAACCATAATGTTATTTAAAACAAAATGTAGAATTTTGAAGATTTCGAAAAAAAAATTTAGAAGCTTTTTAAGAATTTTGAAAGGTGTCAAGAGAATAAAAAAATTTTCTTAAGATTTCTCGGAAAATTTTTAATGATTTTTTTATTTTACAACATTTATTTTAAGAGAATAATTATAAATATTTCAAAGCATTCCAACAAATTTCTAAAATTATCAAAAAAGAATCTGGATGATCTGAAAAAAATATCTTTTAAAACAAAACAAAATTTGTCTAAAATTTGGTATAATCCTGTAAAATAAAAAAAAATCTTAGAAATTTTCTAGATACTTTTTCGACACATCTGAAATCTTCAAAAATCTTTTGCAAATAAAGAAAGAAAATAAAAAAATAGCCATTCGAAATTTTTATTTTCTATTAAAAATTAATTTTTCCTTCAAATCATAATTTGCCTGAAATTTTTTGTTATTCAGAAATGAAACATCTTTTTTGGTTGTAAATTTCATAATCTTGTTGAAAATTCGGCTTTTCGGATGAATTCAAATTTTTTTGATTAAAAATATTTTTTAGTTTAATTATTAACTATTGTATTTTTCGTTGAGAATTCATTTTTTTGCTGAAAATTCAATTACTTGCAATATATAATAATAATAATTTTCTTTTTTAAATACTTATAATGTGGATTTGATAATATCTCATTATTACGTTTACCATTTTCTATTCATTTTTTTTAATTGCAATTATTTTTTTAATTTTTGATATAGAAATTTCTTTAATTTTTCCAATTATTAAATTTTTAAACTTAATAAATTTTTATAAAAAAAAAAATAAAATATATTTGCGTCATTAAAATATATTTGCGTCATTAAAAAATATATTTACGTCATTAAAAATATTTAGAGATTCCAGTGACAACAAAATAGCACGTAGTTCGAACTACGTGCTTTTTTATTGTTAGTGAAATCTCCCAATATTTGTAATGACGCAAACCGATTTTAATTCTATTATAAGTATTTACAAGAAAAAAATAAAATCAAATTTTTCGTATTTTTTGCGAAATTTTGTGCTGTTGGGGCGTGCTGCTGGGACAGAAATATCGACATAGGCTTCAAAGAAGATTTTCAATTTTGTAACAATTTAAGGTTATGTTAACGTTTTTCACCGAAAATCGGTTATTTTGAAGAAAAAAAAAACATTAGGGCCAATAGTCAAAGAAAATTTACAATATTTGAACAATAATAGTGTATGTTTGCGCTTTTCATCGGTCATCGATTTTTTGAAACAAAAATCATTTGATTTCAAAAACTGAATTTACAATTTTGAACAACTTTAGGTTATGTTAATGTTTTTCATCCGGAATTGGTGTATATTTAAAAGAAGATTTATCGGCAAAAATTTAACATAAGAAATTAATTAATAATATGGCATGTTAACGTTTTTAACCCGAAATCGTTTTTTAAACAAAAATCATTAGACTTAAAAAATTAAACTTACAATTTTGAACAACGTATTTGTAGAAAATTGGTTTCTTTTTTTTTTTGTTAAAAATAAATTTTTTAACTGAAAACATAACTATTTGGTCGAGAATTCAACTGTTTGATTGAAAATTAACTTTATTGTTGAAAACTCACATTTACGGGTTTGAAAATTCAGCTGTTTTTTAGATGATTCGACTTTTGGATTAAATTTACACAATTTGATAGAAAATTTAATTACTTGGTAGAAAAATCAACTGCTTTGTAAAAAATTCTTTTATGAAAAATTAATTTTTTTAAACGAAAATTTGACTATTCCTTTTTTTGGTTAAAAATTGATCTCTTTTAGTTTAAAAATTCAATTATTTGGTTAGAACTTGATCTTTTTTAGTTTAAAAATTCAACTACTTGAATCTAAATTTATACATTTTTAAATAATTTTTAAATTCATTTTTATAAATGTATATATCTTGTTGAAAATGCGTCCTTTTTGGTTGAAAATGCATATTTTTGGGTAAAAAATGCAACTATTTTGTTGAATATTCGACTACTTAGTTGAAAATTAAACTACTTTGTTGAACTTTTTTTTTTGTTAAAAAATAATTTTTTAACTGAAAATTAACTTTATTTTTGAAAATTCACATTTACGTGTTTGAAAATTCAACTGCTTGGTAGACAATTCGTCTTTTTGGCTTAAATAAAAACATTTTTGTAGAAAATTCAACTGCTTTGTAGAATTTTTTTTATTGACAATTAATTTTTTTAATGAAAATATAACTATTTGTTTGAAAATTCAACTGTTTGATTGAAAACTAACTTTATTGTTGAAAACTCACATACATTTGCGGGTTTGAAAGTTCAGTTGTTTTGTAGCTGATTCGACTTTTTGGATTAAATTTATACAATTTGGTAGAAAATTTAATTACTTGGTAGAAAAATCAACTGCTTTGTAAAAAATTCATTTATGGAAAATTAATTTTTTTAAACGAAAATTTGACTATTCCTTTTTTGGTTAAAAATTGATCTCTTTTACGTTAAAAATTCAACTATTTGGTTAAAACTTGATCTTTTTTACTTTAAAAATTCAACTATTTGAATCTAAATTTATAAATTTAAAAATAATTTTTAAATCAATTTTTATAAATTTATGTACCTTGTTGAAAATGCGCCCTTTTTGGTTGAACGTTCATATTTTTGGGTTAAAAATGCAACTGTTTGGTTGAAAATTAATCTGTTTTTTGAGGATTCAACTATTTTGTTGAATATTCGACTACTTGGTTGAAAATTGAACTACTTTGTTGAACGTTTCTTTTTTTTTGTTAAAAATGAATTTTTTAACTGAAAATGAACTGAATTGTTGAAAATTCACATTTACGTGTTTGAAAATTCAACTGTTTGGTAGACAATTCGCCTTTTTGGCTTAAATTTAAACATTTTTGTAGAAAATTCAACTGCTTTGTAGAATTTTTTTTATTGACAATTAATTTTTTTTAATGAAAATTTGACAATTTTATTTTCAGTTAAAAATTGATCTTTTTAGTGTAAAATTCAACTGTTTGGTTGAAAATTTATGTAATTTGTTGAAAATGCGTCCTTTTTGGTAAAAAAGTAACTTCTTGGTTGAAAATTCATATTTTTTTGGTTAAAAATGCAACTTTTTTCTTGAAAATTAATCTGTTTTTTTTTTAGGATTCCACTATTTCGTTGAATATTTGACTACTTGCTTGAAAATAGGACTACTTTGTTGAAAATTTGTTTATTTTGTTTTAGAAAAAAAATAAATTTTTAACTGAAAATCTAACTGTTTCGTAAATAATTCGTCTTTCAGGCTTAAATTTAAAAAATTTGGTAGAAAATTGAACTGTTTTATGAAAACTTGTTTTTTTTTATTGCAAATTATTATTTTTTTAGATGAAAATTGGACTATTACATTTTTGGTTAAAAATTAATAGTTTTCATTTTAAAAAGTCAACTATTTGGTTGGAAATTTATGCAATTTGATAAAAATAAGTCTTTTTGGTAGAAAATTAATTTTCTTTGTTTAAAATTCAACTATTTCGTTGAAAAATCGTTCTTTTTGATGGAAAAATAATCTTTTTGGTGGAAAATTCAACTATTTGGTTTAAAAATTATGTCTTTGGTTGAGAATTCGTCGTTTTAAGTAGAAAATTATCTTCTTGGATAAAAAATCATATTTTATGACTAAAAATGCAACTGTTTTGTTGAAAATTAATCTGTTTTTTCTAGGATTCAACTAATTTGTTGAAAATTCGACTACTTGGTTAAAAGTTAAACTATTTTAATAAAAATGCATTGGGTCGGAAGTAGTTTGGAAGTCTATTTTTTAATTGTGAATCTTTTTCCTGCTTATTTTGCAAAAAAATTATTCATGATAAAATGGATTTCTTTTCAATCTTAATTAAAAAAATCAACTATCAAAAATATTATTCTTGCTTTTCTTTTCTATTATTTTAGATAATAGATACTGTGAAATAAAAAATGTTGTATGAATATTTATTTTATATTTTAATTTAAAAATTGCGTAAGACAAAAAAAAAACAATCGCGTTGAGTGTTTGTTTTGTAGTCAAATTAAAATTAAAAAAAAATTAAAAAATATACATAAATGGAAGCTTTGATATTTAAAAAAACTTAAAATCTGTCTTCAAATTAATTTTGGACGTTTCTGTATCCAAAATATCCAAATTTTTAAATTACATTAAGATTATATTTCATAAAATTCAAACATCTACTACAATATCTTTTATTTAAAAAAATTTTAAGATTTGAAAGTTTGAATTTTTAAACTCTAGTTCTCTTTCGAATGACTTCTGGGACAGTAATTTTTTTCATGAAAGAACATAAAAAATTATAAATTTTTTTTTAAACTTTAGAAAGTTCTGACTTTTTTAGAACAGTAAGTAAAGGATTCTCTGTTTGAAAGTCTGTAACACCTTACATGACTGCACAAAAATTGTAGAGCCTTTTTTTCTGAAGATTCTTTCAACACTACCGAACAAAGGTCATACGTGCACATGTAAATGACCCTCGAGAAAAATTTGTATAGCTCTCAGGTCTGATTTACCTAGTGACGCATATTTTGTCTAACCAGCTGAAACAAGTTATCATACAGGTGGTTTCTCAAACTGACTTTTATTCATGCTTAAACATTTTTGTATAAAAAATTGAAAAAATAAATAAATAAATATATCAATTTATTATATTTATTTATTATTTATCTATTTATTTGCTATTTATTCATTATTTATTTATTATTCATTATTTATTTATGTCATTTTTACCGACTAACTTTTTTTCGTGAATTTATTTAGGGCCATCCAAAAATAACGTAACATTATTTATATTTTAGGTGGAGGAGAGGTTTTTGGTCAAATCTGATTGTTTCTTATAAATTAACAAACTAGTTCAACTTTCAACCAAGTAGTTGAATTTTTAACTGAAAAAAATAAATTCTCGAAAAAAATGTAATAGTTGGTATTTTGAACCAAGAAAAGATTTTCATTTTACATCAAATACAGTTGAATTGAATCAAAAAGAACGAATTTACAATTAAATAGTTGAATCCTCAACCAAAACAAAATTCATTTTCAATCAAAAAGTTGCATTTTTATCAAAAGAAAATGAAATTCCTACCAAAAGAGATAAAGAAATAAATTTCATCCAGAACGTTAAATTTCCCAACTTACAAAATAGTTGAATGTTCAAACCAGAAAATAAATTTCCTAACAAAAATACGGATTTTCGACAAATCACATGAATTTTCAACCAAACAGTTGACGCTTTAAACTTGAAATGATCAACTTTTTACCAAAACTGGAATAGTTCAATTTTCATTTTTTTAAATTTCAAATTGAAAAACGAATTTTCTACAAATTAGTTAAATTTTCAGCCGAAAAACATGAATTTTCAACAAAAAACTTGATGTTCAACCAAATAGCAAAATGTTTAATTGGAACAATTAAATTTTGAAATGAAAAGATGAATTTACAAAAAAAAATATAATAGTTGATATTTCAATCAAAAAAGATTTTAATTTAAAATAAAAAAGTTGGATTCAACCAAGAAAGATGAATTTTCAAACAAATTATTTAAATCCTCAACCGAAAAGACGAATTTTCTACCTTTTTTGAACAAACTAGTTACATTGTTAACTAAAAAAATTGATTTGCTACCAAAAAAGACGAACTTTTAATCAAATACATGCATTTTTTCCTAAAAATGATCAATTTTCAACCATAAATTAAATAGTTAAATTTTCATTTGAAAATTAATTTTTAACGAAAAGTGAAACAAATTTTCAACAAAATAGTTGAATTTGTATCCAATGAAATTAATTTTCAACTAAAATGATGAATCTTCAACTGAAAAATGAATTTTTAACAAAGTAGTTTAACTTTTGACCATATAGTTGAATTTCCTGCTATAAAAAATTAATTTTCAAGCAAAAGGTTGCATTAAAAAAAATGAAATTTCTACTAAAAGAGATGAATTTTCAAATAAAAATGACGAATTTTCAACAAGAGTTGAAATTTTAACCAGAAAGATTAATTTTCTACCAAAAAATAAGGATTTTCGACAAATTAAAAAAATTTTCAACCAAATAGTTGACATTTTAAACTTCAAAATATCATCTTTTAAACAAAAATGGAATAGTTCAATTTTCATTTGAAAAAATAATTTTCAAAAAAAATAATTTTCTACAAAACAGTTAAATTTTCAGCCAAAAAATGTAGATTTCCAACAAAGTAGTTAATTTTCAACCAAATAGTTAAATTTTTAGTTAAATCAATACATTTTTATCATAAAAAAATGAATTTTCAAAAGAATAATGTGTGGATATTTAAATTTTCACTGAAAAAAAAAAATAATTTTCAATTTACAAAACGAATTTTCTACAAATCAGTTAATTTTTCAGCCGAAAAACATGAATTTTCAACAAAAAACTTGATTTTCAATCAAACAGTAGCAATTTTCAACCAAAAAGCTAAATTATTAGTTGAAACAATTAAATTTAAAAATAAAAAGATGAATTTACAACCAAAAATGTAATAGTTGATATTTCAACCAAAAAAGATTTTAATTTAAAATAAAAAACAGTTGGATTCAACCAATAAAGATGAATTTTCAAACAAAATATTTAAATCCTCAACCGAAAAGACGAATTTTCTACCTTTTTTGAACAAAATAGTTACATTTTACCTAAAAAAATTGATTTTGCTACCAAAAAAGACGAATTTTTAATCAAATACATGCATTTTTTCCTAAAAATTATAAGTTTTCAACCAGAAATGAAATAGTTAAATTTTCATTTAAAAATTAATTTGTAACCAAATGTGAAACCAAAGAAATTAATTTTCAACTAAAATGATGAATCTTCAACTAAAAAATGAATTTTTAAGAAAGCAGTTTAACTTTTGACCATAAAGTTGAATTTTCCACCATAAAAAATTAATTTTCAATCAAAAGGTTGCATTAAAAAAAAAGATGAAATTTCTACTAAAAGAGATGAATTTTCAAATCAAAATGACGAATTTTCAACAAGAGTTGAAATTTTAACCAGTAAGATTAATTTTCTACCAAAAAATACGGATTTTCGACAAATTACCAAAATTTTCAACCAAATAGTTGAAATTTTAAACTTCAAAATATCAACTTTTCAAGAAAAAAGGAATAGTTCAATTTTCATTAAAAAAAAATAAATTTCAAAATAAAAAACGAATTTTCTACAAAACAGTTAAATTTTCAGCCAAAAAATATAGATTTCCAACAAAGTAGATAATTTTCAACCAAATAGTTAAATTTTTAGTTAAAACACTTAATTCTTATCATGAAAAGATGAATTTTCAAAAAAATAATGTGATAGTTGATATTTTAACCAAATAGTTGAAATTTTAAACTTAAAAATATCAACCTTTAACCAAAAATGGAATATGTATTTAAATTTTAATTGAAAAAAATATATAGTTTTAAATTTTAAAACCGAATTTTCTACAAAACAGTTCAATTTTCAACTGGAAAATATAAATTTGTAACGAAAAAGTAAATTTTCAACCAAGCAGTTAAATTTTTAACCAAGTAGTAAAATTTTTTTTTAAAACAATTAATTTTTAACATAAAAAGATGAATTTTCATCAAAAAATGTAATAGTTGATATTTCAAAAAAAAAAATTTATTTAGAATTAAAAACAGTTGAATTAGACCAATAACAATATTTATTAGACTTCAATGTCGAACTTATACTGTATTAAATGATTGAAATTTGAAATAAAATAATTTTTTAATGTTTCAATCTAAAATTATTAAATTTTGGTCGATTTTAATTTAAAATTGTTTTAAAAATATTCAGTTTGGAACATTTTAAATTTCAAATTGTTTAACTCATGATTGATTAAGGCTTTTTAATTGAAATAAAATTTATAATTTTTAAGGATTGAATTCAAATCTTTGATTTTTTTCAATTCATGAAGTTTCAGTATGAATTTGCATAAATTCATAAAAATTTCAATCGATTAATTTTTTCAATCTACAATGATTGAATTTTGATTTGATGAAAATATTCGATTTGGAATATTTTCAATTCCAAATTATGTAACTTATAATTAAATAAGGATTTCAAATTGAAATAAAGTTTAGAATTTTAAAGGATTGAATTCAAATTCTTGAAATTTTTTAATTCATGAAATTCCAATATTAATTTATTCAATTTAAAATTGATCAATATTATAAAGCTGCTAAATTAAAATTCTTAGTTCTGAACGTATCATCAATTTTTTTTTTCAATATTAGGATATTAATTTTGAACTTGTACAGTATTGACTCAATTTAAAATAATTTAATTTGTAATAATTGATTTTTAACATATTCGATTTGGAATATTTTAAATTTTAAATTATGCAACTCATAATTCAAATTCAAAAATTAAAAACAAAATTAAATTTAGAACTTTTAAGAATTGAATTAAAATCCTTGAATTTTTTTAAATTCAGGAAGTTTCGATATTAATTTTTTTAACCCACATTTCAATCAGAACATTTTCAACAAAAGGCAACTTATTCTTTATCATTTCTGCCGAGATATGACTTTATTTCTTTACCCTTGATCTAAAAAACTTATTTCATCTGGAAGACTTATCACTTGACGGTAGCTTGTTAAATTCTCAAAGACATATTGATTCTGAAAAAACTAACATTGACAAAGTAATGATAACCAGAAAAAAAAGATTTATTGAAACTTTCCAAAGAAAATATTGATAAATTTTTTTATTGATAATTTTCAGTTTGTTATAAACACCCTTAAAAAATACCTCTTTCCAAAAATATAAAATTTTAAAAATCAAACAAAGGTATATTTGAATAGTATCAAAATTTCTGAGGTAAAAATTAATTTAAAAATGTTTAAAGTATAAATAAATAAAAATTCACAGCTACGAGAAATTTACTTTGCCGGCAGAATAAGATGAAAGTTACTGAATATAACACTAGATGTAGTACTGAATCCGGCGCAAGAAATCGGAGACGATATAAAATTTGGATCTGACTTGAATAAGGTTTCACTTGAAAAAAAAACGGGATAGAAATATCGAATATAATCCTTTCACTCGGTGAAGGTGGTACATTCTTCCGACGTTTAAAAATCATTACTCAAGTTTAAAAGTGCTTTTAAAAGACGATGGCTGGATCCGTATGTTACAACTACATTTTTATAATAATAATATAAATTAAAATATAAGAAAATTGAGTAATTGTCAACTTGAATTAAAATTTTTAAATTTTCATGTAGAAAAGTGCTCTTAACTTTTAGAAAATTTGCATTTACACTAGAATTAAAAAAAATGTTGTATATACTTAATATTTATATATTTTTATTAATTTCTTTTAATTATTTCAGGAACTCGAAAAATCTTATCTGCCCAGTTGTTGGAGCAAACGATGGGATTCGGAGGAACTTTTGCAACATTACTTTAAGAAATGTGAAGATAGTAAGTTCTGTTATCTTTAATCAGTTATGAATTAATAGATTAGAGATTCATTTTTTTTTAATATTTCAGTTACAAACAAGGCTCGAAGTGAAATTAATTGTGAACTAGATATTCCGTACAGCACTACTGACCGTACAAAATATGATATTTACGGGACAAATCTACCAAAAGGTATTCCAAATTCTTTAAAATTATTTTCAAAATATTCAATTTTTAAAAATACCCTGAAATATTTTTTATCTTTTAAACTCCCTAAAAATTTTTAAACCTGTTTAGGTTTCCAAAATTCTTGAGAATCACTTCAAATTACTGAAATCCATTTAAAAAAAGGCCCTAAGATATTTCAAACCCTTGAAAATGTTTGGAAATCCCTTGAAATTTTGTAAACCTTTTTAAGTTTTCTTGGAATTTTTAAAAATGCCCTAAAATTCTTGAGAATCAATTCAAATCAATTGAAAATTTCTTAGGATCATTTAATATACTCTAAGATATTTCAAATCCTTTAAAATATTTTGAAATCCTTTGCAATTTTTTAAGGCTCTTAAAGTTTCCTTGGAATTTTCAAAAATTT
>CAKNYM010053093.1:498168-540911 GCA_932195095.1 Andricus curvator
TTTAACACTTGAAAATTCAATTTTTAATTTTTTCCAACTTTCAACAAATTGAATGATAAATTCTTTTCAATTCTCAACAATTTAATGTTCAATTTTCCTTAATTTTCAACAATAGTATTTTCAACTGTTAAAAATGAAATGATAAATCTTCAATTTTCAATAATTAAATTTTTAATTTTTTGATAATTCAATTATCAATTTTCTTCAAATTTCAACACTTGAAAATCCAATATTATTAAATTTAGAACAGTTGGAAATTCAATTTTTAATTCTGTTCAATTTTCAAACATTGAATTATAAATTCTCTTCAATTTAAAAAAATTCCATTATCAATTTTCTTCAAATTGCAACAGTTTAAATTCAATTTTCTTAACTTTTCAATAGGTAAAAATTCAATTTCTAATCCTTCCAATTTTCAAACAATTGAATTATAAATTATAAATTCATTTTCAGCAATTGAATTTTCAATTTTCTTTCATCTTCAACAATAGAATTTTCAACTGTTAAAAATTAAAGGATCAATTTTCTTTAATCGTCAATGATTACAATTTTTATCTGTTGATAATTCAATTATGAATTTTATTCAAATTTCAACAGTTGAAAATTCAATATTCTTACATTTTCGACAGTTGAAAATTCAATTTCTAATTCTGTTCAATTTTAAAAAATTGAATGATAAATTCTGTTCAATTTAAAAAAATTACGTTTTCAATTTTCTTCCGTTTTTAAATTTAACCAATTTTCAACAGTTAAAAATTCAATTATCAATTTTAAAATTAAGATCGAACAGAAATCCATTTTATCATGAATAATTTTATGCAAAATGAGCATGAAAAAGATTCAAAATTAAAAAATAGACTTCTAGACCACCTCACTTTTCGGCTCATTAGAGACAAAAATAACCAATTGAAAAAAGAGGGAGATAATCTAAATGAATTGGATTGAATCACCCAAAATCAATTATCAATTTTCTTCAAACTGCAACAGTTGAAAATTCAATATTCAATTTTCTTAAATAAGTTGAAAATTCAATTTTTAATTTTGATCATTCTTCAACAATTAAATTTTCAATTTCCTTCAATTATCAACAAAAGAATATTAAGCAGTTGAAAATTCAATGATCAATTTTTTTCCATTTTCAACAGTTTAAAATAGAATTGTTTAAAATTGAAGAAAAATAAACATTCAATTGCAGAAAATTGATAATTGAATTTTCAACAGATGAGAATTCAATTGTTGAAAAATGAGTTTTCAACTGTTCAAATTTTAAGAAAGTTGAATTTGAAACTGTTGAAACTTGAAGAAATTAGGTAATTGAATTTTCAACAGATACAAATTTAATTAGGGAAAATTAAAGAAAATTGATAACACTAGTCTAAAAATTAAAAAAAAAAGTTTGTACATTTAGTGACTCTATATTTTTCCAATGTATTTTGGCCTGATAAACTTGAAAATCGAATTGAAAAAAAATTTTATGGATCGGTTTTCAAAATTTTGTGTTTATATAATGATTTTTTAAAATATTTCGGTTCAATGCACCTCAATTACCATATTTATCAGGGAAAATGTCACTAATATTCGATTCAGATTCGATGACCTTCACTTTGATACCTTTTGCATCATCAAAATTTTTGTTTTCAAAATTCATATATCAAAAACCAATCCATAAAAATAATTTTCAATAAACTAGTGTAATTAAATTTTTAACAGTAGAAAATTAAACTGTTGAAAATTGCAAAAACAATTTTAATTGAATTTTCAACAGTTGGCAAATTCAACTTTCTTCAATTTCCAACAATAGAATTTTCAACTGTTGAAAATTCAATGATCAATTTTCTTCAATTTTCAATAATTAAATTTTTATCTGTTGAAAATTCAATTATTAATTTTCTTCAAGTTTTAACAATCGAAAATTTAATTTTCTTAAATATCAACAGTTGAAAATTGAAATTTTAATTTTATTACATTTTTAGCAATTATTTTTTAAACTTTTTTTCAATGTTAAGCATATGAATTTTCAACTATTGAAAATTAAAATTTCAACTTTTAAAAATTATAAAAAGAGTTTTCAATTGTTAAAAATTCAATAATTGCAAATAAAATAAAAATTGAATTTAATAAACAAACATTTCAATCTATGATAAAAAATTTGACAAATTAATAGCCATCCAATGGATTCTCAGTAGGAAATTCATAAGATTTAAAAAAAAACTGTTGAAAATTCAATTATCAATTTTCTTCAATTGTCAACAGTTGAAAATTCAATTTTCAATTTTCTTTAAGTTTCTTCAAATTTCGACAGGCGAAAATTCACATTTCAATTTTCTTAAATCTTCAACAGTTGACAATTGAATTTTTAATTTTGTTCAATTTTCAACAATTGAATTTTTAATTTTATTCAATTTTCAACTGTTGAAAATGAAACTGTTGAAAATTGAAGAAAATTGATAATTGCATTTTCAATAGTTGAAAATTCAATTATTGCAAATAAAAGAGAATAGAATTTAATAAAAAAACATTTCAATCCATAACAAAATCACGATGAAAGTTGATTTTTTCGAAAATGGGTTGCAACTGGCAAATAATATTTGGCTAATTTAACAGTCACCCAATGGATTCTCAGTAGGGAACTCACAAAATTTTAAAAAAATCCAACTCTGATCATCTCCTTGTTAGATCGTTGGAAATCCATTCACGGCGCTATAAAAAAAGTACGACAAGCAATAAAATTTGTTAAATAAACAATTTTTATATGTTCAATATCGTTATCATACTCAAGTATAATTTCTGTTTTAAAAAATACCATCATTGATAATTAAATCGTGATACTTTTTCGCCTGAAAAATTATTTTTGTTTTGAAGTTTTAATTAAATCCTAAATATTTTTGTTTGAAATCGGACAAGTAAACATATGTATACTTTTTATTGGTAAGATTTCAAAATTAATTTAAAAATAAAAGTTTTTTGAGTATAGACGAAAAAAGGGGAAACGCAGGGGACTAGAGGAAAAACTGTGATCCCTGAGAAAGACATCATATAAAATTTGGATGCTATTTTCAGAGAAGAAATAAAATCATTCAGCTTTGCCCCGATTGAGCAGACTGAAAATTCGAAAAAATCAGAAGAACCTATACGAGATATAAAAGTCATTCTTACAGTTGGAGAATGCGATGCTCCCGTCTTCATAAAAGAATCCAAAAGATATGCACAGGTAAAAATGAAAAAGCACTTTAAAAATTTGTACATTATTTTCGAAACTTAAAAAAAAAATTAAAAATTTCAGAGACTTCTTGAATTTGTCGACAATGTGGAATTCGTCTTGCTTCGAAATAATATCGATCACTTCGACATAGTTGAAAATCTCACTCAGCACGATTTTCTACTCACGAAATTAATTCTCCAAAACATCAAATCTCAATGAGCGATTAAATTTAAAAAATAATTTCAGAAAGGAACGAAATTTTAATATCTATTTCATGAATAGAAATTAAATCAGAGAACATGTAGGAAACCATTTTTGAAAATTATATTATGTAATTCTATCTTCATAATAATGATGTCCACATAATTAATCATTCATCAAACTAACTTAACTCGTATGTATACAAAATATCACTTTCCGTTCCATAATTTAATCATTTATTTGTTTTCTAAATTTTAAAGGAGTTCATTTTCATCGAATCGACTCACCATAATCAATCACAGTTCCATTTGTCGTGTGAAAGTCCACAAAGCACACGCAAATTTGCCACAATTTACAATTGCTATCTATCTTTTGAATTTTACTTATTAAATTGTCGATCTGAGAGTGTACTGTGATAGTTTTGCTCACCCGGAGCCGGCGTAGGCTTCATAATTCGAACGACGTTGTTGACTATCTTCTTGGAATACTGATGATCAATCCTTGAACCGATTTGAATCTTTTTCGGACTCAATGAATTATTCGATTGATTACCCTTCGGACTCATTAGTACTTTACTAACACGATGTTTCTGCAGAGGCGTGATTGAAACTTTCCTAGCTTCATTCAGACTCAAAACTTTCATTATTTTTGCTTCCGGATTTGGAACAATAGTCTTCAATCTAACCGTCTGTCCTTCCGGATTGGTGAAGATATTTGGATTTGATGTTGGCTGATAATAAACTGGTCTAGCACCCGGCTTGGGCACAATTTGCCCTGGCTTCCGTGGATTCATATGCGAGGTACTTTGGCCAGGAAGTCGGATGGTGGTTTTGGTGGCAGATTTCATTGCGGAAGTTCCAGGAGCGTTGACGACATTGTAGTTGTTTGTTATATTTTTCACGCTAATGATCTGCTTGCCCTTGAAGTTCGAGGGAACTACGACGGTTTTAAACTTGCCCTTTAGAGCAGAGACGTAGCCAGCGTCTGTAACTCTTCGGATTCCAGGTTTCAGGGTGTCGGAGATATCGGTGAGATCGACGAAGGTTGGTCCTGAGGAAACTTTAGTGACTTTGGTCTCGAGAGGCTTTGGTGTCGAGGTCGCAAACTTAGAACCTTTCATCACTGGAGAAGCTTTGATGATTGGAGAACCTTTGATGATTGGTGAACCTTTCATGTTTGGAGAACCTTTGATGTTTGGAGATCCTTCAGGCTGAAGAGAATCGTCCCAGGAAGTCGGGGGCTTTGCGAAAGAACGAAGACGCAAGATAGGCTGCTTTTTGGAACTTGAGGATGCTTCTTCGTCAACTTCGATCACGTCCATATCTCCCGATGAAGAATCCTTAACTGGAGAGAAAGGAATCATTTATAAATCTACAGACTTTACAGCCCAAAATGCTCTCAAAACAGGGGTAATAGGGTGATTTTTCACGACAATAGGGGAATAATAGTGGAATATATTCCTTTCAATAAAATTAATGTAGGTACCATATTCCTAAGATTTTTCAAATCGAAATATATTGAATTTTCTACCAAAAGTTTCAAATCAACGAAAGTCGAATTTTTTAGAAAACATTTGGCCAAACCAAACAGTTGCATTTACAACTACATAGTTGAACTTTTAAGCAAAAGAGACGATTTTTCATCAAAAGAGTTGAATTGTCAACCAAGAAAGATTTTTCTGTCAAGAAAAAAAAAACAAATTTAACAAAACTGTTGAAATTTCAAATTGAAAAAACAAATCTTCTACAAAACAGTTGAATTTTCCAGCCCAAACTATGAATTTAAAAAAATTTCAATAAAATAGTTGAAGTTTCTATAAAACTGTTCAACTTTTAACACAAAAGATTACTTTTTTACTAAACAGTTGAATTTTTAATCAGAAAATACGAATTTTCAATGAAAAAGTTTATTATTACCCGAAATTTGAAGCCAAAAAGAGGCATTTTCTAAATAACAGTTGAATTTTCAAAAAAAAACAAAAAAAATGAATTTTCAACAACAAAAAAGTTAGTTTCTAACAAAAAAGTTGAAGTTTCTATAAAATTGTTTAATTTTCAAGCCAAAAAGACTACTCTTCTACAAAACAGTTCAATTTTCAACCCAAAAATATGATTTTTCAACAAAAAAGTATATTTTCAAGAAAATAGTTAAATACTCAACCAAAATGGATTGATTTTCAGAGTTTATTTAATAATAAAAATTTGTTGAAAAATAAACATTATTTCAATCGAAGACTATTAATTATTATTGTTTAATTGAATATAACCGTGAGGTGTATTTTAAAGTTTGAAGACTTGCCTAAATTCTTAGGCAAAGGGAATTTTTATAATAATTTTGTCATAATATAATACATAAATATATACAATAATAAATAAATTGATTTAAATTTAATATTATTTCGTATAATAAATCTTTTGAATAAAATCCCGACTTTTCAACTAAAAAAGATGCAATTTCTATCAAAAAAGACGATTTTCCAAACCAAAAAGACGAATGTTTAACTAAAACGTTGCATTTTTAACCAAAAGAGATGAATATTCAAAGAACAAAAAAAAACAAATTTGCAACTAAGAAATATTCTTCAGTCAGAAAGAACAAAATAATTTCAACCAAATTGTATTTTCAAGCCAAAAAGTTGAATTTTCTATGAAATTGTTGAACGTTCAATCCGAAAATATGAATTTTCAATCAAATCGTTAAATTTTCAATCAAAGAGATGAATCTTCAAACAAAGAAAATGAATTTTTTACAATGCAATTCAACCAAGTAATTGAATTTTCAACCAAAAAAGATGACTTTTTACAAAAATAGTTACATTTTCAACAACAAAATTTAATTTTGAACCAAAAGAGATGATTTCTCAACCAAAAATATATAAGTGAACTTTTCAATTAAAAAGAATTAACTTTCAACAAAAAACGATGACTTTTCTACCAAGAGATCAATTTTAAATCCAAAAGGACGAATTTTCTATCCAAAAAGATAGATATTTAACCAAATTGTTGAATTTTGTAGGAAAAGTTAAATTTCAATAAAATCGTTAAAATTTCAACCAAAAAGATGAATCTTCGGCCAAAAAAATGAATTTATTAAAAAGTATTTTGAACTTTCAACCAAGTAGTTGAATTTTCAGCTAGAAAAGATGACTTTTTAACAAAATAGTTTAATTATCAACAAAAAAATTACATTTTTAACCAAAAAGATGAATTTTCAACGAAAAATATAATAGTAAACTTTTCAATTAAAAAGAATTAACTTTGAACAAAAAAAAAGATGACTGTTATACCAAAGATTAATTTTTAATCCAAAAGGACGAATTTTCTATCCGAAAAGATAAATCTATAACCAAATTATTAATTTTCGGGGAAAAAAGTTAATTTTCAATAAAATCGTTAAACTTTCAACCAGAGATGAATCTTCAACCAAAAAATGACTTTTTAACAAAACAGTAAAATCTGCAACAAATAAATTAAATTTTTAACCGAAAGAGACGCATTCTAAACGAAAAATAAAATAGTAAACTTTTCAATTAAAAAGAATGAACCTAGTTAGCCTACTTATATTAATTTATACTTTAAATCAAAATTTGTAATATGATTTTGTAAAATAATGTTATTAACCTTGTTGTCTAATTAGTAATTCATAACCCAGTATTTAAATTTAAACGTCAAAATTAAAATTTATTGATTTTAGCGCTATCGCAGACTCAATTTAAAGATGAAAAATAGAGTTATAAAATTTTAAAAATAGTGTCACAAAATTTTTCAAGTACTATAAATGAACTTCAAAGTTTACTTAAAATTTTATTCTTTAGTCTATAAATTATCCAAATTTCCATTTATTTATCGCACTGAATTAATAGAACCCAATAAGAAAAGCCAACTATTTTTTCTTTTCGGTTGCAAAGTCTACTATTAATATTTTATTAAGAATTCACATTTTTCATCAACAAATTTTAGTATTTGGTTCAAAACTGAATTATTTAGTTGAAAATTGAACAATTTTGTTAAAAAGTTATACTTGGTTGAAAATTGAACTGCTTTGTTGAAAATTTGTCTTCTTGGCTTAAAAATTCAACAATTTAATTGCAATGGTTTCTTTCATGACTAAACAATTTTTTTATTGAAAATTTAACTATTTTGTTGAACATTCATCTTTTTGGTGTGAATATGTATTTCCTTCTGTAGAAATTTAACCCTTTTTTGATTAATTGATTAATTTGATTTTTTTCGGGTTGAAAATTCAACTGTTTTGTAGAAAATTCGTATTTGCGACCCGAAAATTAAACAATGTGGTAGAAAATTTATGCATTTTGTTGAAAATTCGTATTTTTTTGGTAGTGAATACATTTTTTTGGTTAAAATGCAACTGTTTGGTTAAAAATTAATCTGATTCAGTTGAGAATTCAAGTATTTTTTTAAAAATTCGTCTTGTTTAAATCCAACTGTTTTTTAATTTAAATGAAATTTTTTTTCTTGAAGAATCAATTATTACATTTCTTGTTGGAAATTCATCTTTTAAGGTTACAAATTAAACTCCTTGGTTAAAAGTTAAACTACTTTCTTAAGAGTTCCTTTTTTTGGTTAAAGATTCATAATTTTAGTTGAAAATTTGTTGTTTTTTTGATTGAAAATTAATTTTTTTATTTAAAAATTTAACTATTTTGTTGCAAATTCATATTCTTGGATTGAAAATTCAACTGTTTCATAGAAAATTCATCTTTTTGGCTTGACAATTCCACAATTTGGTATAAAATTCAACTGTTTGGTACAAAATTAAACTTTTTTGTACAAAATTAGTTGTTTTTTAAAATTGAAAATTAATTCTCCTCAATCAAAATATAACTACTCCATTTCCGGTTAAAAATTAATCTTTTTTAATATGTATTTTTTTTTTTAATTCATCTTTTCTGGTAGAAAATTAAACTATTTGGTAGAAAACATATGTATTTTGTTAACTTTTTTTTATTCGTCTTTTTTGGTAGCAAATACATTTTTCTGTTTAAAAATGCAACTGTGTGGTTGAAAAATAATCTGTTTTAATTGAGGATTTAAGTATTTTGTTGAAAATTCGTCTTTTTTGTTTATATTCAACTGTTTTTAATTTAAAATTAACATTTTTATTGGTTTGAATATTACCATTACATTTTTTGGTGAAAATTAGTATTTTCAGTTTGAAAATTCAACAACTTGGTAAAAAATTCAATTGTTTTGTAGAAAATTCGTTTACTTTTCATTGAAATTTTTTTTTTTTTATAAAAATTTAACTGTTTAGTTGAAAAAAATTAGCGAAGAAGTTTAAAAATATTTTTTAAGGAAAAGTAAAGAAATAGTGGATTTAGCAGACAATTGTGAGAAGATAGTGTCTTTAGAGTAATTTTTTTCGAAATAGAAGCAAAATGGTATCATCGCTCAATAAAAGTTTCATACTGGAATATTGCCTTAATTCGTGGACTTGACTTTATTTTTAATATTTTCAAAGGTACAAGTTCTCATTTGATCCACAGTGGGTGCCTCGATCGTTAAAATTCTTTTAATTTAAAAACAAAACAAAAACCTTTTTTCCACTGCTAGACTGCTGTCATAACAAATAAAAGGAGGTTATTTAATTGAATATTTGGCATCTTTAAAATAAATCTATCAACGTGTAGCTGCATAATTTGAAAAACGGCAGAAAAATTAAAATAATTAACTTAATGGAATTGCATAATGTGAAGAACAAAGTCGCAAAAATTTTCATCACAAAATTTGAAAAAAAAGTAATTTCGGTAAACTCTTTCTCTATGTTTGAAAAATAATTTTAAACAAGTTCTACTCACAACTAATTCCTTTCCTTTCTTCAAAAAGTCCAATTTTGCATTTTATTCAAATCAACAACCATGCATTTTTAATCATTTAATCGACCTATCAAACTAATAACCTTACTTTATTGTTTCTTCAGCTTTATTATGACAGGAAGTTCGAGGCGCTACCGTAGTGTAAAAAAGAACTTAGACCCATGATAAAAAAAAAGAAAGTCGGGTCCATAAAATAAGATAACATGCAACGTTTTTCAGCTGACGCTTCGTTTATTAAATCCCAATTTGAACATAGAAAAGTATTAATTTTTATTTACTGTATTTGGATACAAACCTTCGGAAGAACTATTTTCAGGAAGAGTTTCATTTTTTGCATTCGAGGAATCGTTGGTCGAGGGCTTTGGTGAATCGCGAGGCTTATCCTCCTTACTCGTATTATTAACGGAAGGTGTATCCGGAGATTTAGTTTCTGCAACTGGAGACATTTCGTGATCATCATCGTCATTTTTCTCGTCATTTTTCTCGTCTTTTTTCTCGTCTTCCTCCTCCTTTTCCTCCAAGTCAACTTGATCCTCCTCAGCTTCCTCTTCCTCTTTTTCCTCTTCTTCTTTTTCACTTTCTTTTTCTTTTTCATCTTCTTCCTTTTCATCCTCGTCGTCATCATCCTCATCATCTTCGTCATCCCTTTCAACATCGTCATCCCTTTCAACTTCGTCATTCTCCTTCGACTCTTCACCTCTACTCTCCTGTTTTTGAGTGAAGGTCTCTAAAATATCCGCCATCTTTTTCTTGCCCTCTGAGAAATTCCTTGCCAATTTCTCAGCTAAACTGTCATCTTTCAACGCTGGGTCGTCGTCTTCTTCCTCCAAGTAGAGCGAAAATGTGTCCCAGTAATCCGACTGTCGCACGCGCTGCAGGTGTTCGCCAATTTTTATAAAGGCCTCCTTGGCTGAAAAGAAAAACATTATTTAAAATAAATGTATAATGTGTGCAGACTTCACAGTACTAAATTCTCGCAAAACAGGAAAAATAGGGTGCTTTTTCTCGAAAATAGGGGAATAAATTCTTTAAAATAAAAATAAGGTATAAAACGTTTAAGATTTCTAATCGAAATATATTGCATTTTCAACAAAACAGTTGAATTTTCAACCAAAACAGATCAATTTTCTACCAAAAGAGATGAATTTTCAACGAAAAAGTCTCCAAGCTAAAAAGTCGAATGTTTTAGAAAACAGTCGACTTTTAGACCGGAAAAGATGAATTTTCAACAAAAAAGTTAATTTTCAACCAAGAAAGATTATTTTTGAAACACATAGTTGAATTTCCAATTTAAAAAAATAATATTAATCTTAGACCAAATATTTGCATTTACAAACAAATAGTTGAATTTTCATTCTACAAAGATAAGTATTCAATTAAATGGTCGAATTTTCAAACAAAAAAGATTAAACATTAATGGAGAACAGTTGCATTTTTAACCAAATAGTTGAATTTTAAACTAAGAACTTTTCTACAAAAAAATATACATTTTCAATCCAAAAGAACGAATTTTCAACAAAACAGTTGAATTTTCGACAAAAGAGATGTCTTTTTAACAAAATAATTGAATTTTCAACAAAATAATCGAATATTCAACAAAATGTTAACATTTTCAACCAAATAATTGAATTTTCAAATAAAAAAGATCATTATTTCTCAACAAAAAAATATAATAGTTAAATTTTCAGACAAAAAAATTAATTTTTAGCCAAAAAAACGAGTTTTCAAAATAATAGTTAAATCTTCAACCAGAAAAATAAATTTTTAACAAAATAGTTCAACTTTCAACCAAGTAGTAGAGTTTGCAACTAAAAACGATTTGTTTTCCAGCCAAAACCAGAATAGTTAAATTTTCAGTTAAGAAAATTAATTTTCAATAAAAAAATGAATATTCAACGTAATACTTAAATCTGCAGTCAATAACATGAATTTTTAACAAAGAATTTTAACAATGGAGTTCAACAGTCAAGCAATTAGTTGAATATTCAACCATATAGTTGAATTTTCAACAAAAAATGATCAATTAAAAAAAAAAATTTCAACAAAGACGAGTTGTTTAGAAGTCAGTGAAATTTTCAAACCAAAGGAAAATTTTTTAACACAATAGTTGAGTATTCAACAAAATAATTAAATTTCCAACAGAATAGTTGTAGTTTTAACCTACAAAGGTGTACTTTCAACCGAATAGTTAAATTTTAAACAAAAAAGATCAATTTTCAACCAAATAATTGAATTTTCAAGCCAATAGTACGATTTTTTTTAGTAAACAGATGAACTTTCTATCCAAAAGGACAAATTTTCAACGAAATAGTTGACATTGAAACAAAATTAATTTACAACTAAACAGTTTAATTTTCAAATAAAAGAGAAATTTTTTACCAAAAATGGAATAGTTAAAAATAATAATTTTCGACAAAAAAAGGAATTTTCAACAATATAGTTAAATTTTCAAACAAAGAGATGAATTTTCAACCCGAAAATATAAATTATAAAAAAAATTATTTTCAACCAAATAGTTTAATGTTCTATCCAAATAATAGAATTTTCAACCAAAAAATACGAATTTTCAACAAAATAGTTGGATTTTCTTGCTAAGACGGATTTTTTTAGAAACACGAATATTTAAAGAACACGTAAATTTTCAACCAAATATTTGAACTATCAGCTAAAAATTATCCTACAAAGATGTATTTTGAACCAAATAGTTGAATTTGAAACAAAAAAAGATAAATTTTCAAACAAATAGTTGAATTAAAAAAAAAAGTTTCAACCAAACAGTTACATTTTCAACTAAAAATGATCAAGTTTCAACCAAAAACTGACTAGTTACATTTTTAATTCAACATACAGATTTTCAACCCCAAAAAAACGAATTTTCAGTAAAATAGTTAAATTTTCAACCAAAGGGATGAATCTTCAAGTAATAAAATAAATTTTTAACAAATTAGCACAACTATCTATCAAGTAGTTGCATTTTGACAAAATAATTGAATTTTCAAGTGAAAGAGACTAATTTTCTAGAAGGCAGTTGAATTTTTATTCAAAAAGGACAAATTTTTAACAAAATAGTTGAATTTTCAACAAAATAGTTAAATTTGTAACCAAATCGTTGAATGTTTAACCTACGAAGATGTATTTTCAACCAAATAGTTAAATTATTATATAAAAAATATCAATTTTCAACCAAAAATGGAATAGTTAAATTTTCAGTTACGAAAATTAATTTTCAACGACAAAAGAAAACGAATTTTCAACAAAATAGTTGATTCTACAACCAATAAAATAAATTTTCAACAAAGTAGTTCAACTTTCAATCAATTAGTTACATTTTCGACCAAAAAAGGTTACTTTTTAACAAAGCAATGAAACTTCAAACAAAACAGTAGAACTTTTAAGCAAAAGAGATGAATTTTGATCCAAAAATAATCTAGTAAACTTTTTAATCAAAAAGAATGAACTTTCAAGCAAAAGAAGTTGGATTTTCTTATCAGGTTCTATTACTTCAGATCGCATTTAAACGAAAAATCCAGAAAAACAGGAAAAAGGAAAAGTTTCTTCAAAACATGTGAAAAAAGAAGAATTTAAAAAAAAAGGATAAAAGAGGGAAATAGGGGAAAGAGTATGAATACTATGTTTGAGTAAATTGTACCTTTGATCTCCTGACTGGTCTTGGTCAAGTCCAAATTATATTTCTCATTGCACGCCGCAATGCAATTTAAAATATCCAAATAATCCGGAAAGATGATGGTATCCGCAATGGATCTTCCTTTCGCAATGAGTTCATTCCTCTTCGAAATTTTCGAATTAATAAAACTCATTATAGCTTGATCGACTGGCGTGATGAGAGTTGCTGAGATATGCTTTGGTCGCAAATACGCTCGACCTGCGTCCACCTTTTCTCCAGAATATTTGCAGTAGCCATTCCAGAGTTGCATTAGCTTCCGCTTGTACTTATCAACAATTAAATAACTGCTTTCATCGTCATCTAGATCAACATCCTCTTCTTCCAGCTGCTTAATCCTCTTTTTGCAGACTTCTATACTGTTAAGAATATCCTTGATCTTTTTCCGTTTTCTCCTATCCTCATGTCTGTCTAATTCACTCTCTTCTTTTTCCTCCTTATGTCCTTCATCTACATTTTCTGCAGCACTTTTATCGGGATTCTTGATATCTTTCCGGGCGTTCTTTTCTAACGAGCGACTTCTCCTTGCCCCGTGTTTCATTTCATCGTGCACATCTTGAATATGAATGAAAAGTTTTCCCTTATTGTTGGAAATCATCTGCTGCTTATCAATCAACAATTGTTTGAAATTATCACTATTGAGAAACGTGGGATGCAGTCTTTCGTGTTTCTTCTTCAATTTTTTGACAATTGCTTTCATGTCATTTGAAGAATCTCTTTTTAAACAAGTCTGGATAAAGGTAGAAAATAAATCGAACTCATCATCGTAGAGTACTTTCCTTTCTTTTATTACCAACGTTGGTTTCTCAACTTCGGCATACCAGGAACATCCAGGAACTGGAGAATCTCTGTCATTGTTTGAGCGGGAGGAATTTTCATTAATTGATGCCGCTGATACTGAAGGCTTAGGAGAAGAGGAACCATTGTTTGATGCTTTGCTCGAAAGTTGCGTCAATTTTAGTCTTTTTACTGGTATAGAAACCATGTTGTCAATTTTTATTTCATCATCAGCAGCGGTCTTTCTTTTCAAGATTGATACCGCGCCGGTTTGAAAAATGGGACTTTGAGCTATAATAGGGTCATCTTTCTTGAATCCATTAGCTATATTTTCGGATTTGTGACCATTTTGGGTATCACTTCTGTTTACTACGTCACTAACTGATTTCGCACTTTTATTGTAACTATCCTGTTTAGAGCTCACGCTATCAGACGTTCTCTCACGCTTGAGACTCAAACTCCTTTTTGTTTTCAAGGACTGCAACAGAAAGATTAGAAACTTTAGAAACTAAATTATTTTCCTATACAAAAAATTAATGTTACCAAATATCTCGAAAATATCGGACACTTTGTTGTCGAAAACCAGATTGATTTTTCATTACGTTAAGACGTTTTATATCTTAAATAAATTATAAATTTTGAACATCAAATCTAAGAATAATCCCTTTTAATAAGAAAAATCATAGAAAACCTTATGCGAATTGAGAAACATTTGTGCTTTTTTCAAAATTTAGGTTACCCTATCGGTTTATACCAAAAATTGGTATTTTAAAAGAAAAATCATGATAGTTTGAACAAGATTTGCAATTTTGGAACAGTTTTAAGTTATATTAACGTTTTTTCATAGGAAATCGGTTATTTTAAACAAAAATCGTTAGATTTCGAAGAAGATTTAGATTTTTGAATAATTATCTGTTATGTTAGTGTTTTACATCGGAAATGATTGGTATTTTAAATAACAAATTCTTAGATTTGAAAGAATATTTACAATTTCTGAACAAGTTTAGGTTATGTTGGTGTGTTTCACCTGAAATTGGTACTTTTTAAACAAAAATCCTTAAATTTAAATCCAATTATTTTTGTTTAAAACAATAAAATTTGCAAGCTTAAACAATTTTAGATTGTGTTAGTGTTTGTGGTCAAAAATTGAAATTTTTATTAAAAATTAATTGGATTTCAAAGAAGAATCATAATTTTTAAACAATTTCAGGTTACATCGGAGTCTTACATCATAAATTTGCATTTTCATACAAAAATCAATATAATTCGAATAATATTTAGAATCTTTAAAGAATTTTTGATTATGTTAGTGTTTTTTTATAGGCAATAGGTATTTTTAAACGAAAGACATTATTACGTTAAAAATACTAAAATGTACAAGCTTGAACAATTTCGATTCTGTTAGTGTTTTTTTTTTACCAATCGAAATTTTTATTAAAAAATCATTAGATTTCAAAGAAGATTTTGAACAATTTTAAGGTACATTGGTGTTTAACATTGAAAAATGGTATTTTCAAACAAAATTCATTATGATTTGACCAAGATTTAGAATTTTTAACAACTTTTGATTATGTTAATGGTTTTTTGTCGAAAATTGGTTTTTTAATTTAATAAAAATATATTTAAAAGAAAATGCACAATTTTTAACAATTTTAGGTTAATTTGGCATTTTGCACCGGAGATCGGTATTTTTAGTAAACAAATCAATAGATATCAAAGAAGATTGAAAACTTTGTGTACAATTTAAGTTAATGTGAACGTTTTTAATCAGAAATCGGTTATTTTGAAGAAAACTGTTAAATTTCAAAGAAAATTTACAATTTGGAACAATTTTTTGTTAATAGTCGTTAAATAGTTTAATTTTCTACCAAAAGAATACAATTTTCACCAAAAAAGACGAATTCTCCACTAAACAGTTGAATTTTCAAGCTAAATAGATGGATTTTTTTTACAAATAGTTGCATTTTCAACCTGTAAATATAAATTTAACAAAAAATTAATTTTCCACCGAAAGAGAAACCTAACTTGTCTTTTTTATGATAGATATCTAATTAACATTGTTTTACATCAACATTTTTCTCATTTTGAAGCAAACAATTTGCAATGGTTCAATGTTTTAAAGTATTGCATTTTATATGATTTTGATTATATTTTAAAATGTTCCAGAAGATTCTGAAGATTCGAATAGATTTTCAACAAAATAGTTAAATTTTCCACCAGAGATGAATTTTCAATTAAAAATATGAATCTTCAACAACAAAATAAAGTTTTAACAAAAGAGTTCAATATTCAACCCAATAGTTGAATTTTCAATAAAAAAATATAAATTCTCCACTAAAAATATAATAGTTCATATATCAACCAAAAAAGATCCTAATTTTTAATAAAAAACAGTTGAATTTAACCAAAGAAGACGAATTTCCAACAAAAGAGTTAAATTTTCAAGTAAAAATGTGGACTTGCATGTTGGTGGCGGAAGTGAGAACGTGTTAAGTGACAGGTGGAGAGAGAATTTTACGGAATTTGTGTGGAAGGTGTGAGTGGAGTGTGAGGGTGGAAGCCGAGGAGGTGAGTAGGGTTGTGTGGGGTGAATTGTGGAGATAAAAAGTGAGTTTCAGCGTGTGTGGGAGGTGGTATCTAGCTGGATAGGGAAAGTGAGGTTAGGTTGGCAAGTAAGCGGGGGAGTTCGTGGTCAGGAGTCCTGGGCTTTCGAGGGTTCAAGGGTGGTTCTCGAAAAGTTAGGGGATGCTAAGGGAGAGAAAGGGGTGTCTGCAGGGACTGAGGAATTGAAAAAAAAAAAAAGGGGGGAAAAAAAGGAAAATTTGGCGGCGAAAGACGCCAAAATTTTGCAGAGACATCTGTCGGTTGCGGCAGGTACTGCATGGATAGATCCCATTTACCGGCGGTAGAGCGGGAGGTGGGCAGCGAGAGTACTGGCAGTGCTGGTAGTGAAACCGACGGGGAGGGAATTTTCCACAAGCCACGACGGCCAACAACGCGTCGCCCGGTGTCGAGCGGTGCGTCGGGGAGAGGGAGAAATCGGGACGGTGGCAACGAAGGAAGCGAGAAGGTAAGGGAGAGAGCGTCAAGCGCAAGTGACGGGGAGGATCTCTTGAAAAGGAAGAGAGACAGCCAAGAGAGTCCGGAGAAAAGCGAGGTCGAGAGCCCGTTTAAAAAAAGCGGGATAACCCCGAGGTCACCCCCCAAAAAAATGGAGGGGATGTTGGAAAAGGAGGCTCTCGGGATGTTGATAGGCGAGATCAGGGGGCTGAGGGAGGAAGTAAGGGGGACCAAGGAGCAGATGGAAGGTATGAGGGAAGACCTGCGAATCAGAGATGAGAAATGGGAAAAGGAGGTGAAAGAGCTGAGAGAGAGAGTAGATGGGTTAGAGAGGGAAAGAAAAGAAAAAGAAGTTAAAATAAAACAGATGGAAGAGGAGATTAGGGCGTGGAAAGAAAGGACGGAAAAAAGGCTTGAGAAGGTGGAGGGCAGGACGGAAATGGAAATAGGAGTCGGGGGTAGCGGGGGCGAGATTAAAGGTATTTGGGAGAGGGTAGGGAATATGATAGAAGAGAAAGTGGGAGAGCGTAGGAATGAAAAGGAGGAGAGGGCGGATAGGGAAAGGATAAGGGCAATGGAGTTGAGAATGGAGAGAAAGGAGAAGGCAGACAGGAGAAATAATATTGTGATAAGAGGGTTGAAGATGAAGAGCGGGGAAGAAAGGGAGGGTGTGGAAGCGCTGCTACAGAGCATAGGGTGGAATAAAGGCAGGGTAGGGACAGTTAAGTTGGAGGGGAGGAAGGAGAAAGAAGTGGCGGTTGTGGAGTTGGAGAGCTGGGAAGAAAAATTGGGGGTAATGAGAAATAAAAATAGGATAAAGGATAAGGAAGTGTTCATCGATCACGATTTGACGAGAAAGGAAAGGGATGTACAGAGAATGCTGTACGACAGGGCTAGGAGGGAGAGGAGTGAAGGGAGATCGGCGAAGGTAGGATATCGGAAAATAAAAATAGACGAGAAAATGTGGGTGTGGGACGAGGAGAAAGAGGTGTTGAAGGAAGTGCAGGGGAATTTGTTTCGTAGGAAGTAGGGGGGCGGGGGTAATGCAGGGTAGAGGAGTTGTGAAGGTGCTTTACTGGAACGTAGCAGGGGTAAAGAAGAAGGATGAGGAGTTCTGGAGGTATATCCAGGAATTTGATGTGGTAGGACTGGTAGAGACGTGGGTGGAAAGAAAGGAATGGGATAGAATAGAGCCAAAGCTGCCAAGGGGGTATAGGTGGAGACTCCAGGAGGCAGTCAGAGTGAAGAAGAAAGGAAGGGCTAGTGGGGGAATTATAACGGGGATTAGAGATGGATTAGAGGAAGAAGCTCACGGAGAGGTAGAGGGGGAGGGAGTGCAAATGAGGAAAGTAAAGATAGGAGGGGGAATGTGTAAGTTTGTGACAGTGTACAATAAGGATGGGATGGAAAGAATTAAAGAAAGGGTGGAAGACCTGTTAGGTGAAAGAGAAGAGGGTATGGTGGTACTGGGTGGGGACTTTAACGCGAGGATGGGGAGGGAAGGGGGCCTTTACAGGGCAGGGGAGAGCTTCGAAAGGAACTCAAAGGATAGGTTAATAAATAAGGAGGGGGAGATTCTAAGGGACTGGATGGAGGATAGAGGCTGGGCGGTGGCAAATGGTATGGCAACTGGGGACGAAGAGGGAGAATACACATACGTAGGTAAGGTGGGGGTATCGGTAATAGATTATGTAGTTATGAATATGCAAGGGTGGGAGGAGATGGAGAGATTCGCAGTAGAAGGGAGGGTAGAATCAGACCATCAGCCATTAGGGTTGTGGATAAGGGGTGAGAACGGTGGAAGGCAAGGTGGGGAAGAAGTGTCGACGGGGGAGAGGGTTAGCTGGACGAGGGAGGCGATAGAGAAATATAAGGAGCAGTTAGGGAACGTACGCTTCGAAGGGGAGACGGTGGAAGAGATATGGGAGGATTTAAAAGAGAAAGTGAAAGGGTGCGTGCAAAAGAAGGTATTCAAAAAGAAGAAGAAAGGAATGGTGAAGCCGTGGTGGGATAGGGAATGTAAAAAGATGAAAAGGAAGGTGAAGAGGAAGTACAAGAAGTGGAAAGAGGGTACTGCGAAAAGGGAGGAGTACGTAGAAATGAGGAAGGGGTTTAGATTGATGTGTAAGAAGAAAGAACAGGAAAAGGAGAAAGAGCTGGAGGAGGAGTTAGGAAATGTTAAGACAGAAGGGGACGTCTGGAAGATAATAAATAGGTTTAGGAAGCGTAGAGTAGGGATAAGCGACAAGATAGGGAGTGAGGAGTGGAGGGAGTTTTTTAAAGAATCATTTCAGGGCTCAGATTCAAGGAAGAGAGATGATGGTAGTAGAAGAACGGGGGAGGCAGAGATGGAGGAGTTGAATGACGAGGAGATAGAGAAACAGATAAGGAAGTTAAAAAGGTCAAAATCAGCAGGGCTGGATGGGCTAGAGAACGAAGCATGGCTGTTTAGTACACAAGAGGTTAGGGAGAGGCTGAAGGAGGTAGTGAAGAAAGTATGGAGGGGGGAGGGATTCCCACGAGGGTGGAGAGAAGGATTAATAGTGCCTCTGTATAAGAAAGGAGAGAGGGATAGGCAGGAAAATTATAGGGGGATTACGCTAATGAATACGGCGTATAAAGTATACGCGATGGTAGTAGCGGAGAGGCTGCGGAAGGATGTCGAGGGGAAAGGAATATTGCCAGAGACGCAGGCGGGCTTTAGGGCAGGTAGGAGTACTATCGACAATATCTACGTTCTACAGCACGTTGTGGATAGAGAATTAGCGAAGAAGGGATCGAGAGTGTACGCGTTTTTTGTGGATCTAAAAGGCGCGTTTCCGTCGGTGGATAGGGGGAGGTTGTGGGAGGCGATGCAGGAGAGGGGAGTGGAGAGAGGCCTGATCGAGAGGGTAAGGGAGATATATGAAGAAACCAAAGATAAGGTAAGAGGAGGACAGGGGATTTCGGAGGGATTCTGGATGGATAAGGGGTTAAGACAAGGGTGTCCGCTTAGCCCGACGCTTTTTGCGATTTTAATTGCGGATATGGAAAGTAAGCTGGAGGCCGGAGTGGTAGGAGGAGTCAGGATAGGAGGGGTTAGAATTTGGTCGCTAGCGTATGCAGATGACATAGTGTTGTTGGCAAAAAGCGAGGAGGCCTTAAAGGAAATGATGAAGAGGTTGAGAAAATACCTGGATAAGAATAGGTTAGAACTGAATGCGGAAAAGTCCAAGGTTATGGTTTTCAGAAAAGGAGGTGGAAGGGATAAGGAAGGGGAGTGGAAGTGGAAGGGAAAGGCGGTGCAGGCGGTGAAAGAGTTTGTGTACCTGGGCTTCTTGTTTCGGAGGAATGGCGGAGTGGGTGGTCACATAAAAGAGAGAGTGAGGAGGGCAAATGTGGTGATGAGGCAGGTGTGGGGGTTGGGAAAGAAGTTATTCGCGGATGATTTTGGGAGGAGAATGAAATTGTTTGACTCACTAGTGATGAGTGTACTATTGTATGGAGTAGAGGTGTGGGGGTGGAAGGAAAGCGAAGAGGTAAATAGGATACAGGAGAGGTATGTAAAGTGGACACTGGGGTTGGCAAGGAACACGCCTAATTATATTGTCAGGAGGGAGACGGGGAGAACGAGTGTAGGGATTCTAGCGGGGAGTCGAGCGTGTAAATATGAGGAGAAATTTTTGGAAGAGGGGGGAAGTAAGCTGGTTAGGGAGTGTTGGTGGGAGAAGGAGAACAGGAGAGGGGGTGGGAAGATGGAGGTTGAAAGAGAAAGGTATTTTAGAACGAATGGACTGCATATTGATGAATTGAGAAGGATGCATGAGGAAGGAAGGAAGGTATATGAGTTGGTTAAGAAAAACAGCATGGAGAGAGAGAAGACAGCAGGGGAAGAAAGAATAAGAGAGACAAGGTTTAATGGGAACTACGTGTGGATTATGCCAAGGGCGAGAGCGCAATATTTGTGTGAGAAAGGAGAGAAAGGAAGTCAGGAGCTTATAGCGAGGATGAGATGTGGGTGCATGGAGGGTTTCAATAGGTTTTGGCTCGATAGGGAAAAGAGGATGTGTGAACTATGTGGGAAGGGGGAGGCAAGAGTGGAGCACTGGTTGGAGGAGTGCGTGGAGGTGGAAAGGAGTGGGATAAGCATGGAGGTATTGATGCATGAAAGGGGGGACAAAAGGGCAGTAGCATGGGTGAAGGGAGTATTGGATAAGATGGAGAAGAAGAGAAGGAAGGAGGAAGAGGAATGGAGAAGGAAAGATTGTAAATAGAGGAGGAAGTAAATATAAGTAATTGTAAATATTGTAAATAGTAGATAAGTATTAGGTATTAGTCGCGGAGGCAGAGTATGGTAATGCGAGGCAAGCAAGAAAGTAGGGACATGCGAGCGAGGCGAGGCGAAGCGAGGAAGGCAATGCGATAAGAGCGAGCGGCGTTAGATATAAGGTGTGGAAGGATGTTAGTTTTAAGGCTTAGTTGTAAGAAAATTCTGTAAAAAAAATGGAAGTGTAAGCAAGTCAATTTTTTAAGGCCAGCAGGCTAAAAAATAAACGTTTATCTATCTAAGTAAAAATGTGAAAGGTCTACAAAAGAGTTCAATTTTCAACACAAAAATATGAATTTTCAACCAAAAAGTTAATTTTCAACCAAATAGTTTACTTTTCTACCATAATAATAGAATTTTTAACAAAGCAGCTGAACTTTCAAGTCAAAAAGACAGATTTTGTACAAAACATTTGAATTTTCAAACAAACAAAAATTAATTTCCTACCAAAAGAGAAATAATGATTTTTATTAGATTTTAAAATTTTCTAGAAAATTCCAAGGAGTCCAATAGATTTTCAAAGTGTTCCAACATTTCCATATAAATATTTTAATGAATTCACAACAAATAATACTAGGATAAATGACCTACATCGAAGTAGTTTTTAGTAAAGTTTATTTAATTACTTTAAAATTTAGACAATGCATTTTTTTTACTTTTTACAATTTTAATTTGAAAGCAAGTTTAGGTGTTTGAAAAAAATTTAGTAGAGAATTATCTACTGCACATATGACATTAAGGTAGTTGTCCTGCCAAAAATAGGTTCTATGGAAAAAATTTTTATGATTTTAAGAATTGGCATGATACTATCAGTCGTGTCTTATGAAAGAAAAACGTGATTTTGTAATGGAAAAAGTTTAAAACTTACGATAAATAATTATTTTAACCATATTTTTTGTAAATGAATTTTTTCTTGCTCTCGCGCCTTACCAATTTTTTAAAAATGATTAATTTTTATTAAATCATGGCTTGTTTTTTCGGGGAAAACATTCCCTACAACTTGAATGTTTCCAATTTCGAAAATAAGTAAATGATATTTAAATCTAGTTATTTGTTGTAGAAATTTCCAATAAAAGTTGAATTTTCAAGCAAAAAAATCATTTTCAAACAAATATGTATTTAAATTTTCTACCCAAATAATAGAATTTTCTACCAAAAAACATGAATTTTTAGAAAAATACATGAATTTCAAAACCAAATAGTTGAATTTTTAATTAAAAATGATCAATTTTCAACAACAACAAAAACAAACCAATTTTCAACAAAATTCTAAAATTTCCAAGCAATAAAAAAGAATTAAATTTTGAACAGAATAGTCGAATTTTTAACCAGATAGTTCCTTAACAATATTTAAAAAATGATTAAGTGTTAATAAATCATGGCTCAGTTTTCGGGGAAAAAATATTCTACAACCTAATGTTTTCAATTTTGAAAATAACTAAATAATACTCAAATATAGTTATTAGTTTTAAAAATGTTTTTTTTTGTTAAAAAAAATTGCTTTAACGTTTCAAGCCTTAGGGAAATTTACTTTCAAAATTGGAAACAGTAGAATTGTAGAGAATGTTTTGCCCGAAAACATAAGCCGTAAATCATTAAATTCAAATATTTTTTTTAATTGGTTTGAAGCGATAGTAAAAAAATTCAATTGCAAAAAACATTATTAAAATATTTTTTTTGTAAGTTTAAAAGTTTTTTTATTACAAATAATGTTTTTTTATTTGAAATAACATCATCAGTAATATTATTTTGATTCTTAAAATCATAGAAAACCTAGTTTTTTTCTTCAGAAATCTGATTTTTGGCACGAAAGTACCTTAACCTCTATTGCTTCTATTTGTATCGCACCTGATTAAGACCATTAAGATTCTCGTGTTTTACGCTGTTGCCATTAAACGATTTTGGACTGGAGCCAGAATTGTCGAGTTTTTTAATTACAGTCCACGTTGGTTCCTTTCCCTTATTTTTTGTCTATAAAGAAGAAAGATGGAATATTAAAAACTAAAATTTCACTGGTCAAATCAAGTTTTCGATTGGGATTTAAAATAAATAAATAATTTTTTTCTAGAAAGTATTAAGTTACTCTTATCTTCAGATACAACAACTCTCGATTAAATTAATTTGTAGGAAAATAAACCTCTTCATGGTAAAAATCTTCTTCAATGACGATGATTATGTCTTCAGTTATCAATTTTTCTGATATAATACGTGGACGTGCTCTATCTTTATTATACTATAAAGGAAATTACAATAAAGTTAGTTAAAATAAGAAAACTATCAAATTTTCAATCAGTGAAAAAATAGTATATTTTTCGGTAGAAATGTTATCTTAAACTCTCGAGTTTTTGAGTATTGCAAAATTTTAAGGAACTGATCAAATTTTTCAATTTGTCTCAAAAGACTTTTTAAGATTTCATAAATACAAGTTCAGTATTTTATAATGAGAGGAACACCAGGGTGAGCCGAACATTTTTGCTGTTTGAATTTTGATTATAGCTAGCAAAAATCTTTTTCTAAATATCAAAATTAGTCCCCATGATTTGTTTCTTATTTTTAAAACGATATCTTCAGTTAGCAGAAACTTTTTGAAGTTTGAAACCTCGAAAACAGGGATTTTTTTCGATATATTTCAATGTTTGGTCACCATTTCTTCATCGAATTACTTTTTATTGTACGAATTCATTTATTCTGATGTAAAGAACGATTTTCAAAAACTTTGAGTGTAAAAAAATTCTAGCGATGAATGTTACGTAGAATATAATTTTTATTTGAAAATCGAGGTTTCGAAGATAATCAAAAATGGTACAAAATCATAATTTTTTTTTTTTTAGTATCCTTTTAAGGGGTCTTTTAGAACCTAAAAATACATGTGATTTTGACTATGACTAGCAAAAATCTTTTTCTACATATCCAAATGAGTCCCCATGATTTTTTCAGATTTTTAAAACGATATCTTCTGTTAGCAGAAACTTTTTGAATTTTGATACTTTGAAAACAGTGATTTTTTCGATATATTTCAATGTTGTGAATTTCATCGTTTTAACTTCGAACTAAAATAGATAGTTATCCATACTCTTTGAACATGTTTTAAATTAAAATCGTATTATTCAAATAAGAATGAAATAATCTCAAACATTTTATAACACATCAAATTTTTATAAAAGGAAATATTCCTGTTTTAAACAAAGTTATACTTCGAGGTTAGGTTATTCCATGATTATTTTATAGTTATTTTGTCTTTTCCTTCTAAACCTACATGTATTTTTATGTCCTAAAAGACCCCTGACGAGGATATTAAAAAACATTTTTTTATGATTTTGTACCATTTTTGATTATCTTCGGAACTTCGATTTTCAAATAAAAATTATATTCTACGTAACTACATTCACCATCAGAATTTTTGTTTTACAATAAAAATTTTTGAAAATCGTTTGTTATATCAAAATACATGAATTCGTGCAGTAAACACTGTTTCGATGAAGAAATGGTGACCCAACACTGAAATATATCGAAAAAATCACTGTTTTGAAAGTTTCAAACTTCAAAAAGTTTCTGCTAACTGAAGATATCGTTTTAAAAATCTGAAAAAATCATGGGGACTCATTTTGATAAGTAGAAAAAGATTTTTGCTAGCCATAGTCAAAATTAAAAAAAATAATTTTTGCGGCCTTGACCATAAAAAACTATATAAAAACATCGAAATTGCTCGCGAAACGAAAATTTTTTTAAGCTGAGAAAATATTATTTTACTTAATGATACGCCAAAATCGCAATTATAGTTATTTTGTCTTTTCCTTCTAAACTTACATGTGTTTTTAGGTCCTAAAAGACCCCTTAAAAAGATATTGAAAAAATTTTTTTTAAATGATTTTGTACCATTTTTGATTATTTTCGAAACTTTGATATTCAAATAAAAATTATATTTTACGTAACTACATTCATCATCAGAATTTTTGTTTACACTAAAAGTTTTTGAAAATCGTTTGTTACATCAAAATAAATGAATTCGTACAGTAAAAACTAATTCGAAGAATAAATGGTGACTGAACATTGAAATATATCGAAAAAATCACTCTTTTCAAAGTTTCCATCTTCAAAAAGTTTCTGATAACTGAAGATATCGTTTTAAAAATCTGAAAAAAATTATGAAGACACATTTTGATATGTAGAAAAAGATTTTTGCTAGCCTTAATCAAAATTAAAAAAAGGCCCACCCTAAGGAACACAGCACTATAGTAATTATTAAAATTTGTATTTCTGTCTCGATACATTTATAAATTGAATTTTTAAAAAGAGCAATCTTGTTTTTCTTAGTATTTTTATTGAAAAATTAATTAATTTAACGGATTTTCTATAAACAGGGTGTCTAGTGATCAGGCAATTTGAAAATCCCGGGTTTTTACCAACATTTTTTTCCCCCCACCAACTTAAAGACATTTTTCTGTAATTTTTCCCAAACCAACGTATAGAAATAAGAATTGGGGCATAATATGCATATTAGGATGATTAATTTTATAAGGGGAAAAAATGATTTTTCAAACTGAATACGAACACTGGCCTAAATTGAAACCTTTAGTTGGTTTGATTTTTTTTTTGTTTTTATTTTCTCAATGTTTTGAAAATAATAACTTTATCTTACCTTTTTCACATTTTTCTATAAGAATTTGACATACGGTATGCCAATTACAAAAGACAATACGTAAATTTAAAAAGCTATTTATTATAGAAAAATGTGAAAAAATAAGAAAAAATTAATATTTTCCTTAAAACTGAGTCAAAATTTTGTTATTAAATTATTTACAATGATGGTAATATAAAAAGGGATAATTTTGTACGTATGAAAATTTAATACATATATTTTCAAGAAACTCAGAACATAAAAAAAATAGAAAGAAAAGACAAATCTCCAGTAGGGGACCACTAAGTCATATCTGATTTTTAATTTTTGTTTAAATTTGTTTACTAAAAAGGTACAACTTAGGCTAGTGTGCGTAAAAATTCGAAAATCATTTATTTACACATGCCAAACTTAAGATCAAACAAAGCCTGAAATCATACATATAAATCGAAAATAAATTCTTTAAGTAGAAAACAACCTGTAAAAACAGGAAAAATAAAAAGATTTTTCTCGAAAAAAGGGAAATATGTTCTTTTAAGTAATATTAATGTAAATACTACATTGAATTAAATTGAAAAAGCTTCAAATTCCTAACATTTCAAGTAAAAATATTGCATTTTGAAAAAGATGGATACATTTTTCACCAAACCGTTTAATTTTCATCCAAAAAGATCAATTTTGAACAAAATACATGAATTTTCAACCAAATAGTTAAATTTTCAACTGAAAAAGATCAATTTTCCACCAAAAATTTTTTCAACTAAAAAAGATAAATTATCAGTTACAAAAAAATTATTTTTCATCGCGCCTCCATTTAAACTTCGAGTTTCGGTATCTGTAGAGCGGGTTGATACACGGTGTTTCTACAGGTACCGAAACTCGAATTTTCAATAGATTTTTTATGAAAAATAATATGCATTACTCGGAATGAATGTAACGGCAGTAAACTTCACACTCGTTGCAATCGCTGTGTTTCATCCCTTGTAATGCAACATACTATTTAACCACAGAGATTAATTTTCAACTAAAATAATGACTCTTCAACTGGAATGGTTCAAGTTTCAGTAGAAAAATTAATTTTCAACCAAAAAAAGTGAAATTTTAACAAAGGAACTCATTTTTCAACCTATTAATTGAATCTAGAATAAAAAAGATGAACTCTCAAAACAATTTTCAACTAAAACAGATAAATTATCAGTTAAAAAAAAATGTTGACTTAAGAGACGATTTTCAACTTAAAGAATGGAATGTTCAACTGGATTAGTTCAACTTGCAGTAAAAAAATAATTATCATAAAAAACAAAGTTACTTTTTAACAAAGAAGCTCATTTTTCAACCGAGTAGTTGAACCATCATTAAAAAAGATGAACTCTAAAAAAATGTAATATTTGATATATCAACCAAAGAATATTTTACTTTTAAATCAAAAACACTTGAATTCAACCAAAAAAGAGGAATTTTCAATAAAACAGTTTATTCCCCAACCAAAACAGATTAATTTTTAACTAAAAACGATTAATGTTTTATTAAAATAGTTGAATTTTTATCCAAAAATATTAAGTTGCAACCAAGGAGATTAGTTTTCTACAAATAAATACAAATTTCCTACATAGTATGTAAATGAATTTCAATTAAAAAAATTATTTTAAAAGAAAAAAATTGATTTTCAACAAAAAAGCTTAACTTTCAAGCAAGTAGTTGAATCTACAACCAAAAAAGATTAATTCTCAATCAAATATGCAATATTTGATAATCAAACAAAAAAATATTTTAATTTTACATGAAGAACAGTTTAATTCAACTAAAAAAGACAAATTTCCAACCAAATACATGAATTTCCAACTAAAAAAGATAAATTATCAACGAAAAATGTAATATTGGATATTTCAACAAAAGAATATTTTTCTTTTAAATTAAAAACATTTTAATTCTACTAAAAAATACGAATTTTCAACAATAGTTGAATTTTCAACTAAGAAAGATTTTTCAGTCAAGGCAGAAAAAAATTTCAACTAAACTGTTGTTTGAAACAAAAATGATTATAATTTGAACAAGATTTAGAATCTTTTAACAATTTTGCATTATTTTAGTGTTTTCGTCGGAAATTCGTATTTTTAATTCGTTTTAGATTAGATTTGAAAGAAGATTCGCCACTTTTTAATAATTTTCGGTTATGCTGACGTTTTACACCAGAAGACGGCATTTTTAGTAAAAAATCATCAGATTTAAAAAAAATATATATATATATACATATGCTTCAAAGAAGATTTACAATTATTGGACAGTTTTAGATTATATTAATGTTTTTCACATGAAATTGGTTATTTTAAACAAAAAATCATTAGATTTCGAAAAATATGTACAATTCTAAACAATTTTATGTTATGTTAGTTTTTTTAGAAATTATTAGTATTTTTAATAAAAATTATTAGATTGCAAAGAATATTCACAATTTTCTCAACAAATTTACGTTAAGTTGGTGTGTTTCGTCTGAAATTGGTATTTTTAAACAAAAATAATTAGACTTAAATCCATTGATTTTTATTTAAAATAAAAGAATTTACAAGCTTGAACAAGTTCGAATTCTGTTAGTGTTTTTCGTCAGAAATGGACATTTTTATTGAAAAATCATTAGATAAAAAAAATTCATAATTTTTTAACAATTTTAAATTACGTTGGCGTTTTACATCGAAAGTTGTTTTGTTTTTTTAATGAAAATCATTATAATTTGTACCATTTTGGTTTATGTTAGTGTTTTTCGTCCGAAATTGGTATTTTTAATTTTTTAAAATTATATTTCAAAGAAGATTCACAACTTTTCAACAATTTTAGGCTATGTTGGCGTTTCACCAGGAATCCGTACTTTTAGCATTTTTAGTAAAAAAAATCATCATTTCAAAAAAAGTTTAAATTTTGTTGTACAACTGTAGGTTAAGCTTGGGGTTTTCAATATATATTTAAAAGAAGATTTACAATTTTGGAACAATTTAAGGTTATGTTAAGGTTTTTCACATGAAATAGGTTATTTTAAACAAAAATCATTAAATTTCAAAGAAGATTTACAATTTGGAACAAATGATTATTACGTTATATTAGTGTTTTTTGTCGGTAATTATTGATATTAAAAAAAATTAGATTTCAAAGAATATTTACAATTTTTCAACAATTGCAGGTTATGTTGGCGTTTAACCTTAAATATGTATTTTTAAAGAAAAATCATTAGAATTAGATCCAATGATTTTTGTTTAAAATAATAAAGTTTACAAACTTGAACAATTTCCGATGTTAGGTTTTTTTGTCATAAACTGACATTTTTATTTAAAAATCATTAAATATCAAAGAAAGTTCATAGTTTTTTAACAATTTTAAGTTACGTTTGCGTTTTTAATCAAAAATTGGTATTTTTAAATAAAAATCACTATAATTTGGACAAGAATTAGAATCTTTTAACAATTTTGGATTATGTTAGTGGTTTTCGTTCGAAAAAACTTAATTTTCTTCAATTTTCAAAAGTTTAAAATTTAATCTTTGAAAATGAAACTGCTGCAAAACGATGAAAATTCCATTTTGGATTTTTGTAAACTAAAAAAATTTTTTTTTATTAAAAACAAGTGTTAAAAATGTAATATGTGCAGAAATTTACATGAGAGTATAATAAATAAACATTTCAATCCATTAAAAAAGGAAAAAAGTCGATTTTTTCGAAAATATAATAATTAAATAAGTTTTTGTTACGTTATGTGAAGGTTTTCGTCTAAAATTGGTATTTTTTAACAGAAATGCAACAGTTTGCTTGTCTATTTAATGCTATAATCGCGCGCGTGTATGTTTCTAGTGATATAAACAAAAATCTTTTTGAATGTTGAACAAAAAAGAATCGTGTAAGTTTTAAACATTAATTAAGATTTAATAGATTTTTTTTCTACCATCCACTATTACTAGTGACGCATATGGAACGGTGTAACTTTTTTTTGTCAATAATAAAATAGTTGAAACCATTTTAAAGTTGAAAACAAGTTTTTACAACAAGATTTACTAATTTTTACTAATCTACATCTTTTACATAAGACCAAAAACCACTTAATTGACTTTTTTTTCATCCAATATTTTTCCATTTTGCGGATTAGTTTAAAATACATTCCATTAATGAACTGCATTATAATTACAACTTCGTGAATAAAATACATTTCAACGAAATTTCAAAACCTAGCTTTAATCAAGAAAAATATTAAAGAGAATTTATGACAGTTAGATCAACGTTCTCGCTTATTTACTTTAAGTTTTCTGCGCACGCAGATAGTACACTTTTTCGAAACAAAACTTAAACAAAAAGGTACATTAACATGTCCAAAGTGAAGATTCATGACAGGAAATTAAATCATTAAAAATATTTGGATACAGTGGGTTTTCAGAAAAAAAAAAAATTTCAGGTTATGTAATCATAAACAGAACATTTACAAAATAAAAAATTCAAACCTTTCGCGGTGCAATATCCGAATCATCGCCATCTGACGAAATGCAAATAACGTCAGCCATTATTTATATATTTATTAATGTTTTTGCACTATTAATCAAACGCACAAAGAGGGGGAAAGAAAACACCCGCTCCACCACATTTTCCAAAACCACTATGTTTTTATGATAATGATACTTAATGATCTTTTAACACATGAATACCACTACCGCGCACATCATCGATTTTTATTAACTAAACAACGAACAGGCTAATAAGATCTGACAAGTTTTTGGAGCAACATTAATGAACATTCCAGCGGATTCACTTTCAGCGGGACAGATTGGGACATCCGTCTTCGCTTGTTTGCAAGATCGATGATTTCCAAGAAATGTTTGATAGACAAGTTTTCACTATTTCTGATTGGTTTTTGAATTTATGCACACAATCTAATTGGCTAAGTGATTGTTGTCAACCAATGAACAAAGAGGACTTTTTTATTGTCCAGTTCACTGTCCAGAAATATTTTTATGACGTCTAAAGACCATTAACTGAATCGAAACTAGATAGAGAGATCGATGGATGGATGTGATCGAGGTCGTAAATGGTCGTAAAATATCTATGTTATTCGTCGCTAGAGCCTCTAGTATAGGTTTGGAAAGTTTCATGAAACTTTGGAAATGTTTCAAATACTAAAGCGGGAAATTTTAAAATATTCAAAAAATGCTATGAAGTATTTTAAACATTTAATTATGTATTAATATATATGTTATTATTAACATAAATACAATGTAATGTAAATATTAATATGAGTTAATATAAATATTGAATCCTGTATCAATGCTTGAATGAAGGGTTGCAGTGCATAACTATATAACCCAAAAATCGGAATTTTTCAGGAGAGCGAAATAACATTCTGTAAAGTCGAATTCACCGTTCAAAGATAAAACAAAAGTTTACTCTCGAGCTGAAGTGTTTCTAAATTGACGCCAAAAAACTATGGTTGAAAAATATTATCCAGTTCCGAGAAACAGAATGTGGACGTTTACAATCGCAAAGTGATAAGAACCTAAAATTGGAACAGGTTTGGTTGCGAATCACGATAAAAAGTGCAATAAAAATATTGCTCCCGAGATATTAAGTTGCTAAATTGGGAGAAAATGAGGTTCATTAGAAAAAGTTCAGCAATTCCGAGTAAATCATTCAAGAATTTGGAGATTCAAATTTAATTGTTTTTGAAATCATCTTTAGATGACGACTTAAGATCTATTTTTCAATATAAAAAAATAATAAAAACTTGCTCTCGAGATATGGGGAGGCTGAATAAGAATAAATAAGTTTTCTTCAACAAAAATTATTCTGTTCCGGGAAAATAGAGCTTTAGTATGACGGTATCACACTGTGACAGACGAATTTTCGTTGAAAGTTCTATAAAAAGAAGAAATTTATATGTTTTTTAAAAAATAAACGATAATAATTTTAAGAAATAACTTTTCTCATCGTAAGGCAGAAAAGTTAAGTGAAAAAGCTTATAAAAGTGGCTTTTTTCAGAAAATGAGGATTTTAGGTTGGAATTTGATTGGTACTTTCGTGCTGAAAAAAGTTGCAAATATTTTTATTCAAGGCCATGTGATGAGTGGGTCACGTGACCAGATTCCTACCTTACCGGCACTTTTTTTATTTGTCAACTTATTTTCACACGATTAGCCACATCGAGTTGAAAATTTGGGATAATAAATAAGAAGCACTAAGAAACGCGGCTCTGGTCCTAAATTCTGATTAGTATTACAAAAAATTGTTATAACATTTTTTTTAGCTTTTTTCATAATTATAAAAAGTTAGGACCAGAGCCACGTTTCTTAGTGCTTCTCATTTAGTATTCCAAGTTTTCAACTCGATGTGGCGCTTCGTGTGGAAATAAGTTGACAAATAAAAAAAGCGTCGGTAAGGTAGGAATCCGGACACGTGACCCACTCGTCACATGGCCTTAAGGACTTTTTCTTTGAAAAAAATAAGTATTTTATTATTTTATTGTATTTAAAAACTTTTCTGAATAGGATGTTGGTCAGGAAAAGGTTTTAAAAAAGGGCGAGAGGTTAGGCAATTAAAAAAAAAGAAGATGGTAGACAAGTATAAAAAGTCAGTTATCTGGTTTTGAATTACCAATCTTTTTATTACTATATGAAAAATGAGCTTTGAGAAAATCCTTTTAACACAACATGTATTTGATTTTTGAAGAATTTTTTATGCAAAAAGCCCATTTTCGGAAAAAATGTTGGTTATCTAGTTCTGTACTGCAACCGACACACTTTGTGGAGTCTGGATTTAAAGTGTGTAGGCCGAAATCAAAAAGTGTGTAGTGGCAAATTAGCTTTATTTTCTTAGAGAAATTTTCATCTTTCTAAGCTAATAAAATAAAATTAGTCTTTTTTGATAGAAAATTACTCTTCTTAGTAGAAAATTATTTTTTGTTGTTGAAAATTCATCTTTTTAGTTCAAAAACTCAACTGCTTGTTTAAAAGTTGAACTAAGTTATTAAAAATTCATTTGTTTGGGGAAAAATTCATCATTTTAGTTGAAAATGTAACTCTTTTGTTTGAAAATTAATTATTTTTTGGTTAGAAAATACTTTTATTAGTAGAAATTTAATTATAACTAGAATTATAACTATTTTGTTGAAAATTCACGCTTTTTAGTTAATAATGAATGTTTTTAACAGAAAATGTAACTATTCCAATTAAAAATTCATCACAAAAGTTTAAAATTTATCTCATTGGTCGAAAATGTAGCTTGTTTGTTCAAACTTTGTCTTTTTTGGTAGAAAATTAATTTTTTTGTTTAAAAAATTCAACTATTTGTTTGAAAATTAAAATTTTTGTTACAAATTCATAATTTTGGGTAAAAAATTCGCCCGAATTGTATGAACGTCGTCTTTTTGGCTTGAAAACTCAACAATTTGGTTAACATTTTTGTTATTTCTTTTGACTGGAAAATCATTTTTGGTGTTATTGGCATTTAGTCCGAATTTTTAAAATTGTAATTAATTTAAATTTCGATGTCAAGACGATTACTTCGAACAAATAATTGTTGAAGAACATGAAAAAATCTGCCTCAGCCCGGATTTGAACCCGAAACGCCACTATACATGAGTGGAATGTTATCGCAATTACGTAATTTGTTAAAGCTCCACTCGTGGATATTGGCATTCTCGGTTCAAATCCGGACTGAGGCAGATTTTTTCTTCTCTTAAAAAATTATCAGTTCGAAGTGATATCGTTTCAACATCGAAATCTAAATATTTTTTAGTAATAAATCATTAATTTGAAAATTAATCTGGTTTGGTTGAGGATTGAAGTTTTTTTTTTAAATTCGTCTTTTTGGTTGAATTCATCCGTTTTTGACTTAAAATAAAAATCTTTTTTTGATTTTATAACTATTACATTTTTCGTTGAGAATTCATCTTTTTGGGTTAATGATTCATCATTTTAGTTGAAAATTCATCTCTGCGGTTGTAAATTCAACTTTGGTTAAAAATAATTATATTTCTTTGAAAATGCAATAATTTACTTTAAATGTGAAGGAGTTAAAGCGTTTCAAATTGAATTTAATATATTGGGAAACTTTCGAACGTTTCTGAAACTTTGTTCTAATGAAACATTTCATTATTTCCGTGAAAATTTTCATTGATTCAGATCCCTAGTAGGGGGCACTACTGGCACTAGTTTTAAGCTGCATTCACAGCTTTGAAAATGCACCTATTACATAAAAGCAGACTGAAAAAAGGAAAAGAGCCCGTATTTTATGTGTAGAAATCTTAAAAATTTGATACACAAATCGTAATTGCTAAATTTTATTCAGATTTTTATAATAAATTTCATATGATAATGTGAAAAACCCCTAATAGAAAATTAAATTTCAAATTTTCGCGCTCTGAATGTAACGACATTAGCGACACTAGTGACAAAACCTAGAAACATCTTCGGTTCTCGAAAGTGATTAGCTACCAGAAACGTGCCATTCTTTTTAAACGAATCAAATTTTAATTCAATGTCGCCAGAAAAAGGTTTTTTAATCAAGCTTCGTTCACAATATTGAAACACTCCAAAAGTGTGGTGCAAAAGTGGTGAAAAGTGTAAAAAAGATTAGTACACGTGTTGCGTTTTATATTTTCTTCCTTCAAAATGGCTGAAATAGGTAAATAAACACTATTTTTATTAATAAATTTGTTAATTAAATTCTCACTAAAATTGTTTCTGTGATTTTTCCCTTTGCCGACTTAAAATTCTTTCAAAAACTTGAATTTCCGATCACGCTCCAAAGGCGTCATGGTAAACACGTGCTGGCTCTATTTTCCGGTAGAATGTTTCTTCACAATTTACAACCCTATCTAAATTAAGTTCTCGTTTATTCAGTTCGCAATCTTTTTAACTTTTTATTTCTCAACCAATCCCTCGAATAAATTCTCCCAATTATAATTTGCTCCTCGATGTTAGATTTTGAGGTTAGCAACTTTTGTGTGTTATGCTATCAATGTTTGCTTTCTAATTATTCCAGAAAAAGAGAAGAAGAAGAGTAAAAAGAAGTCCCTGGGGGAAATGCAGGTGAAAATGAAGTGTGAAATGGAGCCGTCTGACGAACTCGGAAAACTAGACTGTAAAGATTGGCCACTTTTGTTTAAGGTTAGTCTTCAAATTTTCTTCCTGGGACTTGCTAAATAATTTTTATTCCGAGTGGCTAAACCTACGCTAGCGTGAAGCGATTTCGTAAAACTATATTTACACGAAGTGGAAAATTTTAGGAAGTTAAATGGTGGCAGTGTTGTTGCTGTCAAAGCTATATTTTGGTTTTGATTGTTGTATGAGGCTTTTATTTTTCAAGGTTTTTTTAGCTTTGAAGTTCTCAGAAGTCAAAATAAAGTATTGTTTTCTCTTAACAAAAAATAGAGGAAAGTGGATTTTAAGCGTATAATAATATAATATTTATTAATTAATTATATTTATTAATATTCATATTTCAGGTTGAAGAGTCAACTGTTTTGTAGATAATTCAACAATGGTCTTTGTTTCTTGACTGATAAATTTTTCTTGGTTGAAAATTTAAAACTTTTATTGGCAATTCGATTTTTTTTTGTTTGAAATTAATTTTTTAAAATGAAAATTCAAGTCTTTTGTGCACTTTTTTTTCTCTTTTGAATGAAAAATCTTTCTTAGTTGAAAATTCATCTCATGATGAAAAGCCGTATTTTTTGGTCGAATTCAACTGTTTTTTTATTAAAAATTATAATTTTGTTGGTTGAAATGTGAACTACTAACCTTTTTCATTCAGAATTAATATCTTTTAGAATTAAAATTTAATTAACTGAAAATTTGACTAATGCAGTTGAATATTCCATCATTTTAGTTAAAAATTCATCTCTTTGGTCGCACATTATTTTTTCTTACCAAAAATTTAACTATTTAATTTTTATTTGAAAGATTATCTTTTTTAGTTGAAAATTCGTCTTTTTTGGAAGAAATTAATCTTCTTGTTTGAAAATTAATCTTTTTTGTTAAAAATGCAATTATTCTAGTTGAAGATTCATCTTTTTGGCTGAAAATGGAACTATTTCAGTTTCAGATTGACCATTTTAGTTGAAAATTCATAACTTTCTTCGATAATGTAACTTCTTTTTATAATGTAACTTTTTTTTTAAATTGGTTTTTAATTTAGTTGAATTTTTTTTATAACAAAAAAGTTAACTATTCCATCATTTCAGTTGAAATTTCAACTCTTTGGTTGAACATTAATTTTTAACTGAAAATTTAACTGTTCAATTTTTGGTTGAAAGTTAATCTTTTTTAGTTGAGCCTGAAAAATCTGTCTTAAGTTGAAAATTCAACTCATGTTGATAAGTCGTGTTTTTTGTTGTTGAATTCAACGGTTTTTTTATTAAAGATTAAAATCTTCTTTGCTGGAAATGTCAACTACTACCTTTTTCATTCAGAATTCACCCTTTTGGGAATGAAAATTTAATTATTTGGTTCAAAGTTAAACTATTTGCTAAAATGTAATTTCTTTGATGAGATTCATCATTTTAATTCAAAATTCCTCTCTTTGGTTGAAAAATGAGCCATTTTGATTAAAATTCGTCTTTTCTGTGGCTGAAAATAATTTTTTTTTAGTGAAAATTTAACGATTCCAGTTCAAACTTTAACTATTTTTTTGAAAATTTGTTTTTTGATTGAAAAATAGTTTGATTTAAATTGAAAACGTAACTATTTCAGTTGAATATTCCATCGCTTTAGTTAAAAACCAGCTCTTTGATTGAACATTAATTTTTTTACTAAAAATTTAAGTACTCAATTTTTCGTTGACATTTTTTTTTGTTTAAAATTCAACTATTCCAATTAAAGATTCAACATTTTAGTTGAAAATTCATCTATTTTGTTGAAAATTGGTCTTTTTTGTTAAAAAATTCATCTTCTTTGTTGAAAATTAATTTTTTTTTCAAAATTCTACTGTTTTAGTTACAGATTCATCATTTGAGTAGAAAATTCATCTTTTTGTTTTAAAAATTCAACTATTCCAGTTGAGAATTCATCATTTCAATTGAAAATTTATCATTTTGGTTGAAAATTATTTCCTTTTTATCTGAAAATTTAACTATTTTATTTTTGATTGAAAATTATATTTTTTAGTTGAAAATGCAAGTATTTAGTTGAAAATTTATCATTTTTAGTTGAAAATTAAAGTATTCCAGTTAAATATTCATCATTTTAGTTGAAAATTAATCTTTTTGTTTAAAAATAAAACTAGTCGGTTGAAAGTTGAACTCTTTTGATAAAAATTCATCCTTTTGGTTTAAAATTCATATATTCCAGTTGAAAATTCATAAATTTAGTTGAAAATTGATCACAGGTTGACATTTTTTTTTGTGAAAAATTAATTTTTCAACTGAAAATTTAACTATTACATTTTTCGTTGAGAATTCATATTTCTTATTGAAAATACAACTTCTTGGTTGAAAATTCAACTACTTTGTTAAAAAATAATTTTTTTGGTTGAAGATATATCATTTTAGTTGAAAATTCATCTTTTGAATTGAAAATATAAATATTTGGTTAAAAATTCGCTTATTTCTCTGCCTGTAAATTAATTTCTTTAACTAAAAATTAAACTTTCATTTTTGGTTGCAAATTTATATTTTTTAGTTAAAAATTCAACTATTCCATTGAACGTTCATGTGTTTTTATGAAAATTCATCTTTTTGGTTAAAAATTTAATTATTTTGTTGAAAATTTAACGATTCTGTTAAAAAAACATCCTTTTTGGTTGAAAATTCAACTATTTTGCAGAAAATTCGTTTTTTTCTGTTGAAATATCAACTATCATATTTTTCGTTGAGAATTCAAAATTTAAAGCGTTTAAATTTGGTTTTTACAAAAACACGAAATTTTTAGCAAAACAGAACTAAACCTTTTTAATTTTGATAATTCAAATATAAACTTTATTAACTGAATTTATTTATGCGATAAATGATAGAAAAATGGTTACGCAAAGTAGAGCGTAGAACAGTTGATTTCCACTTTTCGTAGGTTCAGTTTTGAGAGGTCAGTTCCAGTTAGCGTAGGAAGCACCAGTCTTTTTAATTTTTCTATGATTTCAATGTTATCAAGGAAGAATAAAAAATATGTTTATTCTTTCAGAACTTCGATAAAATGTTGACGCGTACCAAACATTTTACTCCTCTCTCCTGTGGATCAACTCCCCTTCACCGAACTTTATCTGAATACGTAAAGTCGGGATGCATTAATTTAGATAAGCCTTCGAATCCGTCTTCTCACGAGGTCGTTGCATGGATAAAAAGGATTCTGAAGGTCGAAAAAACTGGACACTCGGGTACTCTGGATCCCAAAGTATCTGGTTGTCTTATTGTTTGTATTGATAGAGCTACTCGTCTTGCCAAATCTCAACAATCTGCAGGAAAAGAGTACGTGGCGGTATTCAAACTCCATTCTCCTGTCGACAATGTGCAAAAGGTATACAAAAATTGACCACAGATTATTTTTAAACATCTTGATTAATTATAATTAAGCAAAAATAGCGCGCTAAGCGCGTTTATTATATGTTCCTTATTTTGATTGCTTAATTATCACATTAAAATGCTTAATTATATAATTAATTATTATGCTTAAATTGCAAGTACTATAAAATATAATTAATGATTTTATATTAAAATAGCTACATCGATTTTCATATAATTTGAATGTTATTTTTGTTTCAATCAGCTTCCAGTAATCTGTAACTTTCATTTAAATATAAAATTTTATCCCAGCAGGAATTAGAAGCAAAGTCTTCCATTTTCGATGCTATTTTTTGAAATAGTTCAATTTACATTTGAAAAGTCTTCCATTTTAAAAATGTGTAAAAAAAAATTCTTAAATTTTGATGCTTTTGAAGATCAAACGTCAAGTTTTCAATTCTAAATCTTCCAAATTGAAGAAATTACGAAAGTAAGTCACTAAAATTACATCATTTTTAACGGTAAAACTTAATACGTGCATAATTTTTAATTTTTAATTGTCCAAATTAAAAACTCTTTGATTTTGGAAAGTTCCAATTGCAAATTCTTCAATTGTAAAGATTTATAAATAAGAAATCTAAAATTTGGATGATTTTGGAAATCAAAAGTCAAATTTACAAAAATTTACGAATGTAAAGTATCAAAATTACAGAATTTTTATTTGTAAAACTTAAAATTTGCATAATGTTTTTATTATAAATTGTCAAAATTAAAAGCTCTCCAATTTTAAAGATTAATTATTAATGAAGGAATTTTTAGGAAGTAAGTTAATAGTAAATTTTGTTTAAAAATTATCTTGTTGATCAGATTTCAGTTTCAAACTTTCAACATGATATTATTTAAAACTGGAATCGTTTAAAATTAAACAATCTTGAATTGAAAGCGTATATCGAAACCTTAAAAATAGTTTTGGTTTCTTTTTTAAATCTTTCAAAATTGTATAAAATAATTATATTTTATAGTTGCAAAAACAAATTAAAACCAATGTTTAGTTAACTAATTTTAACCTGAAATTTCCAAATTTACTTAAATAAACGCTTGAAATTAAATAATTTTAAACTAAAAACTTTAAATAATTGAATAAATCTAAATTCCAAGTCTTTGGTATTAAATAACCTGTGAACGAGAAGTGTTTAAAATGGTACAGTTTTAAAGCCTCCAAGGCTATGAAAATGAAGAAATTTTCATTATTAGGCTTACCAAATAAAATAATTTCACTACTTAGCACTTACAACTGAAAATTAATCAATGTTACAACTTAAAAGTGGTCAATTTTCAAATATAGAATGTTTTAAATTGAAAATTTTTGAATCTGAGTTACTGAAAAATGGTACAATATTAAAACTCAAAATAAAAAATGTTAATTTTTTTTTAAGTTAAGAGTTTTCTATTTAGAGTAATAAAAATTTGGCAGATTTCCTGAAAATATTTGAGTTCTCTAAAATCCTTGATTATTCTGAATTTCCTAAAATCCTCGAATATTCTGAATTCCCTGAATTCTTGAAGTTCTTTGAATTTGTTAAACGCTCTAAAATCCTTGAAATTGTCTAAATGCAATGAAATCCTTGAAATTTTCTTAAATTTGTTGAATATTCTCAATTCCTTTTATTCTCTGAATTCGTGAAAATCTGTAAATTCCCTGAAATCCTGGAATATTCTGAATTTCTTGAATTCTTTGAATGCCCAGAATACATTAAATATTCTAAATTCCTGAAATTCCTTGAATTTCCTAAATGCTCTCAAATTCCCTGTAATCCTTGAATTTTCTGAATTCCTTGAATATTCAGAATTCTCTCAAATTCTTTAATATTCTGAATTCCTTATGTATTCTAAGTTCCTGAAATTTTTTGAATTCCCGAAATCTCTGAGTTCCTTCAAATCTTCTGAATTCATAGAATTTCTTGAATTCCTTCAATTCCTCTGAATTCTTTGAATTATTTTGAAGTCCTTGGAATTCAGAGAGTTCTAAGAATTTAGGAAATTCCACGAATTCAAGGAATTGAGATAATTCAGACAATTTTCATGAATTCAGATATAGCTAGGAAATCGGAGGAATTTAGTTGATTTCAAGGAAGTTAAAAGAATTCAAAAGGATTTCAAAAAGTTTAAAAGCATTCCAAACAATTCAAAAGAATGAAAAATCATTAAAAACTGAATATTTTGTATGTAGCTTTTTTAATTTTACAAGGCCCTTTTCACATTAATCTGTGAAAAAATATAAACATTTTGCTTGAAAAATAAAACCGTGTCTCGCGAATGATTATTTTTTTAAGTGATTAAATTGTACAATTAGAGAATTTGAAACATAGTAACCTTTTTTATATTCATATGTTACTAATTGGCAATGCAATTTTTCCTGCGCGCTGTAGCGTGCGTATTTTTCGCCAAAAATTACCCTATTTCCCCTTTTTTGAGCTCATTTTGGGCTGTGATCCCGGTAATTAATCGAAAACATCTAGAAGAAACTATTTTATAAATTTATCCTTGCAGATCACTCAAGCATTGGAAAGGTTAAAGGGTGCCCTTTTCCAAAGACCACCTCTGATATCCGCAGTGAAACGTCAGTTGCGAGTCAGGACAGTTTACGACAGTTGGTTCCTCGACTATGACGCGGAACGCAACATGGGCATTTTCAAACTAAGCTGCGAAGCCGGCTCCTACGTCAGAACAATTTGCGTTCATCTTGGCCTCTTTTTGGGCACAGGATGTCAGATGCAAGAACTCCGGAGAAATCGTTCTGGAATCCAGTCCGAAAAAGATGCACTCGTGACAATGCATGACATCCTCGATGCCCAGTGGTTGTATGAAAACCACAACGACGAGTCCTACCTTCGTAGAGTCATTAAGCCACTCGAAGCTCTCCTCGTCAATCACAAAAGAATTATCGTCAAGGACAGCGCTGTAAGTTTTTCCCCCTTTTTTTTCTACATTTCTATATCTCCATGTCAAAAGAACGTCACTCAGAGTGTAGGTTTAAAACTACCACTCTGGCGTTGGTCAGATAATGGACTAAACTGACTTGACTACTCTGATTTTAAAGTTGGCCCCTTATTTTAGTACATATACGCGGTAAATATCAGTCAGGTTTAGTGATTAATACTCTCTGGTTTAGTATGTTATTTAGTATTATTTTGATTTTTGCTTCCTCATAGAGGAAGCTTTGTAATGGCAACATTTTCCAAAAATGTAAATTCATTTAATTAAACCTTCCTCAATTTAAAAATGTCTAATACAATGTTCTAAGCAATTGTCCGGATTTGTGTGTGGATGTCACACTTTTTTGTGAACACGATAACTTGAAAACTGTTGCAGATAAATTGATGAAATTTGGAGGGCCTATTTTCACCACTAATCTCTTGTAATTGACCGAAGGATTTCTAAAAATATTGATTGCATTTTTTTTAGCGCTCAATAATATTTTTAAAATCGGGTTTTTATAGTAAAACTTTTTTCATTAACATAATTCACAGTTGATGCAAGAATATAAAAGATTCCTTGGTTCGAGACGAATCGATTGACCTATGGTATTAATACATTTTATCAAAAAGTGAGGATGTTATCGTCATTTATATTATATTTAAAATCGATTATTATATTAAAAATTTTTTCATTCTCATAATTTAAAGTTGATGCGAGAATAGAAAAGATGCGTTGATCGAGACGAATCGATTGACCTATAATATTGATACATTTTATTGAAGAGTAAGAAAGCTTATGGTAATGCATAATATTTGAAAACACGGTTTTTTATAGTAAACATTTTTTCACTAACATAATTCAAAATTGATGCGAGAACGGAAAAGATTCCTTGATTCGAGGCAAATCGATTGATCTATAATATTAATACACTTTATTCAAGATTAAGGAAGTTATGCTCATTTATAATATTTGAAACATCGGTTTCAAACAGAAAAACTTTTTTCATCGACATAATTCAAAGTTGACGCAGGAATAGAAAAGACTTTTCGATCATAAATTTAAAAAATAGAATATTTCTGACAATTTTTGTAAATAAATCATAAAGCTGGGAAAGGGATAGGTTGCAAGAGAACTTTTCCCTTCCCTTTTCCAGCTCGAAAAGTTATAATTTCGAATACAAAATTTAATTTGTCTGATTTGTCTTTGTATTTAAAAAAAATTTTGTATTATTTTGTATTTCTTGTAAATTTCTATTTTTAAATGGATCAAAATGAAGATTTTGGTTTGTCTATTATTCAAAAAAATCATTAATGCTTCCTCTATGAGGAAGCAAATACATTTGCTATCGGGAAGCAAAGTGCTCGTGAAATGAGCACTATATAATTATAAATACAAACAAAGTGGGAATACTCGAGACCGAATTCATAGCTAGTTTAAAAGTTCTTTGTATTATTTTGAATTCGTTTGAATCATTTGAAATGCTTTTAAACTCTTTCAAATTCTTTTAACTTCCTTGACATCTTCTGAATTTCCTTGAATTTCAGGACTTCAAAATAATGCAAAGAATTCAGAGGAATTCGCAAGAATTCAAGGAATTCGGAAGAGTTCAGTGAACTTACAAGAATTC
>CAKNYM010053093.1:540921-650404 GCA_932195095.1 Andricus curvator
CAAGGAATTCGGAAGAGTTCAGTGAACTTACAAGAATTCAAGGAATTTGGAAGAATTCAATGAGTTTACAAGAATTCAAGGAATTCGGAAGAATTCAACGAATTCGGAAGAGTTCAATGAACTTACTAGAATTCAAGGAGCTCGGAAGAATTAAAGGAATTTGGAAGAATTCAAGGAGTTCGGAAGAATTCAAGGAATTTGGAAGAATTCAAGAAGTTTAGAAGAATTCAAAGAATTTGGAAGAATTCAATGAATTTAGAAGAATTTAAGGAATTCGGAAGAGTTACAAGAATTCAAGGAGTTCGGAAGAATTCAAGGAATTTAGACGAATTCAAGTAATTCGGAAGAGTTCAGTGAACTTACAAGAATTCAAAGAGTTCGGAAGAATTCAAGGAATTTGGAATAATTCAAGGAATTCGGAAGAGTTCAATGAACTTACAAGAATTCAAGGAGTTCGGAAGAATTCAAGGAATTTAGAAGAATTCAATCAATTTGGAAGAATTCAGGGAATTTTGAAGAATTCAAGAAGTTCGGAAGAATTCAAGGAATTAGAATAAATTCAAGGAGTTCGGAGGAATTCAAGGAATTTTTAAAAAATAAAGAAATTTGGAAGAATTCAATGAATTTAGGAGAATTCAAGAAGTTCGGAAGAATTCAATGAATTTTGAAGAATTCAAGGAGTTCTGAAATCTTCTCGTTTGAAAACGAATCTTTTTGGTTGAAAATTCAAGTATTGCAGTGAAGTATCCATCATTTTAGTTGAAAATACATCTTTTTGGTTGAAAATAAATTTTTTTAACCTAAAATTTAACTATTCCGTTTTTTATTAAAAATTGATCTTTTTTAGTTGAAAATTCATCTGTGTTTGAAAATGTATCTTGTTTAGTTGAAAAATCATGTATTTTGTTGAAAAATCGTATTTTGGGAGAAAACTAATCTTGTTAGAAAATTAATCTTTTTTATTGAAAATTCAAGTATTCCAGTTAAATATTCATAATGTTAGTTGAAAATTCATCTTTTTGGTTGAAAATAAAACTACTTGGTTGAAAATTAAACTCTTTCGATAAAAATTCATCACTTGGGTTGACAAATTTTTTTTAACTGAAAATTTAACTATTCCATTTTTTGGTTGAAAACTGATCTTTTTTAGTTCAAAATTAAATTATTTGATTTAGAACTCATGTATTTTGTTGAAAAATCGTCTTTGTTGTTAGAAAATTAATCTTTTTGGTTGAAAATTCATCACTTTGTTTGAAAATGTAACTATTTTTTGAAAATTAGTTTTGTTTAAAAGTTACGAATTTTAGGCGGTTTAAATTGAATTTAATATAGTACCCAGATTAATTTTACATTAATATGCACTAAAGTTTAAGTATAAGAAGATAAAATAAAAATTTGTTTGAATTATTCAAATTCGTGGATTCTAGAGACAAATTCTAGAAATGATTAATTATGTTTTGAGTATTGTTTAATTAATCGATGGTGGTGATATATTTAAGAATATCTTGTAAATAATTTGTCAAAACAAAATTTCTAAATTAAACATATAAATTGAATCCTTAAAAACTGAAAAAATATAAATAAATAATAAAGTTGGGAAACTGTATACATATTCCGAGACGATTGTTTTAAAAAATGCGAAATATTTGAATGATCATATTGCAGAAAATGCTAACTTTGTCACTTTATTTGTTTAAATATTATTATAGATGATTAGGAATAGTAAATTCTGTGTTTTAACAACTGTGCGAGGCCAGAGTGGTCGTTGTAGACGTACTCTCAGAGAGAGGTTCTTTTAACTTCGAGGTATCGAATTTATTCTTTTTTATTTCCAAAATATGTATTATTTTCGAAAGTACATTATGTTGAACAGGGTGTCTACTCTCCTGGAAAGCCCGGAATTTTCAGCGAATTTTTTTTTTTATTCAAGGATTTTTTTCGAGGGTGTACTTGATTTTTTTAAATTGTAAAATAAAATAAAAATACTGTTTCATTCGTGAAAGTAGCTTTATATTCATGGGTTTAACTATTTTGTTGAAAGTTTGTTGTTTTTTTTAGTTGGAAATTAATTTTTTAACTGAAAATTGAACTATTCTATTTTTTGTTGAAAATTGATCTTTTTTAGTTGAAAATTCAAGTATTTGGTTGAAAATTCGTCCTTTTTGGTGCAAAATATTAATCTTCTTGGTCGAAAATTCATCTTTTTACTTAAAAATTCAACAGTTTAGTAGAAACTTTTGTTTCCTCTTGACTGTAGAATCTTAGTTGAAAATTCGTCGTTTGTAGTTTAATTCAACTGTTTTTGATTAAAAATTAAAACCTTTTTTGGTTAAATTCAACTGTACTGTACAAATTCAAGTACTTGATTGAAAGCTAAACTCTTTTGTTAAAATTTTTGTTTCGAAGATTCATCATTTTAATTGAAAATTTAGCTGTTTTGTTAAAAGATTTTGGTTGAAAATTAATCATTTTAGTTGAAAATTCATCTTTTTGGTTAAATAGTCAACTATTCCAGTTGAGGATTCATAATTTTAATTGAAATTTCATCACTTTTGTTGAAAATTTAACTATTTTGAGGAAAATTGGTTGTTTTTGTTTGATTGAAAATTTAATTATTTCATGTTGGTCAAAATTTTACCTTTTTTAGTTGAAAATTCAACTATTTGTTTGAAAATTCGTCTTTTTTGGGAGAAAATTAATGTCCCTAGTTAAAAATTCGTCTTTTTGGTTTAAAATTCAACTACTTGGTTGAAAGTTAAACTCTTTAGATAAAAATATATTTTTTGGTTGAAAATTAACTTTTGTAACTTAAAATTTAAGTAATCCAGTTGAATATTCCATCATTTCAGTTGAAAATTCATCTCTTTGATTGAAAATTAATTATTTAAACTAAAAATGTAACTATTCAATTTTTGGTTGAAAATGTATCTTTTCTCGCTGAAAATTCATGTATTTTGTTGAAACTTCGTCTTCTTTGGTCGAAAATTAATCTTCTTCATAATTCATAATTTTAGTTAAAAATTCAACTTTTTGTTTGAAAATTCAACTGTTCTAGTTAAAGATTCATCATTTTAGTTGAAAAGTCATCACTTTAATTGAAAATTTAACTATTATGTTGGAAATTCTTTGTTTGTTTGTTGAAAATTCAACTATGTATTTGGTTGAAAATTCATCTTTTTGGTTGAAAATGCAATATTTTTACTCAAAAAGTTTTTGAGGTTGAAATTCGATTGTTTTGTAGAAAATTTGTCTTTTTGGCTTGAAAATTCAACTATTAAGTTGAAAGTTCATCTCTTTTAGTAATTAAATCTTTTTTGGTTAAGTATTCAACTGTTTTGTTGAAAGTTCAACTATTTGTTTGAAAATTAACTTTTTTGTGGAAAATTAATTTTTGTTTGTTTAAAAATTCAACTGTTTTGTAGAAAATTCGTCTTTTTGTCATGAAATTTCAACAACTTTGTAGAAAAATCAACGGTTTGGTTAAAAATGAACTATTTTGTTGTAAATTAAAATTTTGGGTTGAAAATTCAACTGTTTTGTAGAAAATTCGTCTTTTTGGTTTGAAAATTCAACATTTTGGTTGAATTTTTGTCTTTCTTAACTGAAAAATCTTTCTTGTATGAAAATTCAACTCTTGTTGAAAATTCGTCGTACTACGAAAAATTATACCCAGAAAAATATTGAGATACTTGAAAAAAAAAAACCGGAAATGTCAGGGATTTTTTTGCCAGGATTTGAGTAGACACTAGACACCCTGTTGCAGCTTTTAATATTGCTTTTCAAATAATACAAATGTAAGCTCCAGAATATTTCTGATGGTATGTACCTGTATTTAGGTAAATGCTATATGTTATGGAGCAAAAATTATGCTACCCGGAGTACTAATGTACGACCATGGAATCGAACTGAATCAGGAGATCGTAATTGTAACGACTAAGGGAGAAGCAGTTGCACTGGGTAAATATTCCTTTCCTCGCAGTTGGGGTTTTCTGATCATAGGAATCCTCAATCTTGCGAAAAATTAGGATGTTTATAGACAGCTTTCTTGGTATTGAAATGTTAAATTTACTATAAGAAACAAATCTAATTTACAGCTATTGCCCTCATGACTACCCCAACGATGTCAGCTTGTGATCATGGCGTTGTTGCAAAGATCAAGCGAGTGATTATGGAAAGAGATGCTTATCCAAGAAAGTGGGGCCTGGGTCCCAAAGCTTCCATCAAGAAGCGACTGATAGTTGAGGGCAAATTGGATAAACACGGAAAGCCCAATGAAAACACGCCCTCCGATTGGCTCTCTAGTTACACAGATTACGGCGACGCTAAGGTAATTATTGCAGACTTTACAATCTTTCCCCTATTCCCGTCTGTTCCCCCTTTTCAAAGAATTCCTCTTTTTTCCTCCTGTTTTCAACAAACTTTCGCTTTTTCGCTTAAATGCGAACTTATTAATAGAATATAAGAAAATACAACTTATTTAGTTAAAAGTTAATTATTTTTAATTGAAAAGTATACTATTATATTTTTGGTATAGAATTCATTCATCATTCTCTTTTTCTCCAATTCAACAGTTTTTTTATTTAAAATTAAAATCGTTCTTGGTCCACAATTTGGTTGACATTTTTTTTCTTTCTTGACTGAAAAATCTTTCTTAGTTACAAATTTGTCTTTTTGGTATGCAAATTTATTTCTTTTGGTTTTTTGTTGAAAATGCAACTATTTTAGTATAAATTTCAACTATTTTGTTGAAAATTCAACTATGTGTACGAACATTATTTTTTTTTTAAATTAATATTTTCGGTTGAAAAATTCAACTGTTTGGTTAAAAATGATATATATTTTTTGTTGATATTTCATATTTTGGGGTTTAAAATTCAACTGTTTGTTCGAAACTTAACTTTTATGTAAAAAATTCATATTTTCGGTTTATAAATTCAACTGTTTTGTAGGAAATTAGTCTTTTTGTCTAGAAGTTGAACCTTTGTCTTTTTGAATAGAAAATTCGTTCTTTTTGATTGAAAATTTATCTACCGGTAGAAAAGCCATATTTTTATTTTGAAAGTTCGTTCTTTTTAATTGTAAAGTCTACTATTATACTAATGGATTATAATTCATCTCTTTTGTTTGAAAATTTAACTAGTTTGTAGAAAAATCATCTTCCTATGTCGAAAATTCGACTGTTTTTTTGAACATGCCTCTTTTTATATAGAAAATTGGTTCTTTTGGATTGGAAATTCATCTTTCGTACAAAAGCCATATTTTTTGGTTGAAAGTTAATTCTGTTTAATTGAAAAGTTTACTCTCATATTTTTGCCTCAGAATTAATCTCTTTCAGTTAAAAATTTAATTATTTTGTTAAAAGTTATATTTTGTAGCTGAACATTCATCTCTTTGGCTGAAGATTCATCCCATTGATTGAAAATTTAACTATTTTATTGAAAATTAACTTTTTTGTAGAAAATTTGTATTTTCGGGTTAAAAATTCAATTGTTTTTTTAGAAAATTCGCTTTTTCGGCCTTGAAAATACCACAATTTGGTTAGCAGTTTGTGTTTTTCTTGACTGGAAAATCTTTCTTAGTTGCAAATTTGTCTTTGGTATGAAAACTTATCTATTTTGGTTAAAAATACAACTATTTCGTTGAAAATTAATTTATTTTGGTTGGAGATTCAACTTTTTATTTGAAAAATCGTCTTTTTTGGTTGAATTCAACTCTTGAGTTAAAAATTCTTCTTTTTTGGTGAAAAATAAGTCTTCTTGGTTGAAAATTCATTTTTATGGGTTAAAAATACAACTATTTTAGCCGAAAATTCGACTATTTAGTTGAAAAGTCGTCTTTTTTGGTTGAATTCAACTGTTGAGTTAAAAATCTGATTTTTTAATGGAAAATGAGTTTCTTTGGTCAAAAAATCATCTTTTGGGTTGAAAAATCAACTATTTTGGCAGAAAATTCAACTCTTTTGTTGATAATGTATCTCCTTTGGTAGAAATTCCATCTTTTTTGATTGAAAAGTCAACTATTTGGTTGTAAATTAATCTGTTTTGGTTAAGTATTTAACTATTTTTTGAAAATTTAACTATTGGTTCGCAAAATCACTTTTTTGTAGAACATTCATATTTTGGGGTCGAAAATTCAACTGTTTTGTAGAAAATTCGTCTTTTTGGGTTGAAAATTCAACAATTTGGTTGCCTTTTTTTTCTTGACTGAAAAATCTTATTGTTTGAAAATTCATCTTTTGGGTTTGAACATTCATCGTTGTAGGTTGAAAATTCAACTGTTTGGTTAAAAACTCAACTCCTTGATTGAAAGTCGAACTATTTTGTAAAAAATTCATTTATATGATTGAAGATTAATCTCGTTGGTTGAAAATTGAACTATTTTATTGAAAATTAACTTTTTTGTTGAAAATTCTTATTTTCGGGGAAAAAATTCAACTGTTTTGTAGAAAATTCGGCCTTGAAAATTTCACAATTTGGTTGACATTTTTTTCCTTTCTTGCCTGAAAAATCTTTCGTAGTTACAAATTTGTTTTTTTGTTATGCAAATTTATCTCTTTTGGTGTGCAAATTTATCTCTTTTGGTTAAAAATACATCTATTTCGTTGGAAATAAATTTATTTTATTTGCGGATTCAACTATTTTGTTCAAAATTCGTCTTTTTTGGTTGAAAATGCTTTTGAAATATGTTGAAAATGGTTAAAAACTATTTTGGTATAAATTTAAACTATTTTATTGAAAATTCAACTTTTTTTTTTAATTAATATTGTCGGTTAAAAAATTAAACTGTTTGGTTAAAAATGATCTTTTTTGTTGATATTTCATATTTTGGGGTTTAAAATTAAACTGTTTGTTCGAAACTGAACTTTTTTGTCAAAAATTCATATTTTCGGTTTAAAAATTCAACTGTTTTGTAGAAGATTTGTCCTTTTGGGTTGAAAATTCAATTACTTTGTTGCAAATTCATATCTTTTAGTAGAAATTCTATCTTTTTAGTTGAGTATTCAACTATTTGTTCGAAAATTAACTTTTTTATTGAAAATTCATATTGTTGGTTTAAAAATTTAACTGTTTCGTAGAAAACTTGTCTTTGTGTCTTGCAATTTCAACATTTTGGTAGAAGATTTAACGGTTTGGTTAAAAATAAACTATTTTGTTTTAAATTCATATTTTGGGGTTGAAAATTCAACTGCTTTATAGAAAATTCGTCTTTTTTGGTTGAAAATTCGTCTTTTTGCTTTGAAAATTTATCTTTGTCGATTAAAAATTCAACTGTTTGGTTTAAAATTTAACCTTTTGTTTAAAATTCGTCTCTGCAACTGTTTCTGTTGAAAATTTATCTCTTTTGGTAGAAAATTTATCTTTTTTGATTTAAAATGCAATTTAGAAATATTTCGACTTGAACTTCGCATGTTGTTATCAATGGAATATTCATTATAAGGAACACTTCTTTTTTTTAATATAGCAGACTGAAGCAACTGAAGGAAAGGAAACAAATGGTGTGCAAGAGGCTGCGACTGCGAAGAAGAGGAAGTGGGAGGAAACATCTGGAGCCCCAGAAACACCACAGGTTGAAGTAAAGGCCGAAGCTGGAACCGATGATGAAACCTCTTCACCGAAAGAAAAGAAGAAAGAAAAGAAAGACAAGAAAAAGAAGAAGGACAAGAAGAAAGATAAATCAGACGTAGAAGGAGAGGCGGATGTTTCGATGGCAACGGAAGGCGAAACAGAGGTATTTTTTATTATCAGTTTGCTTTTAAGGTTATATAAATATAATATTCCTAAGATTCTTGACAAAATTCAAAAATATTTTTGAAGATTTCAGGTATGTCGAAAAAGAATCTAGAAAATTAGGAAGAAAAGTTTTGCATTTTACAAGATTTAACAAAATTTCAGGAAAAATTCGAGTCAGTTTAAAAGATATTTAGGACGTTTGGAAGTTTTCAAGAAATTTAAAAATATTTTATAAATTTTCAGACACCTTTCAAAATTAAAAACTATTTTAATCTCTTCAAAAAGTCTGAAAATCCTAAATATCTTTTAAAGTTGCTTGAATTACATATTCTTAAAATTTTGAATAATCTTTCAAAATTAACACAATTTCTTCAAATCTTCAAGACTTTGTTTCAACATTATAAAATATCCGATATTGTAAAATTACCAGCACAGAGAAATTTCCTCATTATGAAATTTCCGAATCTAAACAATTAAAAAATGGTTAAATAATAAAATAATAAATCAAATAAAGTACTTTTATTTGATGAATATATTTTTTATTTTATTATTTAGATATTATTTAAGCAATTTTATAATTTCGGGAATCATGTATTTCGAATATTTTATTTTTAAATAATAAAATAATCAATCAAATAAAGTACTTTTATTTGACGAATATATTTTTGATTTTATTATTTATTATTTAAAAAACTGTTGTAATTTCGGGAATCATTTATTTCGAATATTTTTTTGTTCGGTAATTTTGCGGTTTCGAGAATTTTACTTTTTGGGATTTGTCAATCATCCCATTTTTATCAATCTTTTGAAATCTTTTTAACTTTTCTTTAAAAATTAATTTTTCAAAAAAAAAAAAAAAATCATTAAAAATTTCTCTAGGAATCTTCAGAAAATTTGTTTATTATCTTAAAACCTTTCAAAATCCTTCAAAAGTTTCCAAATTTTATTTTGAAATCTTCAAATTCTTCAAATGTTTTCAAATTTTAAATTTATTTCTAAACTTCTAAACATTTTAAAAAAGGATTCGCATTTTTCTTAAATGTTTTAAAAAGTGCTGCAAAATTAACGAATTTGCCTTAAAATGTTAGAGATTATTTTTCAAAAATTTTGGCAATATTTTGAAATGTTTAAAAATCTTTTCATTTTTTTCTTCGAAATTTTCAAAATCTTTGCAAAATAAAAAAATTGCCTTATATCTTCCAAATTCTTTTTTGACAGTTTTGGAAATCTTTTGACATTTTTTTAAATATTCTCTTAAAATTAATTATTCAAAATAAAAAATCATTAAAAATTTTCGTTTAAAATGGTTTGAATTCTTTTCAAATTTCAAATTATTTTTTAAAAGATCTAAATATCTTTTAAAATGATTCAATTTTTTTAAATCCCGCACATTCAAATTATTTTTCGACAATTTTAAAAATATTTTTAAATATTCTCTTTAAATTAATTTTTCAAGATAAAAAATATCCTAAAATTTTCCGAGGAATCTTACAATTTTTTTTTATTTGCAATCGTTTAAAAATCCTTAAAAAGCTTCCAGATTGTTTGTTTAAAATTTTTTTTAAACTTCTAAATACCTTTTAAAATGATTCAAGGTATTCCTTTTTTTTCAAATCCTGAAAAATGAAAAATCTGTTCTATGTTCCAGATTATTTTTTGAAAGTTTGGAAATCTTTTTCAATATCCTCTTCAAATTAATTTTTTAAATTAAAAAATCATTTTAAATGGTGTGAAATCTTTTTCACTTTTCTCTTAAAATTCATTTTTAAAAAACTTCCCTTTTTTCGAAATCTTCAAAAATCTACATTTTGTTAAATTTTTTTTTAATTCTCAGCAAAGAACAAACCGAAAACAGACACTAAAATCCCTTTACAACAAGTCTTTAAGAAAAGGATTTTGCTTACATATTTCTTATTTTGTTTTATTATTTTGAATACTTTATTAAATTAGATCCTTTTTCCAGGCGACACCAGTGAAAGAGAAGAAAAAGAAGAAGAAGAAGAGCAAAGACCAGGAACCTTCTTCTTCTTGATTACCTTATAAACTATAAAGTGATAACTATATCGCCGTGAATGCATCTTCGTGTACTTTATCTGAATCGAACGTTCGTTATCTGCAAAACTTGAAACAACTCAGTACAATTGAACTTATAATTTTGATTTTTTTTTTACTTATATAGAGAATAGTATTCAGATCAATAGTAAAGAACGCTGTTGCATCTTCTGTAAATATGATTGGTATACTGAATGTTTTTACCTTTATATGAATGCAGTTTTGTTAATAACAAAAATCGAACGTGCGGTTGTGTAGGAGTGATTGTATTAGATTTTTAAACAAAATTTACTATTTTCAATAAAAATCTAAGCAACAAATCTGCGTTTTTCCACACCTACTCATGTACATACCAAGAAAAACCTGGAAAAGCCGAAGAATTTTTTTTAGTCGGACTTTTTTCGAGAGCGTGCCTAATTTTGATTCAAATTGTAATATAAAACTGAATAACACTGAATTTTCACTTGTAAAGTAGCTTTATATTACTGTATTTAACTATTTTGTTGAAAATTTGTTTTTTTTTGTTTGAAATTAATTTTTTCAACTGAAAATTTAACTATTCTATTTTTGGTTGAAATTGGTCCTTTTTTAGTTGAAAATTCAAGTATCTGGTTGAAAATTGATTCTTTTTGGTAAAAAAATTAATTTTCTTGTTTGAAACTTCATTTGTTTGCTTGAAAATTCAACATTTTGCAAGTTTTTCTCTCTTGACTTGTCATCTTTTATCGTTAAAAATTGAACTCATGATGAAAAGTCGTCTTTTTTGGTTGCATTCAACTGTTCTTGATTGAAAATTCATCTCTTTTTTTGTTGAAATATATCTACATTTTTCGTTCAGAATTCATCTTTTTTAGAATGAAAATTTAATTACTTTGTTGAAAGTTGAACTCTTTTGTTAAAAATTAATTTTTTTGGTTGAAGATTCATCATTTTGATTGAAAATTTATCTCTTTGGTTTAAAAATGAGCTATTTTCTTGAAAATTCGTTTTTTGTTTGGCTGAAAATTAATTTTTTTTTTACTGAAAGTTGAACTATACCAGTTGGATCTTTAACCATTTTGTTGAAAATTTGTTTTTGGTTGAAAATTAACTTCTTCAAATGGAAATGTAACTAATCCAGTTCAATTCCATCATTTTAATTGAAAATTCATTTTTTTGGTTGAAAAATGATCTTTTTTAGTTGAAAATTCGTCCTATTTGGTAGAAATTAATCTTTTTTGTTAAACATTCAATTATTAGATTCACCATTTTACCTGGAAATTCATCTTTTTGATTTAAAATTAAGCGATTGCAGTTGAAGATTCATAATTTTAGTTAAAAATGCATCAGTTTGGTTGAAAATTGATCGTTTTTGTTCAAAATTCAACTGTTTCGTTGATACGACTTGGTAGAAAGTTCAACTCTTTTGTTAAAAATTTATTTACTCCAGTTGAAGATTCATCATTTTAGTTGAAAATTCATCACTGACTGAAAATTGTTTTTTTTTGTGTGTCGAAAATTAATTTTTTTGAACTGAAAATTTAGTTATTCCATTTTTGGTTGAAAAATCATCTTTTTCAGTTCAAAATTCAACTATTTGGTTGAAAATTGATATTTTTTAGTTGAAAATTCAACTATTTGGGTGAAAATTCATGTATTTTGTTGAAAATTCGTTCTTTTTGATAGAAAATTGGTGTTCTCGGTTGAAAATTCATTCTTTTTGGTAGAAAATTAGAGTTCTCGGTTGAAAATTCATCTGTTTGCTTGAAAATGTAGCAGCTTTTTTGCAATTTTTTCTATCTCTTGACTGAAATATCAACTACTACATTTTTAGTTCAGAATTCATATTTTTTTTTAATTAAAATTTAATTTCCTCGTTGAAAGTTTTTGTTAAAAATTAATTTTTTTGGTTGAAGATTCATCACTTTAATTGAAAATTAATCCTTTGGTTGAAAAATGATCTATTTTGTTAAAAATTTGTTTTTTCTTTGGCTGAACATTAATTTTTTTACTGAAAATTTAACCATTCTGATTCTTTTTTGTTGAAAACCTGTTTTTTGAAATTAATTTTTTTTAAACTGAAAATGTAACTTTTTGGTTGAAAATTGACTTTTTAAATTGAAAATTCATGTATGTTGTTGAAAAGTCGTATTTTTTGGTAGAGTAGAAAATTAATTTTTTCGGCTGTCAATTGATTATTGACAATTAATTCCCTTAATCGAAATTTAACTACTCAATTCATGATTAAAAATTGATCTTTATTAGTTTACAAATTCGACTATTATGTTTAAAAAATTTAGAATCGTAAATATAAACTAAAAATTAATCAAATAAAATTTAAACTAACATCACATCAATTTTTCAAACTATGTAGTTCAAAATTTATGTGATTTACTGAAAATTAGTCTTTTTTGGTAGAAAATTCAACTATTTGGTTAAAAATTGATGCATTTTGTTGAAAATTCATCTTTTCTGGTAGAAAATTAATCTTCTTGGTTAAAAATTTAACTATTTGGTAGAAAATATATGCATTTTGTTGACAATTTGTCTTCTTTTAGTATTTAATTTTTTTGGTTGAAAATGCAACTATATGGTTGAAAATTAATCTGTTTTAGTTGAGGCTTGAAGTATTTTATTGACAATTCGTCTTTTCTGGTAGAAAATTTAACTATTTGGCGGAAAATATGTTTTTTCTTGATAATTTGTCTTTTTTTGATAGAAAATTAATTTTTTGGTTAAAAATGCAACTATTTTGTAGAAAATTCGTTTACTTTTTATTGAAAATTAAGACCATTTTTAGCCAATTAGCTAACAAATTCAAAAATATTTTTTAAGGAAAAGAACAGAAATAGTGGCATCATCAGACAATTGTGAGAAGAGTGTATGTAGCGTCATTTTTTTTCGAAATAGTAGCAAATAGTGTCAATAGTGTGGTGAGTCCGACGCCTGGCTAGGTTTAATAATGATTTAAAACGAAGAAACCAAATGTTTCCAGGGTCCGAATTTATAAACTAACTAAAATTCTGTAATTTGAATCTGTAAAGGGATATGGAAGAGGCGCGATTTATGTTAGAAATGCGTATATTCTTTAAAAATCGTATATTGTAAATCATGTATTGCTAAACAGTTACTTGAAGACGACGGTATCGAGCATAGCTCCTAAACACTGGACAATATTCGTGCCCATGAGTGTGTCCACTTTCTCTTCTAAATGTCGCTTTGGGTCCTGCTTGCCTACATTCTTAATCGCTAATTGTTCTGGCGTCATCTTTTCCTCGTCTTCGAGTGCCTGAAACAAAAAAGAATTTCAATGGAATTATTTTTATCTTTGAAATCTTTTAATATCTTTGAAGTCATTGAATTTGTTTTTAATCTTTGTGTAATCTTTGTATATTTTTCAAATTCTTAGTTTCTTTTGAAATACTTATGAAATCATTGAAATATTTGTTAAATCTATGTGAAAGCATTCAAATCTTTTCATATCTGAGATTTTGAAAACTGTATGAAACGTTTGTGAAATCTTCTGAAATATTTTGAAACCTTTGAGATCTTTGTGAAATTTTCTTGAAATATTTTGAAATCCTTGAAATCATTAAAATATTTTGATATCCTTGAAATATTTGAAATCATCTGAAATCTTTGTGAAATCATTGAAATCTTTTAAATCTTCCTATATATTTCTAAATCATTGTGGAATCATTGAAATATTTTTGAAATCTTTTGACATCTTTGAAATCCTTGAAACCTTTGATTTCTTGCGAAATCTTTGAGAAAGCTTTTTATGTCTTTGAAATATTCGGAATTTTTGATATTTTTGCAAAATTTTTGAAATCTTCTGAAATATTTTGAAACCCTTGTGAAGAAGGTCGAAATCTTCTTGAAATCACTGAAATATGCGAAATCACTGAAATATTTTGATATCTTTGAAATTCTGGAAATATTTGAAATCTTCGAAAATATATTTTTTTAATCTTTGTGAAAGTAATTAAATCTTTGAAATCCTTGAAAATTTTGATATTTTTGAGAAATATTTTAAATCATCTGAAATATTTTTAAATCACTGAAATATTTATGAAATCATTAAAATATTTTAAAATGCTTATAAATTCATAAAAATATTTGTCAAATATTTGGAACATTATTGAAATATGTGGCCAATTTTTGTGGCATCATTTAAATCTTTGTGAAATCTTTTGATATCTTTGAAATGTTTTTTAATCTTTGTGAAATCTTTTTATATATTTTAAATCATTAATATCATTGCGAAATCTTTGAAATCTCGGTAAAGCATTAAAATATTTTTGAAATCATTTAAATATTTGTGAAATCTTTCGATATTTTTGAAATACTTGAATACTTTGTAAAATAATTAAAATCCTAGTGAAATCTTTTGATATATTTAAAATCCTCTGAAATATTTTGAAATCATTGAAATCCTTTGATATCTTTGAAGTCCTGAACATATTTCAACTCTGAAATCTTTGTAAAATCATTGTAATTTTTGCGAAATATTTTACATCTTCTAAAATATTTTGCAATCATTGAAATCTTTTGATATTATTGAAATTCTGGTAATACTTTATATCTTTGCGAAATCTTTTAAATCTTCTGAAATATTTTTAAATCATTGAAATCTTTGTGAAATCATTGATTTGTGAAATCTTCTAAAATATTTGAAATTTTTCTGAAATTGTTGTGAAATCATTTGAAATCTTGGTTAAATCATTGCAATATTAATTAAATGATTGCAAAATTCTATTATATCGTTGAAATCATGGAAAAAATGTGATATCTTTGCCACATCTTTGAAATCTTCCGACATATTATGAAATAATTTAAATCTTAGTGAAACCTTTTGATATCTTTGAAATCTACTGAAATATTTTGAAACCACTGAAATCTTTTGTAAATCATTGAAATATTTGTGAAATCATGGAAATCTTGGTGAAATCATTGAAATATTGATTAAATCTCTGTAAAATCATTAAAATCTTTTTATGTCTTTGAAATTCTAGAAAATTTTGACATCATCTGAAATATTTTGAAACCTCTGAAATCTTTGTGAAATCATTGTAGTCCTTGCGAAATCTTTTGATATCTTTGAAATCCTGGAAATATATTTGATATCTTCGCGAAATTTTTGAAATCTTTTGAAGTCATTGAAATCTTTTAATATTATTTAAACCCTGGAAATATTTTATATCTTTGCGAATTGTTTTAAAAATTCTGAAATTTTCTATTATATTTTTAAATCATTGATATCTTTTTGAAATCATTGAAATATTTTGATATTATTGAAATTCTGGAAATATTTTATATCTCTGCGAAATCTTTGAAATTTTTAGAAATATTTTGAAATCATTGGAACCTTTGTGATATCATTGAAATATTTGTGACTTGAAGTCTTTGCGAAATCTTATGACATCTTTGATATGCTGGAAATATATTTGATATCTCCGCGAAATCGCTGAAATTTGTAGAAATCATTGAAATTTTTGTGAAGTAATTGAAATCGTTGTAAATTATTTTGAAATCTTGCCAAAATCTCTTGAAATCTAATGTACACTCAAAAGTCGAGTGGTCCACCCCTCGTTTTAAAATCAGTTTTCGATTTAAAAAGTCGTACCTTGTTGTAGTTCTTCGCGAGCTCCAACATATCTTGAACGGTGTTCTCATTGAGCTTGCTGTGTTCAGAGTACTCGGCGAGAGTAAGACCGTCCATCCAGGTCTTTTTGTGGAGATTCAGCAGCATCTTCTGCTCGAGTTCGTTTTTGCGGTAGTTAATACTGATGCTGTAGTAGTGGCGATTCAATCCATGAATCAGAGCCTGAACGGATGGCTTTTGGAGATGACCCAAATTCGAGGTCGTCTGTCGGGGTTCTTGTCCCAGGACCTGGAAGGAAAATAAAATATTTATATGATTTCAGGGATCACAACGGTTCAGTAGTTCAATTTTAGGTAAAAAAGGGGATTTTTTACGAGAAAAGGAGATTAAAAGGCGATTTCATTTATTATTAAAAACTTTTTATATCTTAATTGGAATAACTCGTAAATTTCACGAAAGTGCTCTCTAACAGTAGTGCCTTTTCTTGAAAACTTTCTCAGATACTATATAGTCATTTTTTTCTTTAAACATTTTTTGAGCTAGAATTAAAATATTATGCAATCCCTTGAAATCCCGTGAAGTTACATGAAATATGATGATATCCCTTGAAATTATTTGAAATCCTTTGATTGAAATATATCAAGACCTATGAAACCCTGTGACATCCTGGGAAATTTGTTCAAATACCTTATTAAGAGCCATTAAAAACCCTTGGAATATTTTTAAATATCCTAACACCTTATAAGGTTTATAACATTTTTTTAAATTCCTAAAAATAATTAAAATCCTTTGAAATTCCTTGAATTTTTTTAAAACTCTTGAAAATTCCTTGGCATCTTTTAAGCATTTTAAAAATCTAAATCCTAAAATCTTAAAAATCCTTGGAAATCTCTTCAAATTCTTTAAATCGATTGAAATTTGTTGAAATGTTTTAAAATATTAAAAATTCTTTCAAAAGACGTAAAAATTAAATAAAATCTGATGATATTTGTTAAAATTCCTTGAAATATTTTAAGTTCTATGAAATCCTTTGAGGTCCTGGAAAATTGATTAAAATACCTTATTTAGAGCCTTTAAAATTACTGAAATAATGTGAAATCCTATAAAATTTCGTTAAATCCATTGAAACTCCTTAAAAATAATTTGAAATATTTGAAAATCACCTGAAATTCCTTGGAATCTTTTTAAATATCTTAGATAAACCGATAAATTTAAAACAAAATTAGATAATTTTGCGGCTTTTGCAGTCAACAGTAATTTCATAAATTGTGAAAAAAATCGTATGGATATTTGTTTACAGAATCACGGAAAAAAATCAAAATACTAATCTAATTTACCAATATGAAGTATTTATAACATTATTACAATCTTTTATTGTAAATTTCGCATTTTTTAAAACAATCGACTCGGAAAATGTACTTGAATATGTATACAATTTCACGAGTTAAATATAATGTTTTTTTCAGTCCTTGTAAATATTTAATTGTGTAAAAATAGTACTATTCATATGTAAAATTGAATAACGGTTTTTTTTAATTGTGCAAGTAACCAAGGAAATAAGGAGATTTTTTACGAAAATAGGAAAATACATTCTGTTAAGAAAAATTAATATGGGTAAAATATTGAGTTAAACTTAAAACTGTTCAAATTCCTAACTTTTAAAGTAAAAATATTGCATTTTCGACCAGATAGATCAATTTTTAATCACGCAGTTGAATTTTCAACCGAAAAGATGAATTTTCTATCAAAAAATACGAATTTTCGACCAAATAGTTGAATTTTCAACAACAAAAAAACGAATTTTCTACGAGAAAAAATAAATTTTCAAATCACTATTAAATACATAATTACATTTTTAGTTTGAAAATGAATTTTAAATCAAAGAAATGTATTTTTAACTAAAATGAGGGAATATGCAACTGGATTAGTTGAATTTTAAGTTGAAAAATTAAATTTTAACGAAAAAAAAGAATCTTTAACTGTAAAAGTTGAATTTTCCAAAAAAAATTTTTTAACAAAAGAGTTTAAATTTCAACCAAGTAGTTGCATTTTCAACCAAAAATGATATATCAACCAAGGGGATTAACTTTCTCATAAAAAAGACAAATTGTCAACCAAATAATTGAATTTTCAACTAAAAAAGATAAATTTTCAACCAAAACTAGATTAATTAAATTTTCAACCAACAAAAACAACAAATTTTCTACAAAATAGTTAGAATTTCAAACAAAATTATGGATTTTCAATTAAAATGATGAATCTTCAACTGTAATAGTTAAATTTTTAAACAAAAAGATAAATTTTCAACTAAAATCATGAATCTGTAACTGGAACAGTTGCATTTTCAACCAAAAAGTAGAAATTTTAAACAAAAAGATTAATTTAAAAAAGGCAATTTTTCTACAAAATACATAAATTTTTAACTGAAAACGATAAATTTTAAACCAAAAAATGAATAGATAAATTTCCCATTTAAAAAATTAATGCTCAGCCCCCAAAAACGCCTTTTCAACAAAATAATTCAAGTTTCACCTGGAAAAGTTAAATTTAGAGTGAAAAATTTAATTTTTAAATAAAAGAACGAACAAAATAGTTCCTTTTTCAATTAAAGAGATGAATTTTCAATTAAAATGATAAATCTTAAAAAAAAATTAGTTGCATTCAACCAAAAAGATGAATTTTAAACAAAAGTTAAATTTTCAACTAAGAAAGATTCTTCAGTCAAGAGAGAAAAAAATTTCAATCAAACTGCTGAATTTTCAACCAAATCCATCTCTAAACAAGAAATAAATTTTTAAGAAAGTAGTTAAACTTTCAACCAAGCAATTACATTTTCAGACAAAAATTCATTTTCAACCAAGATGATTTAATTTTCTACCAAAAAAGATGAATTAAAAAAAAAATTTATTTTTAACAAAAAAACTTAATTGTCAACCAAAAAGCTGAAATTTTTCACCACAGTAGTTGAATTTTCAATTAAAAAATTACCTTTTCACAAAATTCTTGAATTTTTAAGATGAATTTGCAATAAAATACATGGATTTTAAACCAAGTAGTTGATTTTTCATCTAAAAAATATAATCTTTCAACAAAAAAGTTAAATTTAAAACTAAAAAAGATACATTTTTTACCAAAAAGAAAATCAATTTTAAACCAAGAAAATTAATTTTCTGCCAATAAAGATGAATTTAAAAAAATACATTAATTTTCAACGAAAAATTCGATTGTTCAACTGAAGAAGATTAAATTACAATGAAAACTGGAATAGTTAAATTGTCCATTAAAGAAAATAATTTGAAAAAAAAGGAATGTTCAACCAAAAATATGAACTTTCAAGCAAAAAATTAATTTTCTACCAAAAAATACATACATTTTCAACTAAAAAAGATCGATTTTCAAGCAAAAATAGAAAATGTACATTTTCAGTTAGAAAAATTAATTTACAACCAAAAAAAAAAAAGTTAAACCCAGTAACATAAAGCTACTTTCACAAATGAAAAATCATTGTTATTTAATTTTATATTACAATTTAAAAAGAAAACTTAAGCACGCACTCGAAAAAATTCCCTGACTTTAAAAAGAAATTCCCTGGCAATTTCAGGTACTAATAATTCCCTGACAATTCTAGGGGATTTCCAGGATTTCCAGGTAAGTAGACATCCTGTTACTTACCATCATGTTGGGATTGATTAATCTAAAGGCGTCAATGACGACTTTGCCTTTGACGGACTGGATGGGGTCGATTACAACAGCAACGGCTCTTTCGCTGAGAGCTTCGAACGATTGTTGCGTATTGATGTCGACGCCTGAAAGCCAGCAGCCGAAGCCAGGGTGAGAGTGGTACCATCCGACCACCATCTCGGGTCGACCTGTTTGCTTCAACATGTCCAACATCTTCGCTTGGAACACGGGGTCTACTGCCTCTACACTCACACCCTGAAAAAGATAGAAGTTTTTACAGTGAAATCATCGAAATTCAAATACAAAATTCTTAAATTAAAAAAAAAACTATAATCTAACGACCAACTTTGGACAACATACTCTTAAATGTCTCCATTCATATTAAGAAAACCGAAATACAAAAAGTGAAAAGAAAAAGAAAGCAACCTCCAAATCCTCTTCTTTCGTTTTTCTCTCGTATTTTTTTACTTTTTTAATGACAAAACAGGTGAATTTTCGAATAAAAAAGATTATTTTTGAACTAAATAATTGAATTTTCAACCAAATGATCGAATTAAAAAAAAAATTAAACTTCAACGAAATAGTTGAATTTTCAAGATGAATGTTCAACAAATCAGTTGAATTTTATACCAAAAACATGACCAGAGATGAATATTCAACTAATAAAATGAATTTTTAAAAAATTAGTTCAACTTTCAACCTTAGTTGAATTTTCAAAAAAAAAACACGAATTCTCAACGAAAATGTAACAGTTGAATTTTCAACAAAAACCGATACATTTTCAGCCAAAAATGGAAAAGTTCAATTTTCAGATAAGAAAATTAATTTTCAACAAAATAATTGAATCTTCAATCAATACAATGAATTTTCAACAAAATAGTAGAATTTGTAATAAAAAAGATGAATTCTGAACCAAAAAAAAATAATAGTAGACTCTCCAATGAAAAATAATTCACGTTTAACAAAAAAGACGAATTTTCTACCCAAAAAGGATGAACTTTCTATCCAAAAAGGCGAATTTTCAACAAAACACTTGAATTCTCGACAAAGAAAAAGATGACTTTTTAACAAAATAGTTAAATTTTCAACCAAAAGTAGAAACATTAACCAAAAGTGATGAATTATGGACTAAAAATATAATATGTACGTAGTACAATTTTCAAATTAAAAAAATTAACTTTCAACTAAAGAAGATGAATTTTCAACCAGAAAATATTACTTTTATACTAAACGATGAATTTTCAATCCAAAAGTACGAATTTTCTATCCAAAAAAAGTTGAATTTCCAACAAAACAATTAAATTTTCAACCAAATAGAATTTGTAATCAAGAGATGAATTCTGAACCGAACATGTTATAGTAGACTTTCCAATGAAAGATTTTTTGTCACTTTTGTCCAATAAAAACGACTTTTCTACCAAAAAGACGAACTTTCTATCCAAAAAAGCGAATGTTCAGCAAAACACTTGAATTTTCGACAAAAAAAGATGACTTTTTAACAAAATAGTTAAATTTTCAACCAAATAGTTGAAATTCTAACAAAAAGAGATGAATTCTGTACTAAAAATGTAATGGTACAATTTTCAAATAAAAAAATTATAACTTTCAACCAAACAAGATGAATTTACAACCAGAAGAGATTACTTTTCTACTACACGATGAATTTTCGATCCAAAAGTACGAATTTTCTATCCAAAAAATATGAATTTTTAACAAAACAATTAAATTCTAAACTAAATAGTAGAATTTGTAATCAAATGAGATGAATTCGAAACCGAACGTAGAAACTTTTCAATGAAAAATAATTCACTTTTAACAACAAAAAAAAACGAAAAAAACTAATTCTAAAGAAAAAATAGTAGACTTTTTAGGGTGTCCAGCGATTCTTAGGAACGAAATTCAAGGTCTTTTCTAGGTTAAGAAGTCAAGTTTTTCCAGGTATCCTTTTTTTTTATATATAATAATTAAATAACCGTTTATTATAGATGTAAAAAATGAGCCATTTCATTTTTTATGGGCCAACAATTTTTAAAAAAAGCAGAACCATAAATAAAAAAAATTCTTAATTTTTTGCGAACGTAAGTCGTTTTTCAAATCCTTGAAATCTTTGTGAGTTCGTTGAAATCTCTTGAAGTACTTAAAATCTTTATGAAATCTTGAAATTTCTGTGAAATCTTTTGGAATCTTTTTAAATTTTTGTAAAATATTTGAAATCTTTTGAAATAGTTTAAAATCTTTGAAATATTTCTAAAATCTTTCGTATTCGTTTGAAATCATTGAAATATTTGAAATCGTTTAAAATCCATGAAATGTTTTGAAACCTTTGAAATCTGGTGTAATGTACCCTTTTTGAAATCCTTGGAATTCTTATAGTCTTTTGAAATCTTTTAAATATTTGTGAAACCTTTCTGAAATGTTTTGTATTCATTTGAAACCATTAAAATATTTGTAATCTGTGTAAAATCTTTTGAAATCTTATAAATCTGGTTTTAAAATCTTTTGAGTTTTAAAATCTTCGGAAATGTTCGAAATCTTTGAAATCTGGTGTACACGCCTTTTTCAAATCTTTGAAATCCTTGCAATCTTTATGACATGTTCGAAATCTTTGGGAAATTTTGGTGGAATCTTTGAAATCTTTGTCAAACCTTTTGTAATATTTGTGAAATTTGTCTTAAATCTTTTTTTGTGAAATATGTTTTATTCGTTAAAATCATTGAACTATTTGAAATCTTAGTGAAATCTTTTCAAATCTTCTAAAATGTTTTGAAACCTTTTGAAATTGTTGTGAAATATTTGAAATCTGGTGTACAAGCCTTTTTTAAATCTTTGAAATCCATGAAATCTTTGTCAAATGTTCAAAATCCTTTTAAATATTTTAAAACCTTTGAAATATTTTGAAATCTTTACTAATATTTTGTAATCTGGTGTACACTCAAAACCCGAGCGGTGAAACCCTTGAAAAATCCATTATATGGCCATGGCTCATTCTAATTCTGAAACTGAATTAACATCGAAATTTTCAACTAAAGAATTTTTATAATTTGTAAGTTTAATATCACAACAAAATGTATACTTTAACATTCTATATTAGTGGAGACGAAATAAAAAACTTATAGAATTATTCACAATATTAAAGTCTGTTCATTGCAATCTATAAAATAATTGGTAAAGTCTAAAAAAAATGCCTAGAAATCTCTATTTATTCTGTAATGAGTGAAAGATAAAATATATCTTGATAAATAAAAAACTTTTCGCATTTCAATAAAATAACTGTTTTAAAAGCAAATTTAATTCAAGGTTCTTGTGAAAAATTCAAGGAGATTTTCAGGTTTTCTAGGTTCAAAACAAATTCAAGGAAAATTCCAGGTTCTCAGGTCGCTGGACACCCTGCTTTTCAATTAAAAAAAATTAAATTTGAAACAAAAATAGTTGGACTTTCTTATTGTGCTCTTTTAATTCAGTTTGAATAAAGGAAAAAAAACCTAGAAAAACAGAGAATTCCGAATATCTTAATAAAAGTTTTACAGTGATCTTGGAAATATAAAGTTATTGTAAACTTACCGTTCCAGTTTGTGGCATCGCGAAAACGTCAATGACCCTGACAGTATAATCGTCAACGAATTCCCCAAGCATCAGACCCATAACCTCCATAGGTACTCCCGCTCGTCCATGTTTCAACATTTTCAACAATGCTAACGACGATATGTAGACCTTAAAATAAAAATCGATTTTTTTTAAATATCAGAAGAAAATTCGCTAAAAAAAAGGGCTAAAAAAGGTAATTTCTTACTTGTTCGGCAGTATCAACAACCGGAGCATCAGTGGGTGGAGGTCCTTGATTCAGACCTGGCATTCCACCTCCTAACCTTAATAGTCGGTCCATCTTAGGCTTAAATCTGTTTTAATAAACAAAATCTTTTATTAATCGCGATACTCTTTATTCTATTCGTGTAGTATCAAAAGTAATGACAGTGCGGTTTCGATTTAGAGGTTATGTTACTCGAGAGATTCGTGGAAATTGTCTCTTTATTTCTCCTTTCTGAACACATTTCAAGGAAAACTTACTTGCTTAATTAGTAGCACCTTTTTCTACGTTTTTATTATACAAAAACTGATTTATTTGTTGAAAATAGGGAGTATAAGAGCATCCCTTTCGAAAAGGGTGACAACACTGCTGACAACTCAAATCTGCTAACTCACGAGAGTGTGCGAGAGTGTTCACTGTTCATGAGGATTCATTCTTCTCTGTGTTCTCAGTTCTCGTGCATGTGATTCTCTCAAATGTGTGTATGAATTTGACGTGCACATGTGTGAATATGAACTAAATTTAAACAGTTTTGAACAATGGCTGGGTCTGAAAACGCAACTTCACATGAACAAGCAGAGCCGAAAAAACATAAAACGTATACTGTTCTTGGTCAAAAAGTTGGTGGTGGTCCCCATGGAGTCGGTATGTTGATATAAAATCTTAATTATTGATTAATATAAAATTAATTTCAATAAATCATGCTTATACAACGTAAAAAAGTATACATTTATAGTCTTTATAGGTTAGGTTTCTTGATGCTATATTATATACGTTTTTAAACAAATTGATGAAATTAGAGAAAGAATGTCGAGTTTATTATGTTGACTGAGAGCATTTTTAAGGCTTTTTTCGTATATTTGAGATATATTTTCGTATTCCTCTTTTCCTGTTTTTCTGGTTGAAGTTTTAAATATTTTGTTGAAAATTCATTTTTTTCTTTTTGGTCGAAAATTAATTTTCTTATCTGAAAATTTATTTATATTCCATTTTTTAGCTCAAAATTAATCATTTTTAGTTGAAAATTCAACTATTACCTACATTTTTTGTTGAGAATTCATATTGTTTGGTTAAAAAATCAACTTTGACATATGTTGGAAACTGAACTATTATGTTGAAAATTCGTTTTTTTGTTGAATTTTTTGCTTTTTAACTGAAAGTGTAACTTCCATTTTTGATTGGCAATTTATATTTTTTATTTGAAAATTCAATTATGTACTTGAAGATTCATCTTTTTTTGGTTGAATTCGACCAGAATTCAACTAATTTTAATTTAAAATTTGGTTGAGATTTTAATTAATTTGTTGAAAATTCAACAGTGTGTTTAATTTCTTGTATTTTGTTGAAAATTTGTCTTTTTCGGTAGGAACTTAATCTTTTTGGTTGAAAAGTCATCTTTTTGGTTTTAAAATTCATCGCGTTTATTAGAAATTGGATATTTCTTGTTGAAATATTAACTACAATATGTTTCGGTTGAGAATTCATCTTTGTAGGTTGAAAATTCAACTATTTCCCTAAAAATTCAACTATATTGGTTGAAAACTTAATTATTTTTTTTAATTGATCTTTAAAGACCAAAAAAAAAAGAGAAAGAGAATTCTTCATTTTGAATTGAAAATTCTCCTTTTTTGGTAGAAAAGTTCTTTTTTGAAAAATCGTGTTTTTTGTGGTTGAAAATTAATTTTTTAACTAATAATTTAACTATTCCAGTTGAAAATTTAATTATTTTGTTGAAAATTGATAGTTTTTAATTGAAAATTCGTGTATGTAGTCGAAAATTCATCTTTTTAATTTTAAAATTCATCTCTTGTGGTAGAAATTTTATCTTTTTTGGTTGAAATATTAACTATTACATTTTTTGTGGAGAATCCATTTTTGTAGGTTGAAAATTCAACCATATTAATTGAAAACTTAATTATTTTGTTAAAAATGGAATTATTTTTTAACAATTGAACTGTTTTGTTGAAAATTTGTCTTTTTGGAAAGAGAATTCGACCTTTTGAATTGAAAATTCATCTTTTTTTGTAGAAACTTGATTGAAAACTCCTTTTCTTGTGGTTGAAAATTATTATTTTTAACTAAAAATTTAACTATTCCAGTTCAAGTTTCATCATTTTAGTTCAAAATTCATTTCTTTGGTTGAAAATTTAATTATTTTGTTGAAAATTGATATTTTTAAATTGAAAATTCTTTTATTTTGTACCAAAATTCGTCCCTTTTGGTAGAAAATTAATCTTGGCTGAAAATTCTTTTTTTTGTGATTTTAAAATTCATCGCGTTTATTAGAAATTGGATTTTTTTTTTGAAATATTAACTACAATATTTTTCGTTGAGAATTCATCTTTGTAGGTTGAAAATTCAACTATTTCCCTAAAAATTCAACTATATTGGTTGAAAACTTAATTATTTTTTTTAATTGATCTTTAAAGACCAAAAAAAAAGAGAAGGAAAATTCTTCATTTTAAAATTGAAAATTCACCTTTTATGGTAGAAAAGTTCTTGTTTTAAAATTCGTGTTTTTTGCGATTGAAAATTAATTTTTTAACTAAAAATTTAACTATTCTAGTTGAAAATTTAATTATTTTGTTGAAAATTGATAGTTTTTAATTGAAAATTCGTGTATGTAGTTGAAAATTCATCTTTTTAATTTTAAAATTCATCTTTTTAATTTTAAAATTCATCTTTTGTGGTAGAAATTTTATCTTTTTTGGTTGAAATATTAAATATTACATTTTTTGTGGAGAATCCATTTTTGTAGGTTGAAAATTCAACCATATTAATTGAAAACTTAATTATTTTGTTAAAAATGCAATTATTGTTTAACAATTCATCTGTTTTGTTGAAAATTGGTCTTTTTCGGAAAGAGAATTCGACCTTTTGAATTGAAAATTCATCTTTTTTTGTAGAAACTTGATTGAAAACTCTTTTTGTTGTGGTTGAAAATTATTATTTTTAACCAAAAATTTAACTATTCCAGTTCAAGTTTCATCATTTTAGTTCAAAATTTATCTCTTTGGTTGAAAATTTAATTATTTTGTTGAAAATTGATATTTTTAAATTGAAAATTCTTTTATTTTGTACAAAAATTCGTCCCTTTTGGTAGAAAATTAATCTTGGCTGAAAATCCTTTTTTTTGTGGTTTTAAAATTCATCTCTTTTAATAGAAATTATATATTTTTTGGTTGAAATATTAACTATTACATTTTTTGTTGAGAATTCATCTTTGTAGGTTGAAAGTTTAATTATTTCGTCTAAAACTCAACTATATTGGTTGAAAATTTAATTATTTGTTTGAAAATTCAAAAATTAAAAAAAAATGTTAAGTTAAAAAGTACATTCGTAGAAGAATGCCGAGTTTATTATACTGACTTTCAGAACTTTGAAAGCTTTTTTCTGATATTTTCCTATATTTTCTATTCCCCGTTCTTCTGGTTGAAGATTACAATTTTTTGTTGAAAACTTGTATTTCCTCTTTGGTTGAAAATTAATTTTGTTATCTGAAAATTTATCTATATTTCATGTTTTAGCTCAAAATTAATAGTTTTTAGTTGAAAATTCAACTATTTTTTTAACTGAAAGTGTAACTTCCATTTTTGGTTGACAATTTATATTTTTTATTTGAAAATTCAATTATTTGGTTGAAGATTTATCTTTTTTTGGTTGAATTCAACTATTTTTAATTTAAAATTTGTATTGGTTGAAATATCAACTATTACATTTTTTGTTGAGTATTCATTGTTTTGATTAAAAATTCTTTTTCTATTTTTGGTCCGAAAATTGATCGTTTTAAATTGAAAATTCAACGATTAAATTTTTCGATAAGGATTCATCTTTTTGGTTCAGAATTCTACTACTTTGTTGAAAGATAACATTTTTTTTTAATGAATTTAAAAAAACTGTCTTGTTGAAAATCCATTTTTTTTTTGTTAAACATTTATCTTTTTTTTTTTAATTCAATTATTTGGTTGAAGATTCATTATTTTTTGGTTGAATTCAACTATTTTACATTTCAAATTAAAAGTGGTATTGGTTGAAATATCAACTATTACATTTTTCGCTGATTATTTTTGGTTGAAAATTGATCTTTTTTGTTCGAAAATTCCCTGTATTTCTCATTTTTCTGCTTAAATGCAAACTGGAGCAATAGAACCCAATAAGAAAATCCAACTATTGTTGGTTAAAAGGTATACTATTATAGTATTAATTGAGAATTAATCTTTTTTTATTACAAATTTAATTTGTTGGTTGATAATTTAATTGTTTTGTTGAAAATTCAACAATTTTGTTAAAAAGTGATCCTTTTTGGTTGAAAATTCATATCGTTGGCTGAAAATTAATTTGTTTAACTAAAAATGTAACTATTCCAGTTGAAAATTCATCATTTTAAAAATGTATCTTTTTATTATTTTGTTAAAAATGCAACTGTTTAGTTAAAAATTTGCCTTGTTTGGTAGAAAAGTTCTTGATTGAATATTCTTTTTTTTCTGGTTGAAACTTTAATTATTTTGTTGAAAATTGATATTTATAATTGAAAATTCTTGTATTTTGATAAAAATTCATCTCTTTTGGTAGAAATTATTTTTTTTATTGAAATATTAACTATTACATTTTTTGTTGAGATTTCGTCTTTGTAGGTTAAAAGTTTAACTATTTCGTTAAAGATTCCACTATATTGGTTGTAAACTCAATTATTTTTTTTTTAAATTTATATTTGTTTAAATTAACTGTTTTGTTGAAAATTTGTCTTTTTGGAAAGAGAATTCGTCCTTTTGAACTGAAAATTCATCTTTTTGATTGAAAATTTGTTTTCTTTTTGGTTGAATATTATTATTTTTTAACTGAAAGTTTAACTATTCCATTTTTTAGCTGAAAATTCATCGTTTTTAGTTGAAAATTCAACTATTACCTATATTTTTCGTTGAGAATTTATATGTTGTGGTTTAAAAATCAACCAATTGATTGAAAGTTGAACTACTTTATTAGAAAATTCATTTCATTGGTTGAAAATTGAACTGTTATGTTGATTTTTTTTTTAATTAATATTTTTAACTGAAAACGAACTTTTCCCTTTTTGGTTTGAAAATTGATCGTTTTTAATTGGACATTCTACTATTAAATTTTTCGATGAGAATTCATCATTTTGGTTCAGAATTCTATTACTTGGTTGAAAATTAATTTTTCAAACTAAAAATTTAACTATTCCATTTTTGGTTAAATATTCTTTTTTTATTTGAAAATTCAACTATTTGGTTACGTTTTTTTTTTTGGTTGAACTAAACTTTTTTTTATTCAAATTTGTATTGATGGGAATATCAACTATTACATTTTTCATTAAGAATTCACATTTTTTTGGTTGAAAAATGAACATCAACTTCTTGATTGAAAGTAGAAGTACTTTATTAGGAAATTCACTGTATGTTCTTTTTTGTTGTTGAAAATTAATTCTTCTAACTAAAAATTTAACTATTCCAGTCGAAGATTCACCATTTTAGTTGAAAATTCATCTCTTTGGTAGAAAATTTAACTATATTGTTGAAAATTTATATTTTTTAATTAAAAATTAATCTGCTTAGTTGAAATTTCGTCTTTTTGGTTTTAAAATTCATCTTTTTTGGTAGAAAAGTTCTTGGTTGAAAATTCGTCTTTCTTGTTTAAAAATTCAACTGTCTTATAAAAAATGCGTTTTTTTACTTGAAGTTTGAGCTTTTTTGTTTAAGTACTCCACCATTTGGTTGAAAATGTATCTTTGCAATGTTGAAAAATAAACTAAATGGTTGAAAATTAACTTTTTCTTGATAATTCATCTTTTCGGGTTTAAAATTCAACTGTTTTCTAAAAGATGTGTGTCTTGAAATCTCAAGTCTTTCATTGAAAATTCATCTCTTTTGGTAGAAAATTACTTTTTTGTTGTTGTTAAAAATTCAATATATATTCAAAAATATTGAAATTAATATAGTACCTATACATCAATTCTATTTCCCATACTTCCCCTGTTTTGAGAGCTTTTTTGGCTGTGAAGTCTGTGATTTTCAAAAACCTCCAATCAATTCTCCAGACAGAAAATTTCTGATCAAAAAATGTTTTTCAGGTGATCCTGACGATCAAAATTTAAGAAAAGTAGAAAGAGATGTTCTCATTATGGAAAAAGTAAGACTCAAGGCAAGGACTGAAAAATGCGCCGATCTTGCTAAAGGTATTATAAATATATTATTAATCAGTTTTCGTTGTCAAATTCAATTCAAGAACTGAATGTAAATTTCACTTTAGAGTTCTCCGAGTGTGGTAAAGAAGCCGGCTTACTTTTGCCGTTCAAATGCAGAGCAGAAAATACACAACTCCAAGAGTGTCTCCAATTCTGGTACGAAGACGAGGAATTAAAAGGGCAGTGCAAAGAGGAATATTTAAGGGAAAGGACTGAATTCAGACGAACAGGAATTCCCGTAAGGAGGTTCGTTCGGGGGAAACACGGAAGTCAGCAACCCGAATCGCCATAAAATCTTTAGCAACAAAGATACGGATTTTTTTGTTTAAAACCTTACAAGTGTTGCTTTTAAAAAGAAAAAGTAATAGAGACTAGATAAAGAAACAAAAAACTAGTTACAATATTGTACATAACGCTGTAAAAATACGTTATATATTTCATGCATACACTTAGTTTACGCACCAACAAAATTTTCTTGCTCCTGCAAAGTCAATAAATAAATTTTGTTGAAAATATTAATTTCAACATACACATACAACATTTTATTCACGTAAAAGTCATGTGATTTCAGTCTCATGAAGAATCTTCGTCGTCTTCTTCGTCGGATTGAGCAGAAGTTGATGCTTTCCCTTCTTTGCTGAATCTCCATCGCCTCCATAATATTTCTTTAACTGTGAACTGGGATAAATTTACTATAGCAGATGTGTAATTGTTTCGAGGAATAGAATCCGGCCAGAGAACTTGAGCCAAGAGAATTTCCTGTAAAAGAAATATCGGTTATATTTGTGTTTATTTTTATTATTTTTACGAAGGATAAAACAAAGTTAGACAGGGTGTTTACCCTACTTGGAAAACCTGGAATTTTCAAACAATATATATTCTTTGAAAATTCCAGGAAAAAAAAATTCCTATAAAAACCTGGAAATTTCAAGGATTCTTTCTTTTTAATCAGGGAATTTTTTCGAGCGTGCTTTTTTTAATTGCAATATAAAATTGAATAACAATGATTCATTTGTAAAAGTGTATTATTATTATTAATTATTATATATTACTGTATTTAACTATCTTGTTGAAAATTAATTTTGTTTAGTTTGAAATTAATTATTTTGATCTGGTGTCTGGTTGAAAATTCACGTATTTTCTTGAAAATTCGTTCTTTTTGGTAGAAAATTAACCTTCTTAGTTGAAAATTCAACTCATGTTGAAAAGCCGTCTTTTACTTGGTTGAAAGTTAAACTCTTTTGTTAAAAATTATTTTTTTTGGTTGAACATTCATCATTTTTATTAAAAATTCATCTACTTGGATGAACATTACTTTTTTTTTACTGAAAATTTAACTATTCCAGTTGGAAATTTGAACTATTTTGTTGAAAATTTGTTGTTTTTTGCTTGAAAAATTAATTTTTTCAACTAAAAATTTAACTATTTAATTTTTGGTTAAATATTATATTTTTTATTTAAAAATTCGTCCTTTTTGGTAGAAATTAATCTTCTGGGTTGAAAATTAATCTTTTTGGTTGAAAATTCAATTATTCTAGATAAATTGAATTATTCCATGTTTGATTGAAAATTGATCTTTTTTAGTTCAACATTCAAATATTTCCTTAAAAATTAATGTGTTTTTTTTTAAAATTGTCTTTTTGGTAGAAAATTAATCTTCTTGTTTGAAAGTTTATCTTTTTGATTGAAAATTGAAGTATTCCAGCTAAATATTCATAATTTTAGTTGAACATTCATCTTTTTGGTTGAAAATAATACGACTTGGTTGAAAGTACAACTTTTTTGTTAAAAATTCACCTTTTTGTTTTAAAATTCATCTATTCCAGTTGAAGATTCATCATTTCAGTTGAAATTTCATCATTTTGGTTGAAATTTGTTGTTGTTGTTGTTGTAAATATTAATTTTTTTAACTGGTAATTTTGACCACTCTATTTTTGGTTCAAAACTGAACTTTTTAGTTCAAAATTTAACTATTTAGTTGAAATTTGATCTTTTTTAGTTTAAAATTCAAGTATCTGGTTGAAAATGCATGTATTTTGTTGAAAATTCGTTCTTTTTGGTAGAAAATTAATCTTCTTGATTGAAATGTCATCTTTTTTCTTGAAAATTCAACAGTTTGTTTGCAATTTTTTCTCTCCCTTGACTGAAAACCTTTCTTAGTTGAATATTCAACTCATGTTGAAAAGTTTGGGTGAATTCAAATGTTTTTGAATAAAAATTAAAATCTCTTCTGGCTGAAACATCAACGACTACATTTTTCTTTCAGAATTCATCTTTTTGTACATGAGAACTTAATGACTTAGTTGAAAGTTAAACTCTTTTGTTAACAAATATTTTTTTGGTTGAAGATTCATCCTTTTAATTGAATCAATTTTTTCGACTGAGAATGTAGCTTTTCCAATTGAATTTTTTGGTCTTTTTGTTAGAAAATTAATTTGTTTGCTTCAAAAATCATTTATTCTAGTTAAAGATTCATCATTTTAGTTAAAAATACATCTCTTTGGTTGAAAGTTAGTTTTTTAACTAAAAATTTACCTATTTAATTTTTGGTTGAAAAATTATCATTTTTAGTTGAAAATTCACCCTTTCTGATAGAAATTACTCTTCCGGGTTGGAAATAAATCTTTTTGGTTGAAAAATCAATTATTCTAGTTAAAGATTCACAATTTTAGTTAAAAAATTCATCAGTTTGGTTGAAATTTAATTTTTTCAACGGAAAATGTAACTATTTCAGTTGAATATTCCATTATTTTAGTTCAGAATTCATCTCTTTGGATGAAAATTAATTTTTCAACTATAAATTTAACTATTGAATTTTTTGTTAAAACATTATCTTTTTTAGTTGAAAATTCCGTCCTTTTGATAGAAATTAATCTTCTGGGTTTAAAATAAATTTCTTGTTTGACCATTCATCTTTATGGTTGAAAATTCAAGTATTCCAGTTAAATATTCATTATTTTAGTTAAAAATTTATCTTTTTAGTTTAAAGCTCATTTATTCCAGTTAAAGAGTCATTTTATTCAAAAATTCATCACTTTAGTTAAAAAAAAATTTTAATTGAAAATTAATTTTTTAACTGAAAATTTAACTATTCCAGTTTTGAGTGAAAACTGATCTTTTCTTTAGTTAAAAATTCAACTATTTAGTTGAACATTGACCTTTTTAGTTCAAAATTCAATTTTTTGTTTGAGAATTCATGTATTTTGTTGGAAAATCGTATTTTTTTGGTTTAATTTTATTTAATCTTATTATTTGAAAATTCAACTATTTGGTTACAAATTCATCTATCTTGTTGAAAATGCAATATTTTTCCTTGAAAAGTCAGGAATTTGAAGCGGTTTAAATTGAATTTAATATAGTACCCACAATAATTTTATCTAAATAAACACTGAATTTTTAGTATAAGAAGGTAAAATAAAAATAGGTTTGAATTGTTATTCAAATTCATGGACTTTGGGGACTTTGGAGTTTTTAGTATTATTATTTAAATTAAACATATTAGTTAAATCCCTAGAAACTGAAAAAAAACATTATTTATAATAAACTCGCGAATCTGTATACATATTCCGAGTCGATTGTTTTAAAAAATGCGAAATATTTTAATGGCTTCGTACTATGAAAAATTATACCCGGAAAAAAACCTGGAATTGTCAGGGAATTTTTTTCCAGGATTTGAGTAGACATCCTGGTTAGAAGTCAATTTTTAATACCTTTGCAGCTGATTCGGATAATCTCTCCATTCCAATTAAATTTTTTATTTGCATCTTTCGCATCGTTTTCGCTTCAATTCGTTTTAAAGTAACTGCATCGACAACGTCTATTATCACAATATACGATGCGTGATAAAATGGCGGTCCTTGTTTATACAGTACTGCAAATTTTTAAAGCATTTCTTTCATAAATCTTTATTCAAAATATATTCGCATTTATCAAATTGTGAATGATTATAAGGGGCCGTCCATAAACTACGTTAATAATAATAACGTAATAAGTTTGAAAATCACTTTCATATTTCAAACTTCAAACTATTTCGACTATTCCTCTGTTTTCCCCCTTTTTAAAGAATTCTTTTTTACCCAGTTTTCAAGAAACCTCCCGTTTTGCTCGTTTTTTGCTTAAATGCGAGCTAAATAAATAGAACCCAATAAGAAAATCCAACTAATTTTCGTTAAAAAGTCTACTAATATATTTTTGGTCTCATTTGTTTAAAAATTCTACTATTTGGTTGAAAATTTAACTATTTTGTTAAAAATGCAACTATTTTGTTAAAATCATCTGTTTTGGTAAAAAATTCAACTACATATTTAGTTGAAGTTGAACTACTTTGTTAAAAAATCATTTTTTTGTTGTTGAAAATTTAACTATTCGATTTTTAGAAAATTAATCTTCTTGATTAAAAAATCATCTTTTGGGTTGAATGTTGAACTCTTTTCGCAAAAATTCATTTTTTTTTAAGATTCACCATTTTTATTGAAAATGTATATCTAGTTGAAAATGTAACTATTTTGTTGAGATTTTTTTTTACTAAAAATATAACTATGTATTCCATTTTTGGTTCAAAATTGATATTTTAAATTAAAAATTGATCTTTTTTAGTTAAAAGTTCAAATATTTGGCTGAAATTTGTTGTATTTCGTTGAAAATTCGTCTTTTTTGGTACAAAATTAATATCCTCTGTTGAAAATTCATTCTTTTTGGTTGAAAATTTAATTATTTTGTTGAAAATGCATCTGTTTTATGAGTCATCTTTTTTGGCTAAAAATTCAACTTGGTTGAAAGTTGAACTACTTTGTAAAAAATTCATTTTTGTTGTTGTTAAGGATTCATCCCCTTGGTAGGAAATTAAACTCTTTTGATAAAAAAAATCATATTTTTGGTTGAAAATTCAACTATTTGGTCAATGTTGAACTCTTTTGTTGAAAATTCTTCATTTTTTTGGGTTGAGAAGTAATTTTTCTTAAATGCAATATCTTTTTTGCTTGCAAAATCGACTATGTACTTGGTTTAAAGTTGAACCATTTTGTAAAAAAATATTTTTTTATGATTGATCTCATTAGTTAAAAATTAAATTATTTAGTTGAAATTTCCACTATTTTGGTAGATAATATAATTTTTTTCGTAGATAACCCAACTACTTTTTTTTCAAATATTAACAATTTATTTGAAAATTTAAATATTTCGTAGACAATTATATTTTTTGTTGAAAAATCATATTTTTGGATTGAAAATTTAATTGTTTTGTAGATAATTCATCTTTTTGGCTTCAAAATTCAACAATTTTGTTGAAAAATCGTCTTTTTTGGTAGAACAATAATGTTCTCGGTGGAAAATTCTTCTTTTTGATTAAAAATTGAACTATTTGGTTGAATATATTTTTTGATGTTATGGTTTTTTGCTTGTTTTTGTTATGGTTTTTTTTGTTGTTGAATGTTGAACTCTTGCAAAAAAATGCATTTGTTTTGGTTGAAGAATCAACTTTTTTGTTTGAAAACTCAACTATTTTTTTTGAAAAATTTAAGTGCTTGGTAGAAAATTAACTTTTTCGTTGAAAAATCATATTTTTTGTTTGAAAATTCAACTTTTTTGTAGATAATTCGTATTTTTGACTTCAAAATTCACCAATTTTTTTGAAAATTCATTTAATTTGCTTGAAAAATCGTCTTTTTTGGTAGAACATTAATCTTCTTGCTGGAAAATTGAACTATTCTGTTGAAATTTCGTTTTTCTTTTGTTGGTTAAAACTTACTTTTTTTATTTGAAAATTTAACCGTTACATTTCTGGTTAAAATTTATTTTCTTTAGTTGAAAATTCGTCTTTTTATGTAGAAAATTAATCATAGTTTTTGAAAATTCATCTATTTGGTTCAGGATCAACTTTTTTGTTAAAAATTCGTATTTTTTAGTTGAATTCAGCTAGTTGAAAATTCGTTCTTTTTGTTGTAACTTAATATTTTATAATGAAAATGTAACGATTTCAATTTTGGTAAAAAATTAACTTTTTTGTTGTAAAATCATATTTTCGGGTTGAAAATTCAACTCTTTTGTAGATAATTCGTATGTTTGGCTTAAAAATTCCACAATTTTGTTGAAAATTCAAGTATTTTTTTAAATCTTTTTATATTTTTTTTCTGTTTTGGTAGAACATTAATCTTCTTGCTGGAAAATTTACCTCTGGTTAAAAATTAAACTAATCTGTTGAAAGTTCTTTTTTTTTTCGTTAAAAATTACTTTTTTTTTATCAGAAAGTTGAACTATTCCATTTGTAGTTAACATGTATCACTTATAAGTTGAAAATTTAACTATTTGGTAAACAAATTTATGTATTTGGTAGAACATTTGTTTTTGTATGTAGAAAATTAATGTTTTTTACATTCATCTATTTGATTGAGGATTCAACATTTTGTTAAAAATTCATCCTTTTTAATTGAATTCAGCTGATTGAAAATTCGATCTTTTTGTTGTAAATTAGTTTTTAAAATTGAAAATTTAACGATTTTATTTTTATTGAAAACTGATATTTTTATGTTGAAATTACAACTATTTAGTAGAAAATTCATCTTTTGATAGAAAAATCATCTTTTTAGTAGAAAAATCATATTTTTTTGTAAAAAAATCTGCTGTTTTAATGAAAATTCGTCTTATTGGCTTGAAAATTCAATAATTTGGTTGAAGTTTAATTTTTTTGTTTGAAAATTCGGCCATTTGGTTGAAAATTCAACTATCTGGTTAAAATTCAACTATTTTGTTTAACCCATCTTTTTTGTTTGAAAATTTAACTTTTTTGTAAAGAATTCGACCTTTTAGATTGAATATTCATCTTTTTGGGTTGGAAATTCATCTCTTGTGGTAGAATTTTTTTTGCTGTTGAAAATTCAACTATTTTGTTGAAAAATTTAAAGCGTTTCATATTGAGTTCAATATATCTACATTAGTTTGCTTAAAAATAATTTATTTCTCTATATTCGTGAAAACTCACCCTATTTCCTCTGGGTTGAGAGCATTTTGGGCTCTAAAGTTTGATATTTTTATCATTTTTTATTCATTACCGAAGATCCAAATTTGGTAACATAGTTTATGGACGGCCCCTCAGATGATAGTTAAATGATTATAATATGGTTTACTCACAAAAATCGCCTCCATACTTCAGACCAGGTTTCACGACCCAGCCTTTGCTGCGATAATAATGATAAATCACATATTTTTGCACAAAAAATGGATCCTCCCTACAAAAATGTTCCCACGTTTCCTTTATAGGAAGCATCTTTCCCTGAAAATCTACCACTCGTAAACAGCCTAATCCAAACATTAGAAAAAAGGTTTCCTCAAAAGTTAGGTGCAAAGTTTCTTTCACTGGGAAACCATCGTTTTCAATTCGAGGTTTAATATCTCTGAAATAATCCTCAGTTTCAGATTCACTGTCAGGCAAAACTAAAACTTTTCCCTGAATCTCAAAATCATTTTCGTCTCCTGATGAAAGGTCCAATTCTTCACTCTGCCAGGGATTATCTCTTAGAATTTTATCATTTTTACTGCTTAATTCTTCTTGTGGAATCTCGTAAATCTCTTCATCTTCGGTGGAATCAAGAACTACTTCATCTACAACTTTTGAGGGTTTAGACACTATTTTGGGGGATTTTTTGGGTAGTTCTAGTATTTCTATGTCACTTGGTTCATGAAGTTCTAGTGTTCTTCTTTTAGAAGATTCTCCGGATTTCGACGTTTTTTCTGCTATGATTTCAATACTCTCGATAATTTCAGGTACATCTTCTTGCGGCTCTGGACTCTTTGCAGTTGATGTTGACGGTTGGGGTTCTTTTCCACAAAGCCCAGCTGGTAAAATTTTTTATTTATTAATTATGAATAAAAAAAGTGGAGGTTTTCATCTCATTAGTATTTTAGTAATAACTTTTTTAAGTTTGATGAAGAAATGAGAACAGGGTGGCGGCAGGTCTGTAAAAACTAAGGGATTTAAAAAAAAATGCAAAAGTCAGGGAAATTATGTAAGAAGCACTTTAAGTAACTGTCAAGAATAATCAGGACTGTCACACAGTCACTTTTAGTACAATTTTTTAAGATAAAGTCACTATTGAATTCAGATCTATACCTATTTCTGAGTGTTCTCGAATTCTTTTGAAATCTTTTAGGGTATTTTAAAAGATTACAAGAGAATTTAATATATTTTTGATATATTTCAATAATTTAAAGGGATTTCAAAGGATTTCAAAGGTTTTAAGATATTTTAAAAAGCTTTAAAACATTTTCTACAGATTTCAAAAGATTTGATATTTTTTAGGGTAGGTATTTTAAAATATTCCAAGGAATGTTTACTACATTTCAATAATTTGGTGGGATTTCAAAGGATTTGATAGATAATTTAGGGTATTTTAAAACATTCCAAGAAATTTTCCAAGGGATTTCAAAAAATATCAAAGTATTTGAAATATTTTAGGAAATTCTGAAAGATTCCAAGGAATTTTTAATAGATTTAAATAATTTAATGGGATTTCAAAAGATTTTATAGATATTTTAGGATATTTTGAAAGATTCCATCGAATTTTCAAGAGCTTTCAAAATATTTCAAATATTTTAGGATATTTTGAAAGATTCCAAAAAATGGTAAGGAGATTTAACAAATTTCAAGGAGATTTCAAAATATTTCGAAGTTTAAAAATATTTCATAGGTATTTTAAAAGATGCCTAGGAGTTTTTAACAGATTTCAATAATTAAAAAGGATTTCAAAGGATTTTATAGATATTTTAGGGTATTTAAAAATATTCCAAGGAATTTTCAAGAGCTTTAAAAAGTTTCAAGGGATTTCAAAAGATTTGAAATATTTTAGGGTAATTTTAAAAGATTCAATAATTTAGTGGAATTTCAAAGGATTTGATAGATAATTTAGGTTATTTTAAAAGATTCCAAGGAATTTAAAAATATATCAAAGGTTTTGAAATATTTTAAGGAAATCTTTAGCATTCCAAGGAATGTTTAATAGATTTCAATAATTGAATGGAATTTTTAATTAAAAAAAATATATAGATATTGTACGATATTTTTGAAAATTCCAAGAGACTTGCAAAAGATTTAAAATATTTTAGGATATTTTGAAAGATACCAAAAAATTTTCAAGAGATTAAAATAATTGCAAGGGATTTCAAAAGATTTCAAAGTTTTAAAATATTCCATGTGTATTTCAAAAAATGCCAAGCAGTTTTTAACAGATTTCAATAATTTAATATGATTTCAAAGGATTTTATATATTTTAGGATATTTTTAAACATTCCAAGGAATTTTCAAGATCTTCAAAAAGTTTCGAGGGATTTCAAGATTTGAAATATTTTAGGGTAATTAAAAAAAATTCTAAGGCATTTTTAAAAGCTTTGAAAAGTTACAAAGGATTTCAAAAGATATCAAAGGATTTAAAATATGTTAGGGAATTTTTAAAGATTCCAAGGAATTTTAATAGATTTCAATAATGTAATGGGATTTCCAAAGATTTTATAGATATTTTAGGATATTTTTTTAAATTCCAAGGAATGTTTAAGAGCTTTCAAAATATTTTGAAACATTCCAAAATAATTTCAAGAAATTAAAAAAATTTCAAGGGATTTCCAAATATTTCAAAGATTTAAAATATTTCACGGGTATTTTAAAAGATGCTAAGGAGTTTTTAACAAATTTCAAAAATTTAATAGGGTTTCGAAGGATTTGATAGATATTTTAGGATAATTTTAAAAGATTCCAAGGCATTTTTAAAAGCTTGATAAAGTTCCAAGGGATTTCAAAATATATCAAAGGATTTGAAATATTTTAAGAAAATGTTAAACATTCCAAGGAATTTTTAATATATTTGAATAATTGAATGGGATTTTATAGATATTTTAGTATATTTTTGAAAATTCCAGTGATTTTTCAAAATATTTCAATAGATTAAAAATATTTTAGGACATTTTAAAAGATTCCAAAAATTTTCAAGAGATTAAAAATTTTTCAAAAGATTTCAAAGTTTTAAAATATTTAATGGGTATTTTAAAAGATGCCAATGAGTTTTTAACATATTTCAATAATTTATTAGGATTTCATAAGGATTTTATGTATTCTTTAGGGTATTTTTAAACATTCCAAAGAATTTTCAAGAGCTTTAGAAAGTTTCAATGGATTTCAAAAGATTTGGAATATTTTAGGGTAATTTTTAAAGATTTCAAGGCATTTTTAAAAGATTTAAAAAGTTTCAAGGTATTTCAAAAGATATTAAAGAATTTGGAATATGTTAAGGAATTTTGTAATATTCCAAGGAATTTTAATAGATTTCAATAATTTAACGGGATTTCCAAAGATTTTATAGATATTTTAGGATATTTTTTAAAATTCCAAGGAATGTTCAAGAGCTTTAAAATATTTCAAATGATTAAAAAAATTTTAGGATATTTTGAAACATTCCAAAAAATTGTGAAGATATTAAAAAAATTTTAAGGGACTTCCAAATATTTCAAAGGTTTAAAATATTTCATGGGTATTTTAAAATATGCTCAGGAATTTTTAATAGATTTCAATAATTTAATAGGATTTCGAAGGAGTTTATAGATATTTTAGGGTATTTTCAAAAATTCCAAGGTATTTAAAAAAATTCCAAGGAATTTTTCAAGTGCCTTAACAAATTTCAAGGGTTTTTAATATTTTAGGATATTTTAAAATATTTCAAGAAATTTTTAAAATATTTCAATAATTTAATATTATTTTAAAGGATTTTATACATATTTTAGGGTATTTAAAAATATTCCAAGGAATTTGGAATAGATTTCAATAATTTAAAGTTATTCCAACAGATTTTAGGATATTTTAAAAATTTCCAAAAAATTTTAAAGAGCAAAAAAAAGTTTCAAGGTATTTCAAAGGATTTAAAATATTTTTGGGGATTTTTAATAGATTTCAATACCTTAATACGATTTCAAAAGAATTTATAGATATTTCAGGGTATTTTTAAGAATTCCAATGAATTTTCAAGAGCTTTGAAAGTTTCATGAGATTTCAAAGGTTTTTAAATATTTTAGGGTATTTAAAAAGAATCCAAGGAATCTTTAATAGTTTTCAATAATTTAAAAGGATTTCAAAGGATTTTCTAGACATTTTAGGGCATTTTTAAAAATTGCAAGGAATTTTCAACAACCTTAAAATGTTTTAAGGGATTTGAAATATTTCAGGATACTTTAAAATATTCCGAGGAATTTTGAATAGATTTAATTAATTTGAATTATTCTGAAAGATTTTAGGGTATTATAAAAACTTCTATGAAAATTAAAAGAGCTTTGAAAAGCTTTAAAGGATTTCAAAGATTTGGAATATTTTAGGGAATTTTAAATAGATTTCAATACTTAACATGATTTTCACACAGAAATTTCAAGAGTTTTAAAATGTTTTAAAGGATTTGAAATATTTTAGTATATTTAAAAAAATTTCAAGAAATTTTGAATAGATCTACAAAATTTGAAGTTATTCCAAAGTATCTGAAATATTTTATGGTACTTCAACAATTTTAGGATATTTTTAAAGATTCGAAAACATTTTTAATAGATTTCAATAATTTTATGGGATTTTAAAGGATTTTATAGACATTTTAGGGTATTTCTAAAATTTCACAGAAACTTTCAAGGGTCCTAAAAAGTTTCAAAGGATTTCGAAAGATTTCAAAGGATTAGAAATATTTTAGGTTATTTAAAAAAAATCCAAGGCATTTTTAATAGATTTCAATAATTTAATAGGATTTCAATGGATTTTATAGATATTTTAGGATATTTTTTTAAATTCCAAGGAATGTTTAAGAGTTTTAAAAAGTTTCAAAGGATTTGAAATATTTTCGGGTATTTTTAAAGATGCCAAGGAATTTTCTATTGATTTCAATCATTTGAAAATTTTTCAAAGGATTTGAAATATTTTAGGGCATTTTAAAATATTCTAAGGCATTGTCAAGAGATTGTAAATTTGCAAGAGATTTCCAAGGATTCTAATGATTTTAAGAGATTTAAACAAAATTCAAGTGAGGAATTCAAGGAAAAAAATCTGCCCGCTTCGCGGGCACATTCTCATTGCGCGCTTCGCTCGCAAGTTTGAGCGCGCCTAGGGCGCGCGACTGTTGGATCTCGCGCTTCGCGCTCGATTATGTGTTCACCTCGCGCTACGCGCTCGGGCGTATTTGCATCGCGCTTTACGCTAGGCTCCTCTAGATTTTTGAATTTCGTGTTCGACTTCGATGAAAAGAAAAAGTTTGTTTGCAAATATTATAAAATTATCAAAACCTCTACATATTAAGTGATTGTTAAATTTATTTTTATTTTAGACTGAAAAGGAACTTTATTCACTCAAGGTTTTATCGACCTTAAGGAACACATTCTCATCCAGACACTCGCGCTTCGCGCTCGATATTTGATTTGAAAATCATTTGAACCGTATGATAGAAACAAAAAAGTTTGAGCGCACTTACGGCGTGCGATTTGGTAAATACACTGAGCGCGCACTTTGTGCTTCGTGTTATATGTTCTTCATATACAAATTACTAAATTTGTATTTGATTTCAAATGAGAAGTAATGATATAATTCAGGCGACAAATTTTATTAGTTAACATTTTATTTTAGCTTGTGCCGTTTATCAAAAAAGTTAATTTTTTCATTTTGAATATATTCTTACCACAAAAATTGATTCCGGGTGTGTAAGTCTTTTTTGAATGCACAATTTTTGTTCATTTATATGTTTTCGTACCTTGCATTGTTTTTTCAAAAATTTGATTTTTTTTACTGTCAATGTTATTTTCACGAATAAAACAAAAACCACGCATCCTATCGAAACATGAGTCACAATAAATTTGTACCTCTTCCTTGGATGAACAAATTTTGTTTCGGTCATTTTTTCGTAGCTGGTAATATTCGTCTGAAAATTTGATTTTTCTATTTTCAATGCTGTTTTTTACGAATAAAACAAAAACTACGCGTCATATCAAAAAGTGAATGATAAGAAATTTGTAGATCTTTTTTAGGTGCACAATTTTGGCGAGATTATCTTTTCTGGTATCTTGCATAGTTTGACAGCAAAATGGCTTTTTTGATTTTTCATTAATTTTTTGTGCGATGAAAATTTGAATTTTTTATTTTTCAAAAAATTCAAAAAGTTGTTATGAGAATATTATAGGGTGTTCAGGAATCAACGTTTTTCTCCTCTTGACTTTTTTTCATATCGTGCGTTTTTCGGCTTAAAATGTTCATTTTCGTTTGTTTTTTGGAATTTTGAAAATGCTATAACTCCAGTAATTTTTTTTTTTATCACGAAAAGTCATTAGAATATTTTGTTCGTCATTTTGCGTACTACTAATAACCGTACATAGAATTTTCAAATCTTCAAAAAAAGTGGTCTCAAAATTTTTCAAAATGTGCTCACTTTTTGGATTTTCATCCAAAATAGCTGGTTAACGAACTCGTTCTCTATTTTTCGGCCATAAAAAAGTGTGCCAAAGCTCAATCAAATCTGATCATTTTTTCGAAAGTTATCGTGGCTACAGACAGACAGACAGACAGACTACAGACAGACAGACACCTTCGTAAAAATCGTTTTTTCTAGCTCAGAGGGTCTCAAAACGTGGAGATTTGATGAAAACCGACTATGTCAAATTTTACATAAAACCAATACCTTCTCATTAGAATGAGAATGTAAAAATCAAGAAGTGAGGAATTTCGTAGGGTTTTAAAGATTTGAAGAGATTTCCAAGCATTTTTTACAATAGATTTTAATTAATTTGAAATTCAACCTGAATTCTTATTAATTTATCCTGAATTCTTTCACATTTTTTTAATTACTTGAATTCTTCTAAATTCAGTCAATTCTAAACAATTCAATGGGGCTTTTTTAAATTTTTGATTAATTCAACCTGAAGTCTTTTAAATTCAGCTTGAATTCTTAGACATTTCATCAAATTCTTTTGAATTCTCTGAAATTTTCCTAAACTCATTTCAAATTTACTAAATTTAATGATTTTTTTCAAATTTTTAATTTTGTTCCATTCATTTGAATTTGTTTTTAATTTACCTTGAATTTTTATGAATTTCATCTAATTCTTTTTATTTAGCTTAAATTCTTCTAAAGTAATTTAGGTTTTACTGAAATGAATGGAATTTTTTTTATTTTAAACATTTTTTCCAATTCATTTGAATTATTGGATTTAACTTGTCACTTTTAGTAACTTTTTGGTTAGAAATTAATCACTTTTTGTGACTTTTCGGTTTAAATAGATCACTTTTTTACGTTTTTCAAGTAAATTTACAAATTTAAATTAAATTTGTTTAATTTCACTTATAAAAGATTATAATAAAAAAAATGTTACAAGATTAGAATTTTGGTCTTTGAATATTGATGGTCAGGAAAGTCAGTTTTTTGTTTGAAAATAAAGTTTTGCGGCCACCCTGAATTAGAGTTATGATATTCATCCTCTATTGAAAGGAGGGATAGAGTAGTTTATAATATTTTTGAAAACATACAAGTACTTGGTTGATTTTGAAGATAATCCATTGACATTTCTTCGGGCAAAACTTCGTTTTTCTCCTCTGCAAAGGATTCTAAAGAAAGTTGTTTAACTTCCTCGACCCATTTCATTCTTCGAACCCACTGTCTGTTTCTAATTACAGGAGGAGCTCCATAGCGCGCTCTTCCAAAAGCGGGATAACTTCTAGAAAGAGATCCTTTTCCAAAGAATCCCTATTTATAAATAATGACAGATTATTGCAGAAAAATAAGGACCTCTGTAAGGCCTTTTTCAGGTGAAAATATCCACGAGGAATTCAAAATTCAGACTTTTCCCCCTATTCCCTTCTTTTCCTCTTTTTGAAAAAAATTCCTCTTTTTCTCCATGTTTTCAAGAAGAAGCTTTCACTTTTTCTCGTATTTTCGTTTAAATGCGAACTGAATTAATAGAACCCAATACGAAAATATAACTATTTTTAGTTGAAATTTAATTCTTTTTGATTGAAAAGTCTATTACTATATTTTTGGTTTAGAATTCATCTCTTTTACTTTAAAATTCTATTATTTAGTTCAAAATTTAATTATTTTGTTGAAAATTCGTTTCATTTTCGATGGATTTTTTTAAAACTGAAAACTTAACTATTCCATTTTTTTTGTTAAACAATTTTGTTTTTTAGATGGTAATTCAACTATTTGGTTGAAAATTCATCTTTTTTAGTTGAATCAAGTATTTGGTTAAAAATTCATGTAATTTATTAATAAATCATCTTTTTTTTGTTGTAGAAAATGAATCTTTCTGCTAAAAAATCAAATTTTTGGTTGAAAATTTCCACTTTTTTGTTGAACATTCACATTTTGGTTCAGAATTTATCTCTTTTGCTTGAAAATTAAATTATTTTATTGAAAATTCAACTATTTTGTCAAAAAGTTATCTTTTTTGGCGAAAAATGTAAATATTTAATTGAAAAATCGTCTTTTTTTGTAATGAAATTTTTTTTTTAACTGAAAATTTAACTATTCCATTTTTGGTTGAACATTTATCTTTTTTAGTTAATAATTCAACTATTTAGTTGCAAATTCATCTTTATTGATTGACAATTCAAGTATCTAGTTGAAAATTCATGTATTTTGTTGATAAATCATTTTTGTAGAAAATTAATCTTCCTGGTTAAAAATTCACATCTTTGTTAAAAAGTCATCTTTCTTGGTCGAAAATTCAACTTTTTGGTTGAAAGTTAATTCGTTTTAATTGAAAAGTCTACAATTATCTTTTTGGTTCAAAATTCATTTATTTTTGTTGAAAATTTAATTATTTTACTCCAAATTCAATTATTTTATTAAAAAGTCATCTTTTTTGGTTGAAAATTAAAAAATTTGGTTGAAAAATAGTTTTTTTGTAATGAAAATTTAAATATTTAATTTTTTTAATTTATGTTTTTAGTTGGAAGCTCCACTATTTGGTTAAAAATTCATTTTTTATAGAAATTTAATCCTGTTGATTGAAAATTAGTCTTTTTGCATTGAAATTTAATCTTTTTCGGTATAAAAGTCATCTTTCTTGGTTGAAAATTAACTGTTTTGTTGTGTAATATTTGAAATCCTTGAAATCTTTGAAATCTGATATACACGCCTTTGGGAAATATTTTGAAATATTTTTGCAATCTTTCTGAAATTATTGTGAAATGTTTTAAATATTTGAAATCTTTGGGAAATATTTTGAAATCTTTCTGATATCTTTTAGAAATATTTTGAAATACGCTTATGAAACGCCTTTGTGAAATGTTTTAAATCTTTTTAAAAGCTTTAAAATTTTTTAAATATTTTTAAGTCATCTAAAACTTTTTGAAATCTTTCTGAAATCAGTGTGAAATGTTTTAAATATTTAAGATCTTTGTGAAATATTTAGAAATCTTTCTGAAATACTTTAGAAAACATTTGAAATGCCTTTGTGACATCTTTGTGAAATATTTTTGAACTCTTTTGAAATCTTTCTTAAATCTTATAAATATTTGAAATCTTCTGAAATCTTTTGAAATACTTGAAATATTTGTGAAATCTTTTGAAACCATTTGAAATCTTTGAAATATTTTTAAATCTTTGAAATCTTTATGCAGTCCTTTGAAACTGTTTTAAATCTTTAAAAAAATGTTGAAATCTTTGTGAAATCTTTTGAAATCGTTTAAAATATTTTGAAATCTAGAAATCCGGTGTACACTAAAAAGTGAAGTGATCAACACCTCGAAAATTCTAATCCTGAAACTGAATTAACATCGAAATTTTCAACTAACAATTTTTATAATTTGTAAATTGAATATCACGAAAAATGTATACTTTAACATTCTTTACCACATTTTAAATATGAAAATACTAAAAGATTATAAAAAATACTGAAAGATTTAAATCACTCTTTGGATTTCAATAAATGTTTTATAAGCAAAAAATAACACACACAAAATAAATAAAATTCAAGGTTCTCATGATAAATTGAGGGAAACAAGGATTTCATAAGGTTAAAAGAAATTCAAGGAGAATTTCAGGTTTTCAAGGTTTTCAAGATCGCTAAACAACCTGGATAAATTCATGCGGAATTCCACGTGAATTTCCACGTGGATATTTTAACCTGGGTTATTACTTTGTAAAATGTAGGTAAATAGTAAAAAATTTCTCGATTTTTTTACCATAGAATGAACGGCTGCCATATCATCTGGTTCATCAATGCAAGTGCCCAAAGCACTTAAATGTGCCGTAAATACGATTAGATTGCCATCTTCATCGAAAATTATTGGCAGTGGTTGTTGTGGTTGTAATCTGACTCTTTTTTTCTTTTTTGGTTCATGCAGTTCCATTTTGAATTAAGGGAACCTAAACAGATCGAAAAGTCATGTTATTTATTATTACATTTTAATAAATATTGCTTTATTACTATTTAAAAAAAATTAAAATGGAAATTTATTTAAATAAAAAGTTTCCAATTTGTTACTTTCGATTATTATCAAATCCAGACTTGAGTTATTGTTTGTCAATTTCCAAATGAGGAATTTTAATTCTTAAAAATTTATTTCTAAAAGAGAACATTTAAATTGGAAATGATTGAACAAATTTTATTTGATGATACAATTTATTACTGAATATTTCTAAATATTATTGACAAAAGAGAAAATTTTGATTGTAAATGTCTTTTAATATTGGAAAATAATTCTCTTCTTAACATTTTGCTACCACACTATAATTTGTAAACTTTTTCACACTTTCAGAGAGATGAGAAAAATTAAATTACGGCAAAAAATTTAGAATATCTTAATTTACATTTTCTGGGAAATTTTTTAATGATTTAGGTTTTATTTTAAAAGATTAATTTTAAGCGTTGAAGACTTCAAAATATGTCAAAAAAGAATCTGGAAGATTTTAAGACAAATTTTTTAATTTTTGCAGAATTTAAAAAAATTGTGCGAAAACTTTGAATTATTTCAAAAGGTATTTGAAAGTTTTAGAAGTTTTCAAAAGATTCAAGAATAATTAAAAATTTGAAAATATTTCAAAAACTTTGAAAAGTTAAGATATTAAAAAATTTTTCTTAAGATTCCAGGGAAAACTTAAATTGATTTTTAATTTTGAAAATTTAATTTGAAAGGAAATATTTTAAAAGATTTTAAATGATTTACTAAAATTTCGAAAAAAATGTAGCAGATTTGAAAGCAAAATGTTTCATTTTTGCAAGATTACAAAATTTTAGAGAAAATTCGAGTAAGTTAAAGAGATATTTAGAAGTTTTGAAAAGATACAAAAATAACTTTTAAACTTGAAAATATTTCAAAAAAATGTAAGGCAAAATGTAGATTTTTGAAGATTTTGATATGAAATTTTGAATTTTTTAATGATTGTGGAAGGTTGTAAGATAATAAAAAAATGTTCCTACGATTCCTGGAAATATTTAAAGCAATTATTTATGTATTTTGAAAAATTAATTTTAATACTATAATATTTAAAAAGATTTTGAAACATTAAAAATGATTTCAAAAATTGTAAAAAAATGAATCCGGAAGATATTAGGATAATAAATTTTAGGAATAATTCGAATCAGTTTAAATGATATTCAGCAATTTTATCAACTATAACATTTTTTGTTGAGAATTCGTCTTTTTTGGTTGAAAATTCATTATTTTAGTTCAAAATCCATCTCTTTAGTTGAAAATGTAATTATTTTGTTAAAAATTGGTATTTTTGGTCGAAGATTCAACTTTTTTGTTGAAAACTTGTCTTTTCTGGATGAATTTAACTATTTTTGATTTAAAATAAAAAGCTTTTTGGATTTAAATATCAAATGTTACATTTTTCGTTGAGAAGAATTCATCTTTTTTGGTAAGAAATTTTATGTTTTGGTTATTATATGTGCAAAATTCAACGATTTTGTTCAATATTTATTTGGTTGAAAATTTGACTGCGTTTTTCCAATAAATCGTTTTTTGGCTTGAAAATTCATGTATTTTGTTGCATATTCGTTTTTTTGGCTTAACGATTTAACAATTTTGTAGAAAATTCAAATATTTGGTTAAAAGTTAACCTTTTTGTAGAAAATTCACATTTTTGGGTTGAAATGTGAATATTTTGTTGAAAATTCGTTTTTTTTTACAGAAAATTAATCTTTTTCGTCGAAAATTCATCTTTTTATTTGAGAATTCATCTTTTTTGTACAAAAATTTTATTATCTGGTTATTTTATAATATGGTTATTTGTTTATTATTTGTGGAAAATTCAACAATTTTGCTCAATATTTTTTTGGTTGAAAATTCAACTGTTTTGTTGAAAATTCGTTTTCTTGGATTGAAAATTCATTATTTTGGTTGAACATTAACTTTTTTGTGGATAATTTATACTTTCGGGTTGAAAATTAGACTGGCTTGTAGAAATTCCGACTTTTTGGCTTGAAAATTCTACAATGTGGTAGAAAATTCAACTATTTTCTTTAAAATGAACTTTTTGGTTGAAAATTTGACTGTTTTGTAAAAAAATTCGTTTTTTGGTTTGAGAATTAAACTGTTTTGTAGACAGTTCACATTTTTGGGTTAAAACCCACCTTTCTGGTCAAATTCAACTCTTTTTTAATAAAAAATTACATAATTTTTTAGTTTTAATATCAACTTTAATTTCAGAATTCATCATTTTTTGTTGAAAATTCATCATTTTAGTTCAAAATTCATCTCTTTGCTTAAAAATGTAACTATTTTGTTGAAAATTCATCTTTCTGGCAGAAAATTAATCTTCTTGGTTGAAAATTAATCTTTTTGGTTAAGGATTCAAATTTTGGTTGAAAATTCGTTTTTTTTAATGAATTCGCCAGCTTTTGATTTAAAAATAAAATATTTTTGGATTGAAATATTAACTATTACATATTTCTTTAAAAATTAATATTTTTTGGAAAAAAATTGTATTATTTGGTTATTTTATATTTTGGTTATCATTTGTGAAGAATTCAACAATTTTGTTCAATATGTTTTTGGTGGAAAAATACAACTACTTTGTTGAAAATTCGTCTTCTTGGATTGAAAATTTAACTATTTTGGCAGGAAATTCAATTCTTTGGTTGAAAATGAACTTTTTGTGGATAATTCATATTTTTGGGTTGAAAATTAAACTGGCTTGTAGAAATTTCATCTTTTTGCATAAAAATTTAACTATTCAGTAGAAAATTCAACTATTTGGTGAAATTTTTTACTGTTTTGTAAAAAATTCGTCTTTTGATTTGAAAATTAAACTTTTTTGCAGAAAATTCACATTTTTTGGTTGAAAACTCGCATATTTGAACGAATTCAACTCTTCTTGATTAAAAAATTACAAGCTTTTTTAGCTTTAATATCAAGTATAACATTTTTCGTTGAGAATTCATCTTTTTGGGTTGAAAATTCACCATTTTAGTTCAAAATCCATCTCTTTGTTTGAAAATTTAATTATTTTGTTGAAATTTTCTTCTTTTTGGCAGAAAATTAATCTTCTTGGTTGAAAATTGATCTTTTTCGTTAAGGATTCAAATATTTTGTTGAAAATTAGTTTTTTTATGTGTTCACTGTTTTTGATTTAAATCAAAATATTTTTGGATTAAAATATCAACTATTTTCGTTGACGATTCCTTTTTTTTTGGTTTAAGATTCATCATTTTAGTTGAAAATTCGTCTTTTTGGTAGAAAAGTAATCTTCCTGGTAGAAGAGTCATGTATTTTGTTGAAAATAATCTTTTATGTCGAAAATTCATATTTTCAGGTTAAAAAATTTAGTTGATTTGTAGAAAAATCGTCTCTTTTGAATAATATTTAACCTTGTTTCATTAAAAATAAGACCGGTTCAAAATAAATGGTTGAGGATTCAACTATTTTCTTGAAAATTTGTCTTTTTGGACGAATTCAACTGTTTTGAATTAAAAAGAAAAATATTTTTAGATTGAAATATCAACTATTAGATTTTTCGTTGAGAATTATCTTTTTTTGTTTGAAAATTAAACAGAATAACTTTTTTCTCTAAATTTTGATTTGACATATAAACTTTTTAAAATTCTTGTTGAATTTTCTCAAGAATCTTAGGAAAATTATATTTGTATAACCTTAAAAACAAATAAACCTAAAAAATAATTATTCGAAATTTGTATTTTGCATTAAAAATTATTTTTCTCCTTAAATCGAAAAGCTATGATAATTATTTATAAAAATGCGATAAAGACGGCTTTTGGTAAGACCAGTAAAACATCGACTTACATTATTAATTACTTTGAAAGAAAGTAACAGATTTTCGTTAATCGATTTGTTTTTCAGAGTCTAATCCAATTTTTGACTGAAAAATAGTAAATACAGAGAAAAATGGTTTTTATTTTCGACTGCTTTTGTCAAAGTTGGACTTTCCAACCTCAAAAATTGAAGCGTTTTCTAACCTACAAAATTATTTCACGCTCTTTAAACGCGTAATTAGATTGTTTATCATTCTGCATGATTAAAAATATTAGATTAAAATTTTCTCTATGAAAATCGTACTATACCTCTTTTAGTTTTTATAATATTTCACCCTGACTTCATTAAGCATAATAAACAATTCAAATCTGTCAGCCGGTCCGGTCTTCGCGATTCAGCGGTTAAGATCAAACTGAGAAATTTACCGGAACGTTCCTTTGAATAATAACTATAAATTTAATTAAAATTAATGATGTATTAATTAAATAAATAATGTAATACATTTTAAAATTGTTGAAATTTAATAAATTAATTAATAATACTTGGTTCAATTAATAATTATATTTAAATTTATTAAATTTTGATAAATTTAATAAATTTAATCGGTTTAATTATTTGATTAATTGAAAAATTATTAATTTAATTAATTAATCTAATGAAAAATTAATTATATATTATTTAAATTATTATTAATTAATTTAATAAAAAATTAATTATATATTAATTAAATAAATAATGTAATTAATACATTTTAAATTATTTAAATTTAATTAATAATACTTGGTTGAATTGATAATTATATTTAAATTTATTACATTTTAATAAATTTAATAGATTTAATCGGTTTAATTAATTTAAAAACTGAATAAGCATTAATAATTTGTAATTAATAATTAAAATAAATTGAATTTACTAATAAATTTTAATAACATTTAATTATTTTAAATTTTTGCAAAAATTTCTATAGAATTTTTTTTTCGATAGAAATTTAAAAAAAAGTTAAAATTAAATTTAAAAAAACGATAAAAACAAATTTCTGTAATACGCAATAAAATCGCCCGATATCTAGAAATCCAGGAAAAAGGTACTTTTAAATACGAAACAGATTATAATAACAATTTTCTATTTATTACATTTTTTTGTATTAAAAAAGAAATTTTAAAAAATACATAGTATAAAATGTAGAGTACAATTGATGTTTAGAGTTCAACTAATGTTTAAAGTTGTTATTCAACCTAGAAAATATCGGTTTTAAAATAATAATATAACTTTAAGCATAATACCTTCAAACATAAATTTTCTTTTATTGAAAAAAATGGTTCGGAATTTCCACTAGGCCGTTTTAGGTCTGAAAATAATTTTTCTTAGTTTTATATTTTAAAAAAATGCAAATTTAGGGCTAAAAAACTCTTTTACCTTAAGAAAGTATTTGTTATTAATTGAGGAATAAGCATCAAATTTACTGAAACAAAAAAAGGTTTGAAGATATTATTGGGCATATGAATTTCGAAAATAACCCAAAAATACACATTTTTTATAGTTCAACGATTCCTAAAGCATTTTGACATGTATACTTTTAAATATAATTTACTTGAACAGGATATAAGCTTTTATCACTTTTTAAAATAAAAATATCATTTCAGTGATTTTTTTATTCAGCCTGAATTTTTTGGAATTCTCTTGAAATCCACTGTACTAAAAATGAACTTCAATGTTTATTTAAAATGTTATTATTTAGTCTATCAAAATTCCTATTTATTTCTCACAGGCTTCACAATATTTCTCCTTTTTCTCATTTTTTCACTTGAATGCAAACTGGATTATTAGAACCCAACAACAAAATCTAACTATTTTTGGTCGAAATTCATTATTTTCAGTTGAAAAGTCTACTATTCAATTTTTTGTTGAAAATTCGTTTTTTTTATTCTTTAAAAGTTTTAATATTTGGTAGAAAATTTAATTGTTTTGTTGAAGATTCAAGAATTCTGTTAAAAAGTCATACTTCTCGGTTGAAAATTCAACTGTTTATTTGATTCAAATTTTTGTTCTTTCATGACTAACAATTTTTTTTTAATTCAAAATTCAACTATTTTGTTGACCATTCATTTTCATGGTTTGAAAATTCATCTCTTTCTGTAGAAATTACATCTTTTTTGATTCAAAGTGCAACTGTCTGTTCAAAAATTAATCTGCTTCTCTTAAAAATTTACATTTTCGGGTTGAGATTCATATTTTCAGCTAGAAAATTCAACAATTTGATAGAAAATTTACCTATTTGGTTGAAAATTTAAGTATTTAGTTGAAAAAAACGTATTTTTTTGGTAGAAAATCAATTTTTTTTGGTTAAAAATGCAGCGGTTTGGTTAAAAATTAATCTGTTTTAGTTTAGGATTAAACTATTTTCTGAAAAAGTCGTATTTGCTGGTTAAATCCAACTGTTTTTTTATTTTTAATTAAAATATTTATTTGTTGAAATATCAAATATTAAATTTTTCGTTGAAAATCCATCTTTCTAGGAAAAAAATGCAACACTTTGGTTGAAAGTTTCACTTCTTTCTTAAGAGTTCATATTTTCAGTTGAAGATTCATCTTTTTTTTAAATTAGTTTTTTCTTTGGCTCAAAATTAATTTTTTGAACTGCAAATTGTACTTTTTTTTTAAATTCAACTGCCTGGTTGTAAATGAACTTTTTTGTTGATAATTCATATTCTCGGATAGAAAATGAAACTGTTTTATATAAAATTAGTCCTTTGGCATGAAAATTTAACAGTTTAGCATACAATTTAACTATTTGGTACAAAATTAAACTTTTTTGCAGAAAACTCATTTTTTGTATTGAAAATTAATTCTCAATCAAATTTGGACTAACGTCACATCCATTTTTCAAAATGTTTAGTGGAAAATGTATGTAATTTGTTGACATTTTTTTTTTTTGTATAAAATTATTCTTCTTGGTAGAAAATTCAACTATATGGTTAAAAATGCATGTATTTTGTTAAAAATTCGCCTTTTCTGGTGAAACATTAATCTTCTTGGTTGAGAATTCAACTATTTGGTTTAAAATGTATGTATTTTGTTGACGATTTATCTTTTTTTGTAGAAAATTGATTTTTTTGGTTGATAATTCAACGGTTTTCTTGAAAGTTTTTATATCTTTTTGGCTTAAAAATGCAACTCTCTGGTTGGAAATTAATCTGTTTTGGTTAAGGAATCAAATATTTTGCTAAAACTTCGTTCTTTGTGGTACACTTCAACTTTTAGATTTAAAATGAAAATTTTTTCTTGGTTAGAAAAACAATTATTACATTTTCTTGTTGTGAATTCATCTTTTTGGTTGACAATTCATCTATTTTAGTTGAAAGTTCAACTAATTTGTTAATTCATAAGAAACAGTAATATTTACCCTTCCCCCCTGATTCAATTAATTTTTTGGATTTATACAACTTTGTTACATTCACTTGAATCATTTTTTGCAATTCATTTTAATTACTTTGGAATTCACCCTCAATCTATTTTAATTTATCATGAATTCTTTTAAATTCTTTGAAATTCACTTGAATTCTTCTAAATTCACTTGATTCTACTCAATTCAATGAATTCTTTTTTAGTTTCTTATAATTCACTCAAAAGTCTTTTAAACTATCCTTGGATTCTTAGACATTTCATGAAATTCTGTTGAGTTTCTCATTTCTCTTATATTTCTCTAAATTCACTAAAATTCGTTTTGTTATTTTTCGAATTTTGATTCAATTGTTTTAAATTCGATCAAAAATATATCAAACAGTTCCATTTTTAACGAAAAAGATGAAACTTTTGCCAAAGAAATGAATTTTAAATTAAAGAAAGAACGAATTTTCAACAAAGCAGTTGAATTTGCAGCCAAAAAAGATTTTCTGCCAAAGGAAATGAATTTTCAACAAGAATTGAGTTTTCAAGATGCTAGAAACGAATTTTTGACAAAATAATTAAACTTTCAACCAAAAAAGACGAATTTTCAACAAAATATATAAATTTTTACGTAAATAAGATAAAATGAATTGAATTTTCAACAAAAAATGGAATAGTTAAATTTTCAGTTGAATGTTTTGTTGTTGAATTTTCAGTTTTCAACCAAAAAAGATCAATTTTCAACGAAAATATAATAGTTACTATTTCAACATAAGAATATTTTTATTGTAAATCAAACACAGTTGAATTCAAACAAAAAAGACGAATTTTCAAAAATTCAAATAGTTGAAATTTCAGTTAAAAAATTAATTTTTATACAAAAAAAACGAGTTTTCAACCAAATGGAAGAATCTTAAAAAAAAAATGTTTTTCACAAAGTAGTAAAACTTTCAACCAGAAAAGATGAATTATCAATGAAAAGGATTTTAATTTTAATTTACCCTGAATTCTTTTAAATTAATCTTTGATTCGCATCAATTTCACCAAATTCTCTTAAATTCCCTTAAATTCTTTCAAACTTACACCAGTTTTACTAAAATCACTGAACATTTTTTTATTTTTAAAATTTTTTACAATTTACTTTAAAATTATAAATTTACTCGAATTTGATTTAATTCATTGGTTTTATTTTGTTACTTTTTAAGTTTCATTCAATTCACTGAAATCCTTATGAATTTCATCCAAGTCTCCTGAATTCCATTGAATTCTTCTAAATTCACTCTTATTTCACTGAAATTAATAGAAATTTTTAGATTTTTCCAATCCATTTTCATTTTTTGAATCTCTGAATTATTTTGAATTCACTCTGAATTCTTATGAATTTATCCTGAAGTCGTTGAAATTCTGATAAATTTCATCGAATTCTTTTGAAATCAAAAGAACATTAGTAACGTGGTAAATGCAATTTAATCACTTTTAGTCAATTTTAATCACATGATACATTTTAAAGTACTATAGTAATCTTTAAACAATAAAATGTGCATTTTTTGTGTATTTCTAAATTAAATTTTTTTTCTGTCATCCGGTATCAATATTTTTTATTTACTCATTATAAAAAGAATATTCCGATAATATCTTCCAAAAAATTTGTTGTGTTTCATAAAATTCAGGGCTTGTTCCTTCATAAATATAAAATATTTTCTCGGGCTGAACAAATCTTTTAGCCTGTAATTGATACTTTTCAAAAATCGAAAACAACGAAAATCAATTTCCAGACCTAAAACGACCTTCAAACGAACCTTTAAACAATTTTTTAAAAATAAAATAAAATTCCAGTTTTTATTAGACACCCTAATAACTAATAATAGAACTTGATTTTCACAAATACCACATCAGTCTTAACTTAATCCGAACTTTATAAAATCTTCCTAAAGTGGATAATTTTTCTAAAAACTTGAGAGAGCATAAAATTAAACCCTAAGGGAGACCTGGCGATTTGGAAGCAATCTCCAACATTTCCGAAATATCTACAATTTTTTCTCTTGGTTTCCCTACCGCCTTTCCTCTCTCGATCTCCTCTTTATCAATTTTCTCCCAATCCTCGTAATGTACAACCTGAATACCTTTCTTATTCAAAATTTCTTTCAAAGCAACCCATCCATTTTTCGCTTCACTTATTTTAATTTCCTTAGCAACCAGTCCTCCTATCTGAAAAGCATTATTCATTGTCGTTAAAATAACACCTGTAGGTCCAGTTGCAACCCACCCAGCAGCATACAAATTTTCATCAATTTTCCCCGAAGAATTTACAACGCGACCACTTTTTGAATCAAAGGGCACGGTCTGATCTATTGGTACGGATTTATATCCGATGCTTCGAAGAGCCAAGCCACAAGGAATCTCTTCAACTTCCTGTGTCGCTTCAGCTCTCTGCTTCAACAAATCGCTTCCTTCCAATTTATTAATGGCAAATTTAACACTTTTTAGAGAGTCGGAACCTGTGAATTCGATGGGGCTTCGCAGAAAAATAGGCCTTAGTTCTTTAACGTATTTCGTTTCATCGAATGAGGAATCTTCCAGGGATTGCAGCATCAGTTCTGATAATCTTCTTCTCGGTCTTGCAAGATTCGGAAGAATTTCCTTGATTCCGGTGAAATCTTCGGATCGCCAGAGAGTTTTGCACCTCTCGAGTTTCGTTATTTCTCGAAGTTCTGCGGTTGTAAATGCAGTTTGTAAGGGACCTCGTCGACCCACGAGCCAAACTTTTCGGACTTTACTTCGAGATAATTGTTCCAAGGAATAGGATGTTATATCTGTAGTCTAAAAGATATTGGAATTCAAAATTAGTCATCAAGGAGAACATTTGAGACAATTTAACTTAAGTCATACTTCACAGCCAAAAATTATCTCAAATAGGGGAAATAGGATGATTTTTCATCGAAAATAGGAGAATAATTGGAAAGTAACAACTTCTTTTAAATAAAATTAATGTAGGTACCATATTCAGGCCTCGGACTCACTTCAGAGATCAAAAATAGTGTAAATAGTGTCAAAAAATTTGTCAAGTATTAAACTTACGTGTAGTCCGAATTTAAAAGTGTGCAATGGAAAATTAACTTTATTTTTTAAGCAAAAATTTCAGTTTTCTAACCTAATATTTTTAAAATATTAAAAATGAACTTCAATGTTTATTTAAAATATTATTCTTTAGTCTATAAATTATCAAAATTCCTATTTATTTATTGCAGGCTTCATAGCCTTTTTCCTATTCTCCTCTTTTTCTCGTTTTTCCACTATTTTTTGGTTGAGAATTCATCTTTTTTATTAAAAATTGTATTATTTGGTTCAAAACTGAATTATTTTATTGAAAATACAACAATTATGTTAAAAAGTCACACTTCTTGGTGTAAAATTGAACCATTTTTTTTGGAAAATTCGTCTTTCTGGCTTGAAAAGTCAACGATTTGATTGAAATTTTTTTTTCTTTACCAACAATTTTTTTTAAATTAAAAATTCAACTATTTTGTTAAACATTCATTTTTTTGGTTTGAAAATTCATATCTTTCTGTAAAAATTTCATCTTTTTTGGTTAAAAATGCAACTGTCTGGTTATAAATTAATCTGTTTCGGTTGAAAATTAACCTTTTTGTGAATAATGCAACTGCTTTGTAGAAAATTCAACAATTTGACAGAAAATTTGAGCTATTTGGTTCCAAATTTATGTATTTTGTTGAAAATTCGTTTTTGTTGGTTAAATCTAACTGTTTTTTATTTTTAAATTAAATCTTTTTTTGTTGAAATACCAACTATTACATTTTTCGTTGAAAATTCATCTTTTTATTTGACAGTTCAATTTCTTCGTTAAAATCTTCTTAAAAGTTAATTTTTTTGGTTGAAGATTCATAATTTTAGTTGAAAAATCGTTTTCTTTATGAAAATTAATTTTCTTAACTGAAAATTTAACTATTTTGTTGAAACTTCAACTGATTGGTTGAAAATTAACTTTTTTGATGAAAATTCATGTTTTCGAATTGAAAATTCAACAGTTTTGCCGAAAATTCGTCTTTACGGCTTAAAAATTCAACAATTTGATTAATTTTTTTTCTTTCTCGACTATCACATTTTTTGGTGTTGAACATTCAATTACTTTGTTAAACATTCATCTTTTTGGTTTGAAAATTCATTTCTTTTAGCAGAAGTTTCACCTCCTTTGGTTGAAAATGCAATTGCCTGGTTAAAAATTAATCTGTTTTGGTTGAAAATTCAACTGTTTTGTATAAAATTTGTATTTTCAGTACGAAAAGTCAACAATATGGTAGAAAATTTAACTATTTGGTTGAAATTTAGCCTTTTGTAGGAAGAAAATAAATGTTTGGGTTAAAAATGCAATTGTTCGCTTGAAAATTAATCTGTTTTAGTTTAGGATCCAAGTATTTTGTTTAAAATTCGTGTTTGTTGGTTAAATCCAACTGTTTTTTTTTTAAATTGAAATCTTACTTTGTTGTAATATGAACTATTACATTTTTCGTTGAAAATTCAACTTTTTAGTTTGAAAACTCAACTCCTTGGTTGAAACTTCAACTAATTTTTTAAAAGTAATTTTTTAACTGAAAATTTAACTATTTTGTTGAAAATTCATCTTTTTTGTACAAAATTCGTATTTTTGGCTTGAAAATTTAACAATTTTTTAGTTTAAAAATTCAACTTTTTAGTTAAAAAATTGTAGCAAAGAAAAAATATAAATAAAAAATTAATCAACTAAAAATGTCACAAAATATCACATCCATTGTTCAAACCATTTTGTTGAAAATTTACATAATTTGTTGAAAATTCGCCTTTTTGGTAGAAAAATTAGTCTTCAAATTTCAACCAAAAAAGATGAATTCTCAACGAAAATGATTTTAATTTGAAAACAAACACAGATGAGTTCAACAAGAAATGACTAATTTTCCACAAAATAGTTGAGTTTTCAATCAAATAAGAGTTTCTAACAAAAAAGATGAATTTTCAATTCAAAGTAACGAATTTTCTATTAAGAAAAGACGAATTTTCAACAAAGTCGTTGAATTTTCGACCAAAGAAGTGTCTTTTTAACAAAATAGTTCAAATTTCAACAAAAAGAACAAAAAGAGAGAACCAAAAGAGATGAATTCTGAACCAAAAATATAATAGTAGACTTTTCAATCAAAAAAGAAATCTGAAAAGTTGAATTTCCAACAATGAAGTTTATTTTCAACAAAGAAAGATGACTTCCCTGACAAAAAAGATGAAGTTTCAATCCAACAGGACGAATTTTCTATAAAAAAGACCATTTTTTTACAAAGCCGTGAAATTTTAAACCAAATAGTTGAATTTTCAACCTACAAAGATGAATTTTCAACCAAATGGTCGAATTTGCAATAAAAAAAGATTAAACTTTAACAAAAAACCAAATGGTTGAATTTTTCAGCCAAAAAGACAACATTTTTAGAAGATAATTGAATTTTCAACCAAAAAAGTTTATTCCCAACCAAGAATATAATACTTTACTTTACTTTTACTTATAAGACTTTCATACCAAAAAAGATGAAGTTTGAATTCAACAGGACAAATTTTCTATAAAAAAAAGACGAATTTTCGACAAAACAGTGGAATTTTAAAACGAATAGTTGAATTTTCAACCTACAACGATGAATTTTCAAACAAATGGTCGAATTTTGAAACAAAAATAATCAAACTTTAACCAAAAACAAAATAGTTCAATTTTCTGGCTGAAATACGAATTTTTTAGAAGACAATTTAATTTTCAACCAAAAAATTTATTTTTAACCAAGGAACATTACTTTTTTACCAAAAATTATGAATTTGCAATCCAAATGCACATATTTTCTATCCAATATAGTTAAATTTTCAACCAAAATAGATGACATTTTAACAAATAAGTTGCATATTCAAAAAATATTTAAAATTTCAACAAAATAGTAGAATATTTAACCGAAAGAGTTGAATTCTGAACGAAAAATATATAAGTAAAATTGTCAACCAAAAATAACTAACTTTCAACCGAAAATAGTTGGATTTTGTTATTGAGAAATCATTATCATTAAGCCAGTTCGCATTTAAGCGAAAAAGGGGAAAAAATGAAAGTTTCTTAAAAACAGGACAAAAAGAGGAATTCTTTGAAAAAGAGGAATAGAGGAAAGAGTGTGAAGTCTGTAAAGTAATTAATGAACAGATTAATTGAAAGAGGAAAATGGTTAACTCACTTTTAATTTGTCGACAGGCGTTAATAGAATTCTTGCAATATCTATCGCCACATTTCCCTGGCCAATAATAACAGCTTCTTCTTGATCCAAATTAATTTTCAAATCTCGAGCCGAGGGCAGTCCATTGTACCAACCAACAAAATTTTTACCCGAGATTACATTTTTTAAACTCTCACCGGGAATGTTTAATAGTCTATCTTGTTCAGCGCCGTATGACTGAAAAAGAAAACGTATTAATTATTAGATAATAATTTATTATTAAAAATCAGAGTGTCTACTCAAATCCTGGAGAAAAAATCCCTGGCAGTTCAAGTTTTTTTCCAGTTATCCCAAGTTTTTTGCAGGTACAGTGTACATATACATAGCACAGTGAAATTTAAATATTTCGCAATTTTTTTAAACAATCGATTCGGAATATGCATACAATTTATTATAAATAATGTTTTTTCAGTTTCTAGGGATTTAACTGATGCGTTTAATTTAGAAGCGTTAACAAATTATATTACAAGATATTCTTAAATCTATTAGCAACATCAATTAATTAATTCAATAATTAAATAATACTAAAAACATAATTAATCATTTCTTGAATTTGTCCCAAATGTCCATGAATTTAAATAATAATTCAAATAAAATTATTATCTTCCTATACTCAAAATTCAGTGCATATTTAGATAAAATTAATGTGAGAAATATATTAAATTCAATTTAAACCGCTTCAAATTCCAAACTTTCCAAGTGAAAATATTGCATTTTCAACAAGATAGATAAATTTTTAACCAAATAGTTGAATTTTAAACCAAGAAGATTAATTTTCTACCAACAAAGATGATTTTTCAACAAAGTACATGTGTTCACAACAAAATAGTTGAATTTTCAACTAAAAAAGATCCATTTTTTACCAAATAGTTGAATTTTGAACTAAAAAGATCAGTTTTCAACCAAAAATGGAATAGTTAAATTTTCAATTGGAATTGATGAATTTTAAACCAAAAAGATGCATTTTTAACAAATAGAGTTTAACTTTCAACCAAGTAATTTTATTTTCAACTAAAAAGATGAATTTTAAAACACGATGATTCATTTTCAAACAATAAGATTCATTTTTTACCAATAAGATGATTTAAAAAAAATACAGGAATTTTCAACTAAAATTTAGAAAAATAAATTTTCAACTGGAATAGTTGAATTTTAAACCAAAACATGAATTTTCAACTAAAATTATGAATCTGTAACTGAAATAGTTGAATTTTCATCCAAAAAGATTAATTTTCAATCATGAAAATTAATTTCAACTAAAAAAGCCGAATTTTCAACAAAATATATGAATTTTCAACTAAAGAAGATAAATTGCCAAAAAAAAATTGAATTGTTCAATTTTCAGTTTGAAAAATTAATGTTTAAAAAGAGAGATGAATTTTCAATTCAAATGATGAAATCTTCAACTGGAATAGTTAAATTTTAAACCAAAAAGATGAATTTTCAACTAAAATGTTGAAACTTTAACTAAAATAATCGACTTTCCAACCTAAAAGATTAATTTTCAACCAAGTAGAATAATTTCTACCGAAAAAGGCGAAGTTTCAAATTAAAAAGATAATTTTTTTACCAAAAATTGAATAGTTACATTTTTATTTAAAAAATTACTGTTCAACCAAAGAGATAAATTTGTAACTAAAAATATGGAATATTCAACAGCAATAGTTACAGTTACAGTTTAAAATATTAATTAAAAAAATATTCAACACGATAGCTAAAGTTTTAACTGAAATAGTTCAATTTTCAGTATGAACTTAATTTTCAAAAAAAAGAAAGAATTTTCAATAAAATAGCTAATTTTGCAACCAAAGAAATGAATTTTCAATTAAAATAATGACTCTTTAACCAAAAAAATTAAATTTTAACAAAAGAGTTTAACTTTCAACCAAGTAATTTAATTTTCATTTCAAAAAGATGCATTCTGAACGAAAAAATGTATTAGTTGACATTTCAACCAAAAAAGACTTTAATTTTTAATGAAAAAGCTAAATTCAATCAAAAAAGACGACTTTCAGCATGAGTTGAATTTTCAACTGAGGAAGATTGTTCAGTCAAGGGAGAGAAAAAAATGCAAATAAAATATTGAATTGTCAAGCAAAAAGATGAATTTTCAACCAAGAAGATTAATTTTCCCTCAAAAAGAATTAATTTCCTACCAAATACATTAATTTTCAACAAAATAGATGAATTTTCAACTAAAAAAGATCAATCTTCTACCAAAAATATAATAGTTAAATTTCCAGTTAAAAAAAATTAATTTGAAACCAAAAAAAAAACGAATTTTCAACAAAATAGTGAAATACCTCGTTAAATACAGTAACATAAATCTACTTTTACAAATTAAAAATAATTGTTATTCAATTTTATATTGCATTAAAAAAAATAGCACGCTCTCGAAAAAATTCCTTCACTTTAAAAAGAATTTCCTGACATTTCCACGTTTTTCCAGGTATATAAAAATTCCCTAACAATTCCAGGTTCTCCAGGTAGGGTAGACACCCTGGAAACAAATTGTTTTGCAATAAAATTAAAAGAAGGTTTAAATGTTTTTAAAATTACCAAAAGAACAGCGTCATAATTTTCTTTTAATTGTTGTACACTGACATCATGTCCTACATTTATGTTTCCCAAGAATTGAACTCGAGGATTTTTGGCAGTTTTGTGAAAAGTAGTGATTACGTTTTTAACTTCCGGATGATCAGGAGCAACCCCATATCGTACTAATCCATAGGGTACTGGCAATCGCTCTAAAATATCAACCTGAGCATCGCTAGAAACCTGAGAATTAAAGATAATTATTTTTTTAAATTGAAAGATCTCTTTCTCAAATGGAAATAATTATAAACTAAAATAAAATTATAATTGATATGCGATGATCACCTTAATTATTTGCTGCGCAGCATAAAAACCAGCCGGACCAGCTCCAACTATACAAACTTTCGGAACAAGGCTTTTGCTCGAAAGTTGTCGAATAAAATCAAAAACTATATTTGGATTCATTTTTCTAAAAACGTCCATCCTGGAAATTTAATTAAAAACCAATTAGGAATTAAAATTAAAATTATTTTGTAATTCACAGTGTCCGAAGTAACGTGTTACATCTCATCAACGTTACTGTTAAAATTAGACACATTTTTATTTAACTCTACCTATAAACATTTACTTAAACAAGAAATAAAAGTATTAAAAATGGTACAACTTCCAAATGACAAATTGTAGTTTTTTTTATTTGAGGCGAAAAATAATTTTTAATACAAAATAAAAATGTAGAATAATTATTTATTTCTGAAACGTTTTTTAAAACCTAAATTCGAGCTAACATTAGATTAGGAAATAAGTATTTCCCGTTGGTTTTTAAGTTATGTAAACATAATTTCCCTAAGATTCTTGAGAAAATTCAAAAAGATTTTTGAAGATTTTAGATGTGTCAAAACTGAATCTAAAAAATTTTGAAGACATTTTTTTTATTTTCCAGGATTTGATAAAATACTGGGAAAAATTCGAATTGGTTTAAAAAATATTTAGGACTTTTAGAAGTTCGGAAGAAATTAAAAAACAGTTGACAAATGTTAGGAAATTTGTTCAAGTTAAAAAAAAATTTTATTCTCTTAAAAACCTCTGAAATTCAACCAAGGAGAATAATTTTCTACTGAAAAAGAGGATGATTTTTTAACAAACTACATGAACTTTCAACGAAGTAGTTGAATTTTCGACTAAAGAAGATAAATTTTCAACCAAATACTTTAATTGTCAACTAAAATGATAAATTTTCGATCAAAAATTTAATAATTAAATTTTCAGTTCAAAAATTAATTTTCAATCAAAAAGAAGGAATTTTCAGCCAAAGAGATGTACTTTCGACTAAAATGATGAATCTTCAACTGGAATAGGTTAATTTTCAGTTAAAAAATACATATTCAACAAAAAAACAATGATTTTTCAACAACAAAAATTATATTTTAACTTCTTCAACTTTTTAACAGAATTGTTGAATCAAAAACAGTTGAATTCAACCAAAAAACAGATAAATTTTCAACAAAATACTTCAATCCTCAACCGGGGGTTTTCAAACGAAAAGGATACTTTTTAACAAAATTGTTTAATTTTCAATAAAGTAGATTAAGTTTCAACTAAATAGTGGAATTTTCAATCAAAAACATGAATTTTTAATTTTAGCCGAAAAAGATTAATTTACAACTAAATAGTTGGCTTTTCAATTAAAAAAGATAAGCTTTCAACAAAAAATAAAATAGTTACATTTTCAATCAAAAAAACTACTTTTTTCACAAAATCGTTCAATTTTTAAGACGAGTTTTCAACAAAATATATCAATTTTAAACCAAGTAGTTGAATTTTCAATTGAAAAATATAAATTTTTAAGCTAAAAGTTAAATTTTCAACTAAAGAAAAAATATTTTCAACACAAAAAATCAATTTTCAATCAAGAATATTAATTTTCTACCCATAAAGACAAATTTTTAAGAAAATACATTAATTTTCAATCAAAAAGTCGAATTTTCAACTGAAGCAGATAAATTTTCAACAAAAATGGAATAGCTACATTTTCAGTTAAAGAAATAAATTAGCAAACGAAAAAAGAAATTTTCAAACAAAAGATGAATTTTCAAGCAAGAAAATTTATTTTCTACCAAAAAATACTCAAATTTTTAACTAAAAAAGATAAATTTACAATCAAAAATAGAATAGTTAAATTTTCAGTTAAAAAATGCATTGTCAATTTAAAAAAAACGAATTTTCAACAAAATAGTTCAACTTTTCACCATAATAGTTCAACTGAAAAGTGAACAGTTAAATTTTCAGTTAAGACAATAAGTTTCCAACAAAAAAAATTATTTTCAACAGTATAGTTAAATTTTCTTCAAAGTAGATTAATTTTTCACCAAATAGTTGCATTTTTTCACCAAAGTAGTAGTTGAATCTTCAAACAAAAAAATATAAATTTGTAACAAAAATAAATAAATTTTCAACTAAAAATGATCAATTTTCAACAAAAATAAATGATTTTTCAATAAAGAAGATTAATTTCCTACCTAAAAAAAACATAAATTTTTGACTAAAAATGATAAATTTACAATTAAAAATGGAAGTTAAGTTTTCACTTAAAAATTAGTTTCTAACAAAGATAAAAGAATTTTCAAGAATGTAGTTAAATTTTCTATAAAGTAGATTAATATTTCACCAAATAGTTTAATTTTCAACTAAAAACATGAATTTTCAACCAAGAAGATTAATTTTCTACTGAGCAAACGAATTTTCAACAATATATATGAATTTTCAACTAGAAAAGATTATTTTTTAAGAAAAAATAGAATAGATACATTTTCAGTTAAGGAAATTAATTTTTTTTAAATCAACAAAATAATTCAAAACTATTTCGATTACCTATGTAAATTATTTCGAATTACGCGGATTACTCTGGATTACAAGTGGATTACTCTGAAATATTGGGATTACTCCGGATTACTTCGATTACTGGAGAGTTTGTTAGATAGGATTTTATCGAATTTTAGAACCTTTTTAGTTTTCATAAAACATAAAAAAATGACTCTATTTTTATAAGTAGTCACAGTTTTTTTAAAGGTATCAAATTCCATTTTTCTCTAAATAACGGTAACGGATTACTTTTGAGAAGTAACACGCCGAACACTGGTAATTTGATATAAAAGCCGATGCTTACACTGCCGTATCCAAGAATCGATTTCTTTTCTTAAGATCCTTTATAGTCATATTCCAATTTTGGTATCACCTTCGCGAGACATTTATGGTGATTTGAGACAACAGAATCAATGCATTAAACATTGTATCGCTCACAAAATCGTTAAAGAAAGCTAATTCAATCCTACCTAGTTTCTTCTTTTTCAAAACTAATAAAAAGTTTTAAAAAAACTACTCGTTCGATAAAAAAAGTTTATCTTTTATTTGTTGCTTTGACATGATTAAAAAGATATTAAGTATAGATACATTAGTGTGGTCAAAAAAGTGTTTTCTTCTAAAATGGCTCTCGTACAAATTGTTCCTTTAGGTGTAAAAATGTTCCCTGAATTTTCACAGAATTAAAAAAATATATTTTTATCTCGATTGCATAAAAAATTTCTTTTTTATTTTAATTGATTATTTTACTTGGGATTATAACTATTGTTTTATTTGTAATGAAATATATCACCTATGTTTTATTTTTAATAATATACATCATCCAGATTTTTTAAAGAATCAAAAAAAAATTTAGTGGCCTATTAGGTCCATTTGTGCTAATATGTAATTGCTTATTTTATTTTAATTTCCGTTGTTAATAGATTTTTTTACTTTGGCATACAAAAAGCTAAAATGCATGCATGTCAAAAAAAAGAATCCATTAACACCGAAAATTAAAATATAATAAGCAAATTTTTCAAGGTTTCGAAAAAAGAAGCTTTTTAAGAATTTTAAAATAATTCAAGAGAATGAAAAAATTGTCTTAAAATTCCTGGGAAAATTTGAACTGATTTTTTATTTTGAAAAATGAAATTTAATAACAAGTTCAAAAAGATTTCCAAACATTTCCAATTATTTCCGAAAATTTTGAAAAAGAACGTGGACAATTTTAAAGCAAAATTGTCAATTTAGAAAGTTATTTAGAAGTTTTAAAGAGATTCAAAATTAAATTAAAACTTGAAAAGATTTTTAAAAAGTTAAAAAAATATGTATATTTTCAAAGATTTCGTAATAAAATTTTGAAGCTTCTTTAGAGTTTTAAAAGGTCTCACGATAATAAACCAAATTTCTTAAAATTCATGGGAAAATTTAAACTTATTTTTTATTTTGAAGAATTAATTTTAAGAGAATATTAAATGAGATTTTAAATAATTTCAAAAGATTTCCAAAATTGACCAAACAAAATTTGGAAGATTTAAAGGTCATTTTATAATTTTGCAGAATTAAAAAAAAAATTGTTGGAAAAATTTAATTATTTTAAAAGATATTTATTACGTTTAAAAGTTTTAAAAATGGTTTTAAAAATTATTTAAAATTTCAAGAAAATTTTTTAACAAAATGTAAATTTTTTGAAGATTTCGAAAAAAAATGTCGAAGCTTTGGAAGATGTTAGAAAGGCTTCAAGAAAATACAAAACTTTTCTTAAGATTCCTGGGAAATTTTGATATGGCTTTTTACTTTGAAAAATTAATTTTTAAAGAAAATTTAAAGATATAAAAACATTTCGAAATATTTCTACAAATGTTGAGAAAATATGGAAGATTTAACGGCAACTTTTTTTTAATTTAAAAGGTTATTCAAAATTTTTGGAACAATTTGAGTCAGTTTAAAGATATTTAGGAATTTAGGAAGTTTTGAAGAGATTAAAAATATTTTTAAACTTTGAAAGATATCCGAAAATTGATCAAATATTTTTAAATTTCTACCAAGCTTCTAAAGTCCTAAATATCTTTAAAAATAACTCGAATTTTGCCTAAAATTCTAGATAAAAAAATGTATATAACCTTAGAAACAAATAAACTTAAAAAAGAAACAGTTATTCGTAATTTTTATTTTGTATTCAAAATTATTTTCCCCCTCAAATTATAATTTGCATAAAATTTTTTTTCTTTTTTGACTGAAAAATCTTTTTTGGTTAAAAATTCAACTGTTTAGTTAATTAGTTAGTTAATTATTTTCTCAAGATTCATGGGAAAATTTTGAATTATTATTATACCATTAAGCCATTTCCTTTTCGGGGTAGGCGTGAATAATTTTTTATTTTGAAAAATTAATTTTCAGAGAAAACTGAAAAATATTTCAAAACGTTTCCTAAAATTTCAAAAAAGAATGTAGAAGATTTTACAGAAAAATTTTGCAATTATGCAAGATTACAAAATTTTAGAAAAAATACGAGTAAGTTTAAGAGATATTTAGAAATTTTCAAAAGATTAAAAAATAATTTAAAACTTGTGCATATTAAAAAACAATGTAATGTAGATTTTTCAAGATTTCGAAAAAATGTAGAAGCTTTTTAAGAATCTCGAAAGGTTTCAGAGCAATAAATAATTTTTCCTAAGATTCGACGGAAAAGTTCAAATGATTATTTATTTTGAAAAATCAAATTTTCAAGAAAATTTGAAAAGATTTCAAAACATTTCAAAATAATTATAAAAATTTCGAAGAAAAATGTTTATAATTTTTCAGCAATTTAATTGTTTTTAGAAAAACCTTGCTTCATTTTTAAAGATAATTTAAAGTTTTGTAAAGATTCAAAAATAATTTAAATCTTGACAAGATTTCAGAATTTTTTTAACAAAATGTAGATTTTGAAAGATTACGAAAAAGAGGCTTTTCAAGAATTTTAAAAGGTTTTAAGAATTTTTAATTTTTTTAAAGTAATAAAAAAATGTTTTCAAGGTTCCTGGAAAATTTAAAGTAGTTTTTTTTTTTATTTTGAGAGAATATTTGAAAAGATTTAAAAATATAGATTTACCGAGAGATTAATAAAAATATTTTAAAACTTCAAAAGATTTCCGAAAATTTATCAAATAGTTTTTTATTTCTTCCAAAGTTCTACAAGTCTTTTAAAATGTCTTTAATTTAAATTAAAATGTTGTGAAAAAACGTGTAAAATAAAAAATGATACTTTTTCAAATAAATATAATAATAATAATAAAACAAATAAACTTAAAAAATAAATAGTTATTGGATTTTTTTATTTGGTGTACAAAATTATTTATCCCTCAAAGTGTAATTTGGTTGAAATTTTTTTTCTTTCTTGGTCGAAAATTCAACTCTTATGAAAAAAATTAATCCTTTTTGGTAGAAATTGTGTCTTTTTTGGTAAAAAATTCAAGGGTTTAGTTAAAAATTAATCTTTTTGGTAGAGGATTCGATTATTTTGTTGAAAATTCGCCTTTTTTTGGATGAATTCAACTCTTTTTAATTAAAAATAAAAATATTTTTTAGTTGAAATATCAACTAGTATATTTTTTGTTTAGAATTCACCTTTTTTGGTTCAAAAATAAACTACTTGGTTAAATAAAATGTATCTCAAAATTGCAAGGGATTTGAAGGAATTTAAAAATATTTGAGTGATTCATAGGATTTAAAAAATTAAAAGATTCTATAAATGATTGCTTTCTTAAAAATAATTTTTGTTAGTTAAAGATTCATAATTTTAGTTGAAAATTGATCTCTTCTGGAAAACAATTAATCTTTATTGGTTAAAAACGTAACTGGTTGAAAATCAATCTTTTTTGGTTGAGAATTCAATTATTTTGTGGAAAATTTGTCTTTTTGGGACGAATTAAACTATTTTTTATTTAAAATAAAAATCTTCTGTAGTTGCAATATCAAAGATATTACATTTTTCGTTGAGAATTCATGTTTTTGGTCAAAAATTCAACTATTTGGTTGAAAATGATATTTTTTGTTGAAATTGTGATTTGACATCTGAAATCTTCAAAAATATTTTTTAATTTTCTCAAGAATCTTAGGAAAATTAGATTTATATAACCTTAAAAACAAATAAATGAATATTTGTTTTTAAAATCTGCGAAAATTCAAGGGACAGTTGACAATAAAAGGAACAATTTACAGGGGAGCCATTTTAGATAAAAAATAAAGCCTTTTTTGGACCACCCTAAGATAAATATGATTAAAAGTTTGATTGGCACATTCGGCATTGATAAAAATATCATGACTAGATACATTAGAGAACTTATCTAATATCTGTAATTATAAAAAATCACTGAAAGCTATTTCGTATTACAATTAAATATTAAAATAATTAAAAATTCTCTTCCTGCTTATTATTTTTATCAATTGCTTCTGCGGTACTCTTCGCACACCATTTAATATTCCATATATTAATATTGATGAGCTTTTTGATCCAGTCCGTTTCTAAAAAAGAAATCTCTTGTAGCTTTAAGTTCTCAATTTCCAATATGAGAAATTATTTATATAATCCTTAGTTTTAAATATTCCTTACCACACAAATCCAACATAGAAAATACTGACAAAACCATCATATTTTTTGACTTAGCAGTTTCCGCAACTTCAATAAGTTTTTCAAAACTCTCTTTCTCCGAATCGGAAATGTAATATTTCAAAATTACAACATATCCGACTTTACTATCAGGCTGGAAAATTAGGCTCACAAAAAAACGAGCCAAAAGATTTAAGAGTCCAACATTCAGTTGCGAAAGTAAACTATAGCCAATCAATATAATATCGTCTCCTTTCACACAATTTTTTAAAGTTTCATGAACTTTGTGAATCAGTTCGTAATTATTTTGCTCGCTCGTATGTTGAAATTGCAAAACTCTTATATTTGGCATCCCAGAATAGTTTTTACTTTCAAGGTACTGAACCACATTTTCTTTTGCGGGAAAATCTACAGATAGATTCATAGTATCCATAATTTCGAAAATTCGGTTCTGAGTTCTGAGAATTTTTATCGTTGCGAATTTCGAGCTCTGAATTCTCCGATATGGTTTACCCATTGTGATCCATAATTTAATAGGTCTGTTGAAAAACTGAAATCACAAAGTAGTAGCTAAAGAATTTAGTAATGTTTCTTAAAATTGATATGTAAACTGCAGGCCTCGAACTCACGCCACTATTGACACTTTTTTTAACGATGCAACTATATTTTACTTTGCCTTTCAACATATTTTCAAACATTTTCGCTGATCAGCTAAAATAATAAGTATCCGCCATCTCAAAGATTGGAATTTAAAAATATTTAAAAATATTTCGAGGTACTTCAAATATTTCAAAAAGTTTCATAGTTAAGAGTTTTTAAGAGATTTGAAGAACTTTCATCTGATTGCAGATAGTTTCAAAGTTTTAAACATTTTTATAGAAATTTTAAGAGGTATTACAAATTTCAAGATAATTTACGAGATTTCAATCAAAAGTTTAGAGATTTCAAGATATTGTACGGAATTTCAAAATATTTCTAGGGATTTTATAAGATTAAAGGGATTTTTAAAATTTCAAAAGACGTTAAAGAATATAGTGTATTTTGAAAGATTCCGTGGAATTTCATAAGATTATGTAAGAGCATTTCAAGAGAATCAGAAGTTTCTAAGGGATTTCGAAAGATTTCTAGGGATTTTATTTTATTTTAAAAGATATCAAGGAATTTTTACCGGATTTTCAAAATTGCAAGAGATTTCAAGGAGTTTAAGAATATTTGAGGGATTCGTAGGATTTTTAGAAGAAATTAAAAGATTCTATAAGGTCATAAGGAATTTTTATGGACATAAAGGGATTTCAAAAAATTGGAGAGTTTTCCAGGGATTTCAAAGGATTTCAACAGAATTCAAGGGATTTTAATAGATTTCAGTAGATTTCGAACCTGTAAGGGTATTTTAAAAGATTTCAATAGATTCCAAGGGGCTTTATCAGATTTTATAGTATTTTAAGGGGTTTCAAAGATTTCAAAAAATTTCCAGAAATTTCAAAGATTTCAAAAAAATATTTCGAGAGATTTCAAAGATTTTCAAAGGATTTTATAGAGTTCCAAAAGATTAAATGATTTCAAAGAATTCCAAAGATTTCAAGAGTTTTCAAGAGATATGAAGACCTTTTATTTAATTTAAGAGGATTTTAAAGTTTTAAAAATTTGTATCAAAATTTAAAGAGCTATGACAGATTTTAAGATAATTAACGGGATTTCATTGTATTTGAAGTTATTTTTAAATAGTATCAAAAGATTTTAAAGATTTCAAGGTGCTGTACGGAATTTCAAAATATTTCTACGAGTTTTACCCGATTTAAGGGATTTTATCAATTTCAAAGGATTTTAAAGAATAAAGTGTATTTTGAAAGATTCCGAGGAATGTCGTAGGATTATAGGAAATTTCAAGAGATTTAAAAGTGACTAAGGAATTTCAAATGATTTCGTAAGATTTCAGAAAATTTAAAAGATTTCAAGGAATTTTTAAATATTAAATAAACATTAATATCGAATAAAATATAATTTTAAAGGATTTCAAAGCTTTTAGGGTATTTAAAAAGATTTCCATTGATTTCAAGGGGCTTTATTACAAATTTCAAGACAAATAACAGGATTTCAATATATTTCAAGGGTTTTTTTAAAGCGTACTAAGGGATTTGAAAGATTAAAAAATTTGTTGTCGAGTTTCAGAGGATTTCAGAAAATTTCTACAGGATTTCTAAGGGATTTCAAAAGATTTCTAAGGGATTTCAAAAGATTTCGAGGGATTTTATTTTAAAAGATATCAAGAAATTTTTGCCGGATTCTAAAAATTGCAAGGGATTTCAAGGAATTTCAAAATATTTTAGGGTTTCATAGACTTTTAAAGAAATTAAAAGCTTTCATAACATTATAATGAATTTCTATAGATATAAAGGGATTTTTAAAAATTGGCAGGATTTCCAGGGATTTCAGAGGATTTCAACAGAATTCAAGGAATTTTAATAGATTTCAACGGATTTCAATGCTTTGAGGGTATTTTAAAAGATATCAATGAATTTCAAGGGGTATAAGATTTTAAGAGATTTCAGAAGATTTCCAAAAATTTTTAAATATTTAAAGAGATTTCAAAGGGGTTGAAAGGATTTTATAGGGTTTTAAATCTTTTAAGGTATTTAAAAAGATTTCATGGAATTTCAGAGGATTTCAAAGGTTTCAAGGAATTTTAAGAAATTTAAAGAAGTTTCATCTGAGTTCAAAGGATTTCGAAGATTTAAAAATGTTTATAGAAATTCTAAGAGATATTACGAATGCCAAGATAATTAATGGAATTTCAAGGAATTTTATGTGGTCTCAAATGATTTCAAAGATTAAAACATTTTTAAAAGAATTAAAAAAGATTACAGATTTCAAGACGGACGGAATTTCAAAATATTCTAGAGATTTTACAATATTTAGGGTATTTTCATTTTTTAAAGGATTTTAAATATCAGATTTTATGGATTTTTACTGGATTTCAGAGGATTTTAAAGATTTCATCATTCTTGAAGGAATTTTGAAAAATATTACGAATTTCAAGATGCTTTACAATATTTTAATCAATTTTTTGGGATTACTAGGGATTTCAAAAAATTTAAGGGAAGTTTAGAGAGTTTAGGGTATTTTAAAAGATTCCGAGGAATTGAACGAGATTTCAAAGAATTAAAAAAAAATCCAGGGTATCCATGATATTAAAAAAGAATTCAAGGGATTTCAGAGATTTTAAGGAATTTTACGAGATTTTAACAGATTCAAGGAATTTATAGAATTTCAAAAGAATTTCTACGGATTTTCAGAGATTTCAAGGGATTTAAAAAGATTCATGAATTTTCCAGGAATTTCGGAACCTATTTTTCTATTATTTTTTCGTAATTTATGTTACTACTGACTTTTTTTCAAATTTCTCAAATGAGTCCGAGGCCTGAAATAAAAATTTAGAAAAGAATGCTCACTTGTTGAAAAGAGTAATTTTCCTCAAGCGCCTCAATGAATTGTAATTCCTCCAACAAAATAAGCAACCGACTTCTGGGATCTAAGCTACTTTTTATTTGCCTCTCACTATAAGATTCTAGCGGACTTTTCGTAACAGAAGTGATATTATTACAAGCAGAAAGTATTGTCCTTCCTACAATTCCCAAATCCTCACTCTCCAATTTCTTCAGATCATAAGCCTCGATAAATCTTTCAGAAACGGCTTGTTTTATTTTGATAAGATTAAAATCTCTGACATTCTTATCGTTGCTAAATGCTTTTATATTGTCCAAAATCACCTGGCACTGGTGATTTTTAAAAAACTCTGCACAGGCTAGAACCTGATTAACAAAACAATCTGGAATATCCTGTCTACGAAACATCGCTTTCAGCGAAAAGCTTTTGAAATATTGTCTCAAAATAGGCAAATGCTGTTCTAAAAAAACTATTCCTTTGAATCCTAGACATATCACGTAAACCTCAGAGTTTCCTTCTTTGCTCGTAGCTGGTTTGAACATATGAATCGAATCGAAACAAGCAGCTAACAAATAAAGAAGAGATACAGAAGTCTGTTCGAAAACTGTGAACATCTTTAGAAGAAAACTTCCACCTTCTGATAAAATGTGTAAAGCAGTGACTGTTTCGCAGAAGTGTAGATGAGCCACCATCCTTTCTTGCTCACCCGGATCATCTGAACAATCCACACTTCCATCTGCAGTTACAAGAAAAACTTTATTTCTTGTTTTACAATCTTCTATTATTAAATCCAGGTTTTCTAAATCCATTATGTTTCCAGTGTTGTATGGACCGAAATTCCAGTGTTCTAAGGTGTGCATAATAAACCTATCATCTGTTATCATTCGTTCTGTTGTATTTCCCTCGTAATACGGATTTAAGGAAGTGGCAATCCAATCCCAGTTCACTGTTGGGACCTGGGTTTTTAACCAATGATTTAAGGAAGTCACGAAAGCACCTGGTGCTTCGCACAAATGAACAGATGTAAACGATCCTTCTGATATTGCTATCTGAGGTATGAGAGGAAATGAAGAAACGATTTCGTAAAATTTGCACCATGCTTGAGTCATGAACTCTGGTTCAATTTTTTGGTGAATATACCATTGAACTGAACCTGCTTTATTTCTTTTTCTTGTGTGTTCGTTCCACTGAATGAGGCAGTAATCGTTCAGTTTTGATTTAGTGTTATTCAACTCTGTTTTTATCTGGTATAATTCTTCTATGTGCCAAGAATTTTCCAAGAAGATGGATTCGGGTTTTGGTAGAAAATAGGGTTCATTATTTTTGAAAGAGAAGGACTTGTTGAATAAAGTGTTCACTGTTTCCTCTATCAGTGCGCTCATGGGATCGAAACGGTGGAATTGTTTGAAATCTACCATTTTGAAATCTTTCTTCGGGACATCTGAGATCGAGTGTGTAAATTTCCAAAGGAAATGGTTTTTGATATTCCTTTTTATGATTTTTAGTTCCTTATAGGTCTGAAATGATAGGTGTTGTCTTCTTTAAAGACAATTTTTGATAGAGATGTGTAAACTAATTATTACAAGTTTTTATTTGAAATTCAAGGTATTTTGATTGAATTTCAATTGTCAGCGAAAATCAAATTTCAAAACCTTAAACTCACGTGAAGGGGCCGTTCAAAAACTACGTCATACAAAGCTTGAACCTCCCAGGGTGACGTCACAAAGACGACCCCCTTCCCCTTTTAAGTGAAAATTTGTTCTTCGATTTCATTTGATAAACGTCTAAAATAAAACACATAAACATAATATTTTAACAGACTTCACAGCCCAAAATGCTCTCAAAACAGGGGAAATATGGTGATTTTTCATGAAAATAGGGGAATAAATTATTTTGAATACACTTAATGTATAGGTGTCATATTGAATTCAATATGAAACGCTTAAGATTTCCAATCGGAATATATATTGAATTTTCAAACAAAAAAGATTAAATTTCTACCAAAAGAGATGAATTTTCGACAACGAAATTAATTTTAGACCGTAAAGCGTTGTATGTATTTACAACCAAATACTTAAACTTTAAAGCAAAAGAGACGAATTTTTTACTAAATAGTTGAATTCTCAACCTTCATAGACGAATTTTTAACAAAAAAGAATTAACTTCAACCAAAAACAGTTACATTTTTAACCAAATATGTAGTCAAATCTTCAAGCCAAAAATACGATTTTTTAAAAATACAGTTGAATTTTCAGTCCAGAACTTTTCTACCAAAAAATATGAACTTTCAATCCAAAAAGACGAATTTTCAACAACTTAATTGAATTTTCGAACAAAAAAGATGACATTTTAACAAAATAGATTAATTTTTTAAAAAATAATTGAATTTTCAACAAAAGAATTACATTTTCAACAAAATAGTTAAATTTTCTACCTAAATAGATGAATTTTCAACTAAATAGTCGAATTTTTAAACAAACAATTTAATTTTTCTACAAAAATAATAGAATTTTCAACCAAATAAGACGATATTTTAACAAAAAATTGAATTTTTAAGTCTAAAAGTTGAATTTTAAACTAAAAACCATCAATTTTCTTTCAAAAATAGAATAGGTTAATTTTCAGTTAAAAACATTGATTTGCAACAAAAAGAAAACGAATTTTTAACCAAAGTGATGGATCTCCAACTAATAAAATGAATTTTTTACAAGTAGTTCAACCAAGTAGTTGAACTTTCCACTAAAAAGATTCATTTTCTACCAAAAAAGACGAATTTACAACAAAATTTTAATTTAATTAATTTATGAAAATTTTAATTTACAAAAATTATTTTTCAACCAAAAAATTAAAAGAAATTTTCAACAAAATAGTGAAATTTTCAGACAATGAGATGAATCTTTAACTAATAAAATGAATTTTTAAGAAAACAGTTCAACCTTCAACCAAGCAGTTGAATTTCCCATCAAGAAGATTAATTTTCTACCAAAAAAAGTCGGATTTTTAACAAAATACATAAATTTTCAACCGAATACTTGAATTTTCAATTGAGAAAGGTCATGTTTTAACCAAAAATTGAATAGTTCAATTTTCAGTCAATAAGTGAATTTTTAACCAAAAAACGAATTTTCAACAAAATAGTTAAATTTTTAACCAATGAGATGAATCTTCATAAAAAAAGGAATTCTCAACGAAAAGTGTAATAGTTGATATTTCCACCAAAAAATATTTTTATTTTAAATCGGGAAGAGTTAAATTCACCTAAAAAAGACGAATTTTCAAGAAAATACATGAAGTTTTAAATAAAAACTATCAAGTTCAAGTTAGGAAAATTATTTTGAACCAAAATAATTTAAAAAATAAAAAACGAAAACGAATTTTCAACCAAATAGTTGAATTTTCAACGAAATTCTTGAATTTTCAAACAAAAATAATCATTTTTCAACAAAAAATGGAACAGTTAAATTTTCAGTTGAAAACATTAATTTATTAATGAAAAAGAACGAAATTTCAAGAAAATAGTTAAATCTTCAACTGATAAAATGAATGTTTAACAATGCAGTTCAACTTTTAACCAAGTAGGTGAATTATCAACCAAAAAAGATGAATTCTCAATGTAAAACATAATAGTTCAATTTTCAACTAAAAACGATCAAGTTTCAACAAAAAATAGAATACTTAAATTAACAGTTAAGAAAATTAATTTTCAACAAAAGAAAAAACGAATTTTCAATAAAAAAAGTTCAACCTTCAACCAATAGAATAGATTTTTAACGAGGTAGATCACATTTCAACCAAGAACTTGAATTTTCAAACAAAACAAAAAAATTTCAACAAAATTATTCAATCTTCAACGAAACAATTTGTAACCAAAAGGGATGAATTCTGAACAAAAAATTGAATAGTAGACTTTTTAATTAAAAAGAATTAACTTTTAACGAAAAATAGTTGGATTTTCTTACTGGGTTCTATTAATTCAGTTCGCGTTTAAGCGCAAAACGAGAAAAAGGGGAAGTTTATTGAAAAGGGGGGGGGGGGGGAAAAGAGGAAATCACTGAAAAAGCGGTGAATAGGGGCAACAGTGTAAAGTCTATATTTATATGCTTTACTTGTCAAATAAAATCACTAATTTTCATTTTTTCAAGCACTTAAAAAATTGTTATTCACATTTATATTTTCCATGCGCGATGTCATACTCTGAATCCCCCCCCCCCCATTATTAAATTTTTTAAACGGCCCCTAAACATTTTTAAAGTTAAATATTCTTAAAGCATTCGAATTAAAAAATTTAAAATTACGAGAGAATTATTGTTTAACTCTATAACTTATTGAGAATTGAAATACATATATTATTAATGTCCTTTACATAGAAATTATAATGAAAAGAAATTTCATGCTCCGAAAAATCAGATTGTTACAAAACCAAGAATTAAAACGAAAACTAAATTATGAAAAATGATTAAATTCTCCGTTTATTGGTAAAAGAGCAAAATAATTTGTTTTTTTAGAGGAATAGAATCAACATAACCTAAAATATAAAGTATTTTTTGCGCGTAAAACCTTGTTTACGATATGAAAAAATTGATGACGACTAGAATATGGATTTGCGTCTATCATAAAATTAAGGAAACAGTTAATTAATACAGGAAATGAGGAGAAATATAAGAGAAAATGACCTATTTGTAAATAAATAGGTTAGGAATCGGCAGTGTCGTTATCGGCTATTTAAAAAATAAAATATGTTCACCTTTCACGTAGAAGTTGCGTTGTGCATTGGCTTAATGTTGCTTCAAAGTCTTTTAGGTCATATTCAAAGTAATTAATTAACTATTTTTTGCATTTGACATGATTTGACATGTTTATTTTCCTTTCACTGTAACACACGTGTGTCACGTGATGTAACTCCTGATTGGCTGAAGAATCGACATCTGATTGGTGAGTAATACCGCGAAGTTTAAAAATTAATAAGTTTTTAAAGGACTAAGTTTCTAGATCTAGAATGCTTCGATTTTTAAATGGAGTTTGGAATAGTTTAATTAAAGATTTCAATTCGAAAGCAAATTATTTTCCAAGTTTATAGAATAATTAAACATTAATAAATAGTAATTAATAAAGTAATTGAAAAGAAATCATATTTTTTAGTAAAAAATCTAATCACTTTGAATGTCACTTGATACTAGATAATATGACATACTTATTAATAATGCATTTATTATATTCAAACTTTTTATAATTTCAATTTAAAATTATAATTTTTAATGTACAATTATAAAACAGTTTAATTTTTGAGGCCTTGAAACTAAAGATTTTTTGCTTCAAAAGCTTAAATTCCAAAATATTTGGTTTGAAATTTCTTTTATTTTTTCCAGTTTCACAATGTTGTAGTTTTAAGTTCAAATATTAAAAATGTCAGGACCATTTCACAATTACATGTTTCAAAATTTCATATTGAAAGAAAGCCTTCATAGTCAGTTTTAAATTGAGTAATTTTAGATTTAAATATTATAAATTGTTTCATTTCAATTTGAAACTTACAAAATTGTCTGTTTTTTAAATTCGTCGAAATTGTAGAATATTAAATTAAAATACTTGATAGTTGCGCAATTTTCAGTTTAAAGGATATCTAACTAAACAATTTTGAATTAAATGCCTCCAGAATAAATTCAAAACAATGAAAAATTAAGACAATAATTTCTCAAATTCAAGCTTTAATAATGAAAAGATTTTAGAACTTTTTCCATCAAGAAGATTAATTTTCTACCAAAAAAGATGAATTTACAAGAAAATACATACATTTCCAACCAATAACGGAATAGATCAATTTTCATTTAAAAAAATGAACTTTCAACCAAAAAATCGAATTTTCAAGCAATGAAATGATTTTTTAACAAAGTTGTTCAACTTTCAACCAAGTAGTAGAATTCTCCACCAGGGAGATTAATTTTCTACCAAAAAGACGAATTTACAAACAAAAAATACATAAATTTTCATCCAATAATGGAATTTTCATTTAAAAAATTTAATTTTGAGCAAAAAAACTAATTTTCAACGAACAGTTAAATTTTGAACCAAAGAGATGGATCTTTAACTAATAAAATGAATTTTTAACAAAGTAGTTCAATTTCCAACCAAGCAGTTACATTTCAGTCAATAAGATTAATTTTTTACCAAAAAAAGACGAATTCACAACAGAATACATTTTCAACCAATAATAGAAAAGATACATTTTCACTGGAAAAATTAATTTTCAACAAAAAAAAAAGTTCAATTTTCAAACAATGAGATGGGTTCTTAACTAATAAAATGAATTTTTAACAATGTAGTTCAACTTTCAAACAAGTAGTTGAATTCTCTATCACGAAGATTAATTTTCTACCAAAAAAGACGAATTTATAAAAAAATACATAAATTTTCAACCAATAATGGAATTTTCATTTTCAAACATTAATTTTGATAAAAAAATGAATTTTTAAAAAACAGTTAAACTTTGAACTAAAGAAGTTACATTTTCAGTTCAATTTTGAACGCTTTGAATTAGACATGATACCATTTAAACTCTTTTCTAACGAAAATGTCGAATTTTCAAAATTTTTAGTCTGAAATTTTTTAATTTTGAGAGCTTTTTATTAAAAATTTGTCAATTTCAAACATTTTCAATGACAAATTATTCAATTTTGAACGCTTTTATTTAGAAATGATACAAGTTTTAATTCAATTTCATTCTATTCCAAATATTGAGTTTTTTCAAATTCGAAATTATTAAATATTGTTTCAAAATTTTGAAAAACTTGTAATATTTAAAAATTTGTTTAATAATGGATTTTGAAACTGTTTATTTTTTTTAATGTGTTTAGATTTAAATATTATAAATTGTTTGGTTTGAATTTGGAACGTACAAAACAGTCTGGTTTTTTTTTAATTCTTAAAAATCGTAGTATATCAAATTGGAAGACATGATATTTGCAAAATTTTCAGTTTATAGGATTTGTTATTAAATTATTTTAAACTAAATGCCTCCGGAATAAATTCAAAACAATGAAAAATTAAGACAATAATTTCTCAAATTCAAGCCTTAAAAATGAGAAGATTTTAGAACTAGACATTGAAAATTGAATTATTTTTTATATGAAACTGTTCAAAAATATTTAACATTTCAAACTCAACTTAAAAACAATTTCGAACTGAAAGGCTTAAAATTGTGCAATTTCAAAAATTGGAATTATTTATAGAGCAATCTTGCTTTGTGTTATATTTTTAATTTTAATTTTCAATATAATATCTCAAGATTGTAATACTTTAAAAAAAATTAAATTGAAGTAAAAACAAGTTTTAATATCAAAATTTTTTGTGAATAAACATTTTTTCATTTCTAATGTTTCCCACGTAAAACTACTTTTTATCTTGAACGTTTTTTAGAATAATTCAATTTTGGAAAGTTTATAATTGAACATTTTTTCATTTTGAACGGTGAAATTATGGTTAATTTACTTTTTGATCTAAGGAAAAAATTTCAAATCAATTTTAATCTGAAAGTATACATTTTTGTATGTAATAACAATTTAAAAATCTAGAATTTCAGAAGCGTTGACTTTGAAACATTCAATTTGGTTTTCAATTTCAAATTATAATCGCTACAAATTAAAAAATCATTTAAATAAAAAAATTATAAATTTTAAATTATTAAATTTTGAATGCCTTTAAATAGAAATAGGACAATTTAAATTACTTTGAATTTTAATTGATCCAGTTTTCAAAATTCTAATTTGAAAATATTCCATTTTTATTGTTTTGGAATTCTTTTTTCCAAATTTGAATCTGAAATGGTTCAATTGCGAAATTTTTCAATAAAAGAACGAAAAATCTTAATTTTGCACGCTTTGAATTAGAAATTATACAAATTCAACTCCTTCCTAATAAAATTGTCTAATTTTCAAAATATTACCTAATCTCAAATTTTTTGACTTGGAACTTTTTCAATCCAAAATGATTCAATAATTTTGTTTTAAATTTCAGAGGCTTTCGATTCGAAATTATTAATTATTGTTTTAAAAAGTTTCTAAACCTAATATTTAAAAAATTGTTTAATAATTGATTTTTAAATTATTCACATTTTTAATGTTAAAGCTCCAATCTACGAAATTCTTGGAAAATAAAAAAATAAGTTGGTAGATTTTTTCTAAATGTTTTTTGATTGTGATTAAAAAAAATAAAAATGAGGATCAAAAAAGAAGAAATGGGACTTGCGAGTTGCCTTTTTTTCTTTTCTATTTTTTTTTTAATTTGAATGGAAACATGAATTAAAAGTGTCTTGTCTAAATTCGATCGTTAGATTCTTGTTTTTTTTTAATTTCCAAGAATTTCATAGTTAAATTTTAATATTGGACGTTAATGAGGAATTTGAATTTAATTTCCTGACTTTTAATCTATACCAGACGTATAAAAAATAAATTTTATTAGACTTTGAGTCCTTGATAAAAAATACATTATTTTCCCAGGAACGAAGAACCGATTGGAACATTTGAAACGATCTCAAGCCTTAGTGAATCCGCAAACTTAATTGGCCATTCCCGATAGCAAACGATTCACTACAATTTCCAATGTAACGTTCTTTTTTTCATTTCGATTCAGAAAAAAATCGTCCAATCCGCTTTCTTTAAAGAAACCGACTTACTAAAGCAATCGTTCAATTGTTTCTTTCTTCCTGGTGAGTCCTTGATTGAAAAAAAAGATTATTTTGTTACATGTAAACATCACTATCACTTATTTACAAAAAAATCACAACTTTTTTACAACCAAGGTTGCCATCCTTTCCACGTGCGCCCCAAAATATTTAAATCAGTCGCTTGATCAATCAAACATTGAATCTGAAATAAAGAATACTTTATAGTTTCATCCTGCTGGAATAATTTTAACTCATACGCAATCAAATATTTTACCTGCTCTTCAGGAATAAGATTTTCATTTTTGATTTTGGCCCGAACTGTTTTGTGATCATCCTCAGTTCCATTGACAATATCTTGATAACGCTGAAAATATTGAGAATCGCTATGAACGACTTTCAGTTCTTCTACAGTAATCAACGAAGGCTTTTTTCCATTTAATTTCTGCTCAACAGTAGATATTCTTTTCTTTGGTAACCAGTTGATATCTAAAAAAGAAATAAAATTAAAAGGTCTATCAGTAAAAGAGGGATTAGAGTCCGTCCCCTTTTTTAACTAATCCCTTTTTTCCACCCCTATATACCATTAAACCATTTCCCTTTCAGGGTAGGCGTGACACTACCCGATTCGGGTAGTGTTTCTAGGTTTTTCTTGTAGTTATAAATAACTACAAGTGTGGGCTCACCACACCCACGATGTGCCAACAGCACTCATGTCAGTATTCTTGAATGGTCACCCATCCAAGTACTAACCGCGTCCAACGCTGCTTAACTTCAGTGATCTGACGAGAACTGGGTTTTTCAGCGTGGTATGGCCGTTGGTATAATTTGTATAAGTTTACACGAAACTTCTGTAATTTTTTACTTGTTTTTAGCTACTCTGACAATACAAGCGAAAGAACCAAAACTAACTTTTCGTCATAAAAATTAGGCAATTAATTAAATTATCCCAATTTATTAATAATATAACTTTGTTTAAGGGTTTAATATAACTTTTTGTTTAAGGGACTCAATGTATGGATCTTTATTTTTTATAACAACTGGATTTCATGGACTTCATGTAATTATTGCCTAAATTTGAAAAAATACCTCAAATCTAGAATTTTTACCCTATTTTCCCCTTTCACCCCATCTTCTACAAGGCTTCGATTCATTTTTTAAGAATCATTAACAGAAATTCACGACATTAGAAAACAAGAATTTTTGAAAGAGATTCTTTTTAAGTTTTTATGATACAAATTTCAAATATTTCCCAAACGATTTATTTGCTTATTTTGTCATCAAAAACATGCCAAGGTGCTCTAAAATTAGGAAAATAAGGAGATTTTTCACGAAAATAGAGGAATAAATAAAAAATAAAAATTCAGATACTAATAATAAATTTAAATTTAAATGTCTCGAATTCCTGATATTTAAAGTAAAATTATTGCCTATTAAACAAAATAGATGAATTTTAACCAAATATTTATATTTTCAATAAAAAAAGATTAATTCTAAAAAAAAAATATAATAGTCGATATTTCCACCAAAAAAAGAGGTTCATTTTTAGTCAAAAACAGTTGCATTAATCTAAAAAGACGAATTTTTAAGAAAATAGTTGATTTTTCAACCAAAAAAAGATTTTTCAGTCAAGAAAGAAACAAATTTTCCACCAAACTGTTGATTTTTCAAGTCAGGAAGACGAATTTTCTACAAAACAGTTGAGTTTTCAAGCCGAAAGATAAATCAACTCTACGGCAGCAAATCAAAAGCATAAAAAACATGCCAAAATGCTCTAAAAACAAGGGAAATAAGGAGATTTTTCACGAAAATAGGAGAATAACATTTTTTTAAATAAAATTAATGTAGCTACTAATAATGAATTCAAATTGAAATGCTTAGAATTCCTAATATTTAAGTAAAATTATTGCCTTTGCAACAAAATAGATACATTTTCAAGCCAAAAAGTCGAATTTCCCACAAACCAGTCAAATTTTCAACCAAATATTTGAATTTTCAACCACACAGTTGAATTTTCTACCAAATTGTTGAATGCTCAAGCCAAAGAGACGAAATTTCTACAAACCAGTTTAATTTCCAACCCAAAAATATGAATTATCTACAAAAAAATTCATTTTCAATCAAATAATTCGATTTTCTACCAAAAGAGTTCAATTTTCAATCTAAGGAGACAATTTTTTAACAAAACATTAAAATATTCAACCAAAAAGTTAATTTTCAACCAAAAATTTGACTTTTCTACTAAACTCTGGAATTCTCAACCAAAAAATATTTTAATTTTCCATCAAAAACAGTTAAATTCATCCAGAAAGATGATTTTTTTACAAAATAGTTACACTTTCAATCAAAAAGTTCATTTTCAACCAAGTAATTGAATTTTCCACTAAAAAATATGAATTTTAAACCCTAAAGATGAATTTTCAACTAAAATGATGAATCTTCAACCGAAAAAATTACTTTGTAACACATTAGTTTAACTTTTAATCAAGTAAATTGAATTTTCAACCAAGAAGGATGGAATTTTGCAGAAAATATAATAGGTGATATTTCAACCAAAAATAACTTTAATTTTCAATCAAAAACAATTAGACTCAATCAAAAAATACAACTTTTCAAAAAAATAGTTGATTTTTTGACCAAATGGTTGATTTTTAAGCAAAAAAGGCGAATTTTCTACAACACAGTTTAATTTTCAACTCGAAAGTATGAATTTTCAACAAAAAGTTCATTTTTAACCAAATAATTGAATTTTTTTACCAAGATAAATCATTTTTAACCCAGAAAGACAAATTTTCAACAAAATAGTTATATTTCCAACCAAAGAGATGAATTTTCAACTATAACGATGAATCTTCAAACAAAAAAAAAATAATTTTTAACAAAGTGGTGAAATTTTCAATCAAAAAAGATTAATTCTTAAATAAAATGTAATAGTTGATATTACAACCAAAAAAGATTTTAATTTTAAATCACAAACAGTTTAATGTATCCAAAAAGGCGAATTTTAACCAAAAAATGTTTTTTAATCAAGAAAGAAACAAAATTTTAACCAAATTGTTAAATTTACAAGCCAGAAAGACTAATTTTTTACAAAACAATTTTATTTTCAAACCAAAAAGATTAATTTTCAGCAAAGCATTTAAATTTCCAACCAAAATGTTCATTTTCAACCAAATAGTTGAACTTTCTACCAAATTGTTGAATTTTCAAGCAAAAAATACAAATTTTCTAAAAAAAACTTAATTTTCAATCCAAAAATATGAATGATCAACAAAAAAGTTAATTTTTAACCAAACAATTTAATTTTCTACCAAAATAGTTAAATTTTCAATCGAAGACGAATTTTCAATAAAACAGTTGATGTTTCAACCAAACTGATTTTAATTTAAAAAAAAGACATTTTAATTCAACCAAAAAAAGAATTTTCAACAAAGTAGGTACATTATCAACCAAAGCGATGAATTTTCAACTAAAATGATGAATCTTGGCCACAAACATTAATTTTTAACAAAATAGTTCAAAGTTTAACCAAGTAGTTGCATTTGTAACCAGAAAAGACTCATTCTTAACAAAAAATATAATAGTTGATATTTCAACTAAAAAATTTTTAATTTTGAATAAAAAAACAATTCAATTCATCCAAAAAATACGACTTTTCACCAAAGAACTTAATTTTCAACGAAGCAGTTGAATTTTCAACAAAATAGTTACATTTTCAAGCCATTTAGACGAATTTCCCACAAACCAGTGAAATTTTCAACCACACAGTTGAATTTTCTACCAAATTGTTGAATGCTCAAGCCAAAAAGACGAAGTTTCTACAAACCAGTTTAATTTCCAACACAAAAATATGAATTATCTATAGAAAAGTTAATTTTCAATCAAATAATTGGATTTTCTACCAAAAGAGTTCAATTTTCAATCTAAGGAGACAATTTTTTAACAAAACATAAAAATATTCAACCAAAAAGTTAATTTTCAACCAAAAATTTGACTTTTCTACTAAACTCTGGAATTCTCAACCAAAAAAGATTTTAATTTTCCATAAAAAACATTTAAATTCATCCAAAAAGATGAATTTTTTTACAAAATAGTTACATTTTCAATCAAAAAGTTCATTTTCAACCAAGTAATTGATTTTTCTACTAAAAAATATGAATTTTAAACCCTAAAGATGAATTTTCAACTAAAATGATTAATATTTAACTGAAAAAATTACTTTGCAACACATTAGTTTAACTTTTAATCAAGTAAATTGAATTTTAAACCAAAAAGGATGGAACCTTAAAGAAAACATAATATGCGATATTTCAAACAAAAAAGATTTTAATTTTCAATCAAAAACAATTAAACTCAATCAAAAAATACAAATTAAAAAAAATAGTTCTTTTTTTTACCAAATTGTTGATTTTTAAGCAAAAAAGACGAATTTTCGGCAAAACAGTTTAATTTTCAACTCGAAAGTATGAATTTTCAACAAAAAAATAATTTTTAACCATGTAATTGAATTTTTTTACCAAGATAGATCATTTTTAACCCAGAAAGACAACTTTTCAACAAAATAGTTATATTTCCAACCAAAGAGATGAATTTTCAACTATAACGATGAATCTCCAAACAAACAAAAAATGAATTTTTAACAAAGTGGTGAAATTTTCAATCAAAAAAGATTAATTCTTTAACAAAATGTAATAGTTGATATGACAAACAAAAAAGATTTTAATTTTAAATCACAAACGGTTGAATGTATCTAAAAATACGAATTTTTAACAAAATAGTTCATTTTTCAACCAAAAAATGGTTTTCAATCAAAAAGAAACAAAATTTCAACCAAATTGTTAAATTTTCAAGCCAGAAAGACTAATTTTCTACAAAACAATTTCATTTTCAACCAAAGCGAAGAATTTTCAACTAAAATGATGAATATTGGCCACAAAAATTAATTTTTAACAAAATAATTCAAAGTTTAACCAAGTAGTTGCATTTGTAACCAGAAAAGACTCATTCTTAACAAAAAATGTAATAGTTGATAGTTCAAAATAAAAAAATTGTTATTTAGAAACGCAAAAATGACTAGAGAACTTGCTAACGAAAAGGTGCTACTGCCAGAAGGCACTTTTCTTCAATATTAATGAGATACTGATATGATATAGAAAGGTATAAATAATAAATAAAATCCCCTTTTTTTTTACCTAAAATCGAACTACTAAGTCCCCTATGATCCCTGGTAAAATATCTTAAAATGCAAATTAAAGTGATAAAAAGTCCCATTTTAAAGGTACCTGTGATATCCTCTTGATTTTCTTTCGACATCTTATTTATATGTTCCGACCAATTCAAAGGCTCATTAACAAAGACATCTAAACATGCCATCAGAGGTCCCTTCTCTCTCCTCAATGCTCTTAAAACGTGAACCATTGTCGCTCCTAGAGGACCATTTTCCTCAAAAGGTTTCAGCAATCCCCGAATTTGTGGAGTCAAACGACATGGCATCAATTCTGGAATACATTGATCCACTCCAGCACCGAAAGCTAATCCAAAATCAATTCCAAGACACCTTCCAGATTTCACAGTGATGAGCGTATTTTCCAGATGTCGATCTCCAATTCCTAAAATCCATTGTGCTGTGCACATCGTTCCATAAGTTGTTACAAAATTGTGCCTCAGTGACATGAAACTTTCGGTTGATGGACTTAACATGAAGAAGGATCTTCTCAAAGAGTCCCACTCGGTTACACTTGTGAGTTCGTACATTTTAGACACGACTTTCGAAGCGTTGAACTTCAACAAAGAATCTTTGTAGGCTTTACTACGCTTTCCAGTTTTTCCTATCCAACTTTCGTATTTTTCCTGGATTCCGTAACATTGCTGGATTTGCTTCTCTGTGAGAGTGAAATGAATGTAATCTTCGAGGGTTCTTGTTCCTTCAACCCATTCAATCAATCCAAGGCTCAGCGAGAAAGGAATGACCTGTGAAATAATTAAATATTAAAAGTTTCGTTAAGAGAGTCTTTAATTATTAATCGGGTAGTCTAATTATAAATAAAAATGCAATTATTTATACAGACTTCACAGAGAAAATGATCCCAAAACAGGAGTAATTGTGTGATTTTCAGGAAAATAAATTAATGTAGGAACGACATTAAATAAAATATGAAACGCTTTAGATTTCTAAGATGTAAAGTCAAAATATATTGCATTAAAAAAAAAGCAGTTGGATTTTAAAAATATATATATATTTTCTGCTATCTTCCAAAAAATAATTGAATTTTCAACCTACAAAGATGAATTTTCAATTAAATGGTCGAGTTTTCAAACAAAAAAGAATAAACTCCAACCAAATATCAAATAGTGGAATCTTCAAGCTAAACAGACATTTTTTAGAAGACAATTGAATTTTTAACCATAAAAGTATAATTTTCAACAAAAAAGTTCATTTTCAACCAAATCATTAAATTTTCTACCCAAAAAGACGAATGTTAAATTGATGAATCTTCAAACAAAAAAAATTAATCTGAAACAAAGTCTTGGAATCTTTAATAAAAAAGATTAATTCTAAACCAAAAATATAACAGTTGCTATTACCACGAAAACAGATTTTAATTTTTAATCAAAAATAGCTGAATTCATAAAAAAAGACACATTTTTAATAAAATAGTTGATTTTGCAACCAAAAAAAGATTTTTCAGGCAATAAAAAAAAATTTCAAACAAATTGTTTATTTTTAAGCAAAAAGACGGATTTTTCTACAAAAAAATTTAATTATCAACTGAAAAGTATGAATTTAAAAAAAAGTTAATTTTTAACCAAATAGTTGAATTGTCCAAAAAGACAAATTTTCAACAAACAATATAATGGTTGATATTTCAACCAAAAAAACATTTAAAATAAAAAACAGTTGAACAGATCCAAAAAAGACAAATTTTTAACAAAAGAGACCAAATAGTTGCTATTTAAAGCAAAAGAGACGAGTTTTCAATAAATAAGTTGAGTTTTCAACTAAAAAGTTGAATTCTCAATCAAATGGTCGAAATTTCAAAAACAAAAGATTAAGCTGCAACAAAAACTGTTGCATTTTCAACTAAACAGTTGAATTTTCAAGTCAAAAAGACGAATTTTTTAGAAGACAGTTGAATTTTCAAAAAAAAAACTTATTTTCAACCAAGAATATCAAACAAAGATAAAGTGTCTATCCAAAAAGACGAATTAAAAAAAAAACAGTTGAATTTGCGACCAAAAAATATTACTTTTTAAGAAAATAGTGGAATTTTCAATAAAATAATTAAATTTTCAGCCAAATAATTTTTGTAACTAAAAAGGATTAATTCTAAACAAAAAAAAGAATAGACTTTTAAAATAAATAGAATGAACTTTTAACAACAAAATATCGGATTTTCTTATGGAGTTCTATGAATTCAGTTCGTATTTAAGCAAAAAAACAAGAAAAAGGGGAAGTTTCTTGAAAATAGGGGGAAAACATAAGAAATCCTTAAAAAAGGGGAAAAGACGGGAATAGTGAAAAGATTGTGAAGTCTGATATTGAACAGCATTTTCATATCATAGATTATTATAGATTTCATACATAAATTAATTAAATTAAATTTAAACAATTCACAAAACTGAATTTTCAGTTCCAAAAATTAATTTTCAACCCAAAAAAACCAGAACTTATCAACCAAATAGTTATATTTTTAATCAAACATTTAGTTAAATTTTCAAGCCAAAAACATGAATTAGGTAGAAAACAGTTGAATTTTCAACAAGAAAGTTCATTTTTAACCCAGAAAGAATAATTTTCAATAAAGAAAGAAGACCTTTCTATCAAAAATATGAATTTTCAATCCAAAAAGACGAATTTTCTATCCAAAAAGACGAAATTGAAACAAAACAGTTAAATTTTCGATCAAAAAAGATTAAATTTTAACAAAATAGTTCAATTTTCAACAAAATAATTCAATTGGCCATGAAATAGTTAAATTTTTAAACCAATAGTTGCATTATCTACCTATAAAGATGAATTTTCAACCAAAAAACTTGAATTTCCAACAAAAAAGTTCATTTTCAACCAAGAAAGATGATATCTAAATCCAACAGTACAAATTTTCTATCCAGAACAGTTGAATTTTCGACCAAGAAATATGACTTGTTAGCCAAATAGTTAAATTCTGAACCAAATAGTATAATATTTTTAACTAAAAAAAAAAATTTTGAAACAAAAATGTAATAGTAGGTCTTTGAACTGAAAATAGTTGGATTTTCTTATCAGGCTCTATTAGTTTAGTTCGAATTTAAGCGAAAAGACGAGAAATAGGAGAATTTTCTAGAAAACAGGGGAAAAAGAGGAATCTTTTTCTAAAAAATAGGTGTTTCAAAAAGTGTAATATTTGATGCTTCCATCAAAATATATTTTATTTTTCAAAAAAAAAAAAAACGGTTAAATTAAACCAAAAAATACGAATTTTCAACAAAAGACTTGAATTTTCAACCAAGAAAGATTTTACGATCAGTAAAGAAAAAAATCTCATACAAGACATTGCGCTTTCAAGTCATAAATACGAATTTTTGAAAAAAAGTTGAATTTACAATACAAAAATATGCATTTTCTACCAAAATAAATGAATTTTCGACTAAAAATGACGATTTTATAGCAAAATAAGTGAATTTTCAATTGAAAAAGATCAATTTTCTAGAAAAAATGGAACAGCTACATTGTTAGTAAAAAATTTCATTTTCAACACAAAAAAACGAATTTTCAACAAAATTTGTTAAATTCTTAACAAAAGAAATGAACTTTGAAATAGAATGATGCATCATCAATAAAAAAAAATAAAATTTTAAACAAATAGTTAAATTTTCAACCCAGAAGATAAATTTTCTAAAAAAAAAAAATACAAATTTCCAACAAAATAGATCAATTTTCAACTAAAAAAGATAAATTTTCAACTAAAAATGATAAATTTTCAACAAAAAATAGAATAGCTTAATTTTAAATGAGATGAATAAGCTTTTAAGCAAATAAAATAAATTGTCAACGAAATAGTTAAATTTTCAACCAAAAAGATTAAACGTTTATAAAAAAAAAAATTTCGACGAAAAATGGAATAGCTAAATTTTTAGTTTAAAAATTAATTTTTAATAAAAAAAAAAATAATTTTCAACTAAAGTAATGAAATAACAATAAAAACAATTATTTTCTACCAAAAAAGAATAATTTTTAACAAAATACATGAATTTTCAACCAAATATTTTAATTTTTAATGGAATTTTCAAACAAATAGTTGAATTTTAAACTGAAGAAGATTGATGTTCAAACCGAACATGAAATAGTTACATTTTCATGTAAAAAAATTAATTTTCAATAAAAAAACTGATTTTCAAGCCAAAAAAATTAATTTTGAACCAAAAAAATTAATTTTTAGGAAAGTAGTTCCACTTTCAACTAAGTAGTTGAATTTTGAACCAAAAAAGTTTTTTCATTCGCTATTCTCGATGTATGATATAAATGTCACGTTTGTCTTACTTTTGAACTTTAAAAATAAAATTCTGATGTAAACAAAAACTAATTTAATGCTTTTATGTGACAAATATGTTCAGAAAACGTGGTGAATGGAGCCGTGTAACAAATTCAAATGGTCTAATGTAATTCTACCTTGACGAATAGTTCATCCGGAAATACCTTTAAAATGTATTTTTTATTTTATTTAAATTTACAAAAAAATATTTAAAAAACGGTGTCGGATTATTACACACGCGACGAGTCATATTTTGCCAATGAAAAAAAATAATCTGCCAATTTTAAAGAATTTTAAGAAGTGGAAAAATTGTGTCATTTATATTGAATTTACTGGAATTTTCTCGCTATAATAAGGAAACTTCTGTAAATTATATACAACCTTCTGAAATCTTATAAGATTATTTGTAAAATCCATAACAAAATGTTGGAAAATAAACAGAGTTTTTTCTGAAGGAAGGGTAATTAGTGCGTGGATAGCGCGCACAATGTTCTAGTTTAAAAAAAAAGGGGAAAGAGTATGAAATCTGTTTATACTCACTTGATAAGTGTCAATAGATAAATGCCGTTTTCCACATGGAATATCATGTTGCAGAATCTTGTTCATGATCGAAAATACCTGCTGGACTCTTTGATCAAGCCTCAAATCTTCATCGAATTTCACCAGAAAACTGTAATTCTTCGAGTCGTTGCCAACAATAATGATTTTAATCGGCATTCGAAGCGACTGCATCACTCTAACAGTCGGTTCAATCTTTCCAATCTTCGCATGATATCTTGGTAAAGGTTTCCTATCTCCCAAATACTGTCCAGGAACTTCGATTTCACTACGACTTAATTTTTGCAACCAAGGGCTGTAATCTTTCAACTTTGTTTTAAAAATACAATCATGATGCGTGCTCTCTCGTCTCTCCTTAAGACTTCTTTTCAAAAGATCAGTAATCTTCTTTATCTGCGGCCTTATTTCTGAATAAGTTTTATCCTTCATGTCTTGAATTTCACTCTTAAAAGAAGTGATTTTCTTGACTACTTTATCAAAAAGAGAACCACAGAGTTGTGTATCATCGGGGAAAATTTTCTTTAAAAGATTTTCGACAGGCATTGGTTTTCCTTGAAGAACTTCATTAGAAGCTTCTGTAAAGTGGTGAATTAAATACAACTCTGGATGAGAAACGTAGTGCATTGCTGTTAAGAAAGATTCAACATCCGGTTTGTTGTACAATTTTTGTTTCATTTCCAGGATTTGCGAGTTCTTTAATAAACCAGGATTGGCTTCTATCGTTGATCTGAAAGTGTACATAACAGCATTTGGATAATCTTCAATCAATCTTTTGATTACAGGAATCAAAATATCAGCAAGCGAGTCTCCCAAATGGGATAAAATCTGAGCTTGCCAAGCGATAAACAACCAAGTTTCTATTTTTTGACTCTCTGAAACAAAAATCTCTTTTGCTTCTTCATCTTCTAAATAGCTCTTCTTCAGAAGACAAGGGAAATAATGAGCCGCTTTGTAAGATCCATAGGTCATAGCTTTAAGTGTCGCACTGACAAATGCTCGAATCAGTTGAAGATCATCCTCGTTTTTGGAAACCTGATCGTAGCAATAAACCACAAGTTTGAAGTAACAATCAGCTCTTTCACCTTTAGTTGCTATTTCACACGTTTCTTTCAAACTAGACAAGCCATACTCGCTTATCAATCTTTTGAAACTCTCAACGTCTCTTATTCCTTCTCTACTAATCTTGGAAGTAAAATCGGAATTGCTTATTAAATTTCTCGCCAGTTCATCTCCTCTATTAGCCAAATTTTCCAGAACAGAGGTCAAAGAAGTCACATGTTGCAGAGCCGAAATTCGCAAAGAAGAATCCGATTTATTTGACTTAAGATGTCTGTGAATATGATTCCAAGACTGGGTAAAATACGAAAGTTTTTTTCTGTTGTCTTCCGTGCATTCTCCTAAAAGGTAGAAACATCTAGAAGTCGAGATAAAGAACTCCAGTTTCTTCATGCCACTATTCGTCGTTATCGCTTCCTCTAACTCAACCACATAATTTTTAGCAATGAATCTGTTCTTGTGTTCAATCGCGAAATCCAGAAGTTTCATTTTCTGTTGGATGTAAATCGACTGCAACTCTCGAAGGTCCTCTTCATTTTCGGCTATTTCGGGCTTGCTAGACAACAGATTTGCAAAGTGCAGTCTGTAATTTATGTGAGTCTCCCAAGGAAGAAGATCTTCACTAGACGAAGGCAAATTTTCCGACCAGTACTTCACCATGTCTTGAATCCCACCTGGTGAATCGGACTTGATGGATTTCAAATAGATGTCGATGTTACTAATTCCCCTCAATTTTAGAAGAAGACGAGATCTGAGTTTTTCAGAAAGAGGATTCAATCTTATCCACTCTTCCCTAGCATAATCTAAACTACTTTTCAGAAAATCGCGAGCCGATTCCGGGTTCTCGGTTTCTGAATCGATCATGAAAAGCATCGACATTTCCTCACCGAAACGTTCTTTTATACGAGGTAGTTCATCACTTTTTAACCAACTGTCCATCGCTTCTATAAACTTTCGTAAATTATCGGTATCTCTGTCCTTCATCCAGTCACCCTTTAAAATTTTGTGTAGGTAAACACGAAAGATCCAAGGAAGAAGCCATTCTTCTTTCTGAGGATCGCTCCAGACGTTGTTAAAATTTTCATCGGACTCGTCAAACACTTTTTTGTCGAGTACATCCCATCGGGAAAGTTGACTCAGGCAATCAAATGATTCTTGAAGACAGTGCATCTTCACAAAATCCGTTTCTATTTCGTAAGCTTCCTCGTAAGCTTTTCTTGCTTTAAGCCAATCACTTGCAGCCTGAGCAAGCGAAGCTTCCTGAAGTTTCGCGCTGAATTCGTCACCTTTGAAGATACTCAAAACGACGTCAACTTCATTCATAGATTCATAAAGTCTTGCTAGATAAATCGACGCATTTGGTCTCCGCTCAGGAGTTTCTCCTCGTTTTCTTTTTCTCAAAGGTTCAGAAATAGGTTCGTGTATCAAATACTTTTCCAAATAGAGAGCACCTAAAGAGTAAAGTCCACTGTGTTTTGAAACTCGACCTACTAAATCCGGTTCAAAATCAGTGGAATTATAAGAGAGCGTTATTTCTAAAACCGCTGCAAGAGTTAAACTCGAGCCTTGATTATTTTCCAAAATTGCTTGCATACTCTCAAAAATTCTGGGAATCAATTGCTGATTTTTGGATCTGGTGTTCATGTCATGCAGCAAGGAACATACCATGGAGACTACAAGATCTTTGCAGATTAGCCAATCTTTCTTTGCCAATTCTTGTAAAGGAATGAGCAAACTTGAATGAGCTATTTGGATGTCTGGAAAGTCACCAATTCGATATTTTCTGTAAAGCTTGACAGCACTACTTTGTCTAACAACTTCCTCTTTGATCATTTCATCACGTCTTAAATTGCTCTCAACTGCCTTTTGTGTAAACTGATTTTTTAAACTATCCTTATATCCCAAGAATCTTCTTGACACTTTATTGTAAGCAGGGTCTGGAATTTTGAAAACAGAATCATTGTCAACAGATGCTGCAGGATTAGAAAAAGTCGCATCCTGCAAGTTAGTTGGTTCAAAAGAAGGACCGACTGTTGCTCGAAGGAACTGCATGTTGAAATTGGAAGCGAAATTCTGTGATGAATAAGTCGATTGAGTGAACATTTGAGACATTTGACTAGCCAAAGATCTGGCGAAGAGAGGAGCCATCGATCCCAAGTTTTTTGCCCTCCAGTGCATCACAATTCTGTAATCGCTGAACGTGCATTCTTCCAGCTTTTCTGGAAACATTTTCTCATCATACTCCCTCGATTTGCTTGTGAGACGTAACATAGAAAGGCAGGAGTAAAGCAGAAAGACTTCCTCGACATCTGGACTATATTGATTCAAAAGATCCAAGAACCTATCCACCAGTTTTTCCGATAAAGATTCATCTTCGGTCCAGAAATTGATCAATTTCTCATGCAAGGATTCAGCTGAGTCCAACAATCCGATTAGCAGAAACTTCTTACTCATTTCTTTTAATTTTCGTACATCCTCATCGAATGAAGAAACATGAGTGTACTTAGTTTTAATCTTCATAAAGATCTCGTAAGCACTTTCACGTAATTCGGAGGAGTTGTTTTTCACATAGGGAGAAGCCAACTCCGCCATTGGAAGCAGATCACTCGGGTCTAAGATTTCTACCAAAGAATCAATAATCTGAAGACCTAGTCTCTCACATGTTAAAATTTTATTCTGCAGGAGGCTACTGAAATTCATGTAGCCCAATTCGCGTTTAACATCTTCAACACTTAAACTTGGGATTCTCAAGAGGAAAATTTCAAGGCATTTAGCTTTTCCTACGTTGTCGACTTCGCCGATGTAGTTTCTCACAAATTCGAAGAAATTCTCAATCCAGGTTGGAGAACAAGTAGCCAGGGTGTGAATACACTTGATCATTCTGTTCTTATCAACCGACTGCATCTTCTGAAAAATCTTTAGAAACAGCTCATTGGTATTAAGTTTTATAGCTTCGTTCCTATCGTTTTGTGTTTCGTCTCCCTCTTTCAAATTCTTGATGACAAAGCCCAAAGCTGCGCAGTTTTGAAGAACAGCATCTTCTTCCCTTTTCCAATCTTCAAACGACTTATGAAGAAACTCTATGATATCAAATCTTTCCACCACCTGATCTTGTAATTTGTTTTCCAGAAATGTTAAGATCAAACCAATCGCAAAGTCTGGTCCTGAAGCTATTTTCTTATCGATAGCCTTTGGAAGTTTCAGATTCTCGCCCCAGAGTTCAAAAATCATTTTTATAATATCAACATTATATTTTTTCACATTTCTGGTACTAGCTATATCAGCTTTATTGACCAAGTGTTCAAGAAGATTTTGTGCTTCCTCTTTCTGGTTTTCTGGCAAAGGAACTCGCCACTCGATCAGGAATAATAAAACGTCCGTTATTATATAATTTAGGTTATTCAACTTCAAATAGTCGTTCACGGTATTCAGAATAATACCAACGAAGAATTTCGCATAGGGTTTGAAGATATTTTGGGTGTTGCAGATTACTTTTAGGAGGAAAAGTCGAACGTTATTGAATTCAGTTCTCATTGACTGAATGAAAGAGGCCATCCATTTTGGAAGCTGAACATTCCCAGTTTCTTGGGGAATGAAAATAGCATTCCGAACCATGTGGACCAAAGTTCCACAAATAGATGCCATACATTCATGTTCATTAAAATCATCACATTCGAAAGTCAGAGTCATCGTTTCCTCGATTTGATTGCTCTCTGATTTTGAAGTCAATGTGGCTTCATTAAAATCGAAAGCGTCTAAATTTTCAGTCAATGTCGAAGAAGCCAGATCATATTTGTAAATATAAGAATTGCCTCCATCAACAGAGTTTTCCTTTCTCATTGAACGTTTCCTGATATTGATCAGCTTCTTTCGCTGCTTTGGATATTCTTGAAAAGTTTGCTGAAGAGAGTATTGCTTTTCGCAATCCAAAATTTTCTCCCAAATCAATTTCCCCTCTCCTCTGTTTTCCGCGAAGACCCAACTATAAAACTTTTCTTCTTCTTTCAAACTGATGATGGTAATTCCACAATTATATGCCGCACAATGAAGTAGTCTCGTGATTTCTTTGACGTTTGTACTCAAACATTTCGTTTTCCTTTCTGACAAAGTTAACATCATTACACTCTTCATCAGCTGCTTGTCTTCCGGATTCGCAAAAACATTCTTGGCAATTAGACTCTGGACACTCGTTATCTTTTCCAAATCAATTCGAGCGAACATAATCTCGAAAAGATTATAGGACCCGATTTTGGAAACGATGAGTCTTTTCAAATCCTCTTCGACTTCAGAGTTCAATGCCTGGTTTAGAATGGTATGAATTTCTTTTGCATTATTTTCAAAGAAACGTTCAATATCTGTTGTCGTGCAAAACTGAAACGCTGGGAGTAGAAATCTTCGTAGAACATCGAATCTGGCGGGGATGCTACCACAATTCATGAAAAATTTGTAGGCACCCTCCAAAGATTTCAGAACAGACTCGCTGTTGATGGAACGAAAATAAGTTTCTAGGTAGTTGGGTGTTTTCTCGTTACATAATTGATCGCAAGATCCTGCGGCGAAATTGATTAAAGTTTCGAAGAGAACGACGGATTTGGTTATTGGCAAATGGGCAAGCATTGTTTGGAAACAAGCAACGGCTTTTAAAGAATTTATATTAATGTCAGAAATGTCTTCTGTTCTTTCGTGTTTGAGAGTTTTTAATATGATAGATAACTCCGAGGTGGTGTCGGATTTCATATCAGTTAAGCAAACTAGGAAATCGTCTAGGATTTTTGTTTTCTGCTCGAGATCGGTGCCTTCTTGAAGTTTCCTGAGAATCCAGAAGTAGAGTTCTTGCTTTTGATCCGCTATCTCAAGTGGATTTTGTTTAAGACGTACAACTATCCTGTAGATGTTCATAAACTGCTTTTTACGATATTCCAAATTGTTGACACTTCTTTCAAGTGATGCACACCGTTTAAGAATTTCATTTGCGAGAGATTCTGATTCCTTCAAAAAGTTGTTTTTATGTTTATGAGTAAATATCACGAACTCTTCAATCACCATCAACATTTTTTGTGGCTTTCTCTCAAGTAAATTATCGACGACTTCCAAAGTTTCTTCCACATTTCTCAACATTCCGCGAAATATAGGCGTTTTGAAAATACTTAGGAAGTATTCTCCATGTTGAGAAGAGGTCATGTCTTGATTTGAAAGCTCAGTTGCCTCCATTATATAATTCATTAACAAAATTATTGTTGAATATTTGTAATTTGTGAACACCAACTCCAATATACTTTCAAGATATTCTATCGTGTCAGGTTTTAGAAAAACCATATTACCATCATCTTGATGTTTTAGAATGTGAAAAATTTGTGTAATCAAGGTCGGCTCTGTTTTTGCGAATTCCCCTTTTAAAATTCTATCTAGAAATTGCCCTTTATTCAACATAATAAGTCCCTTCACGTACAATTTCAATTCTTCCTCTACTTTGTTTTCGGTGACGCTTTCAATGTCTGTGAAGGTTTGGTAGTATTTTTCGACGTTGAGAGTAAGTTCTTCTTCAAGTTTTTGTAAAAGAGGCTCAGGTGCTTTGCTTTTTACTACATGGAGCAATTCATCCATTTCCTGAGGAAGTGCTTCTATTATTTTTAAATTTTTTGTATCGAGTCCGACTTTTTGTGGATTTAGTACACAAATTGATATCAGGGAAAATAAATCCTGGCTCCAGAAGAATTCTGGGATATGAGTGTCTATTGTAGTCGAGTCCTGAAAATTAAAAGAATTTTAGATTACATTTTAGATTTTAATTAGTCGCATCAAATTACAAAGAAAGTCGCATGGAATTTCGAAAAAAGTCCACGAAAAGTAGCATCAAATTTTTAAAGATAATGAAAAAAAGTAGATACTGAATGACTGAAATAATGAATGAATGAAATAATAACATAATTTGTTAAGGAATATAGAGTACATAATTTTCATTGGTTTTCAAATATTCTTTGCACAATAAAAATGAAGTTTAAAGTTAGAACAATTTTTTAACAATAATCACTCTCAGCTTGAAGGATAAGAATTTTCAACCCAAAGACGAATTTTTAACAAAAGAGTTGAGTTATAAAGTTAAAAATTCGAATGATTTAGAAAACAGTTGACTTTGAATCCTGAAAGATTAATTTCCAATGAAATAGTTGAATTAAAAAAAAAAAAAATTCAACCAAACAGTTGCATTTGCAACTAGGTAGTTCAGAACTTTCAAGTCAAAGAGACGATTTTTTAACAAAGTAATTGAATTTTCAAGCCGAGAAGACGAATTTTTTTTATATACAGTTTAATTATGGACCTGAAAAATTGAATTTTCAAGCAAAAAGACGAATTTTTTAGACGGCTGTTGAATTTTCAAGCAAAAAGATGAATTTTTTAGAAGAAAGCTGAATTTTCAACAAAAAAGTTCATTTTCAACCAAGAAAGATGAATTTTCAACAAAAAAAAGATGACTTTTCAACAAAATAATTGAATTTTTAACCACGTGGTCGAATTTTCAAATAAAAGAGATTAAACCTCAATCAAAAATAGTTGCATTTTCAACAAAATAGTTGAATTTTCAAGCAAAAAGACGAATTTTTTAGAAGATAGTTGAATTATCAGCCTGAAAAGTTTAATTTTCAACAAATAGATCGTTTTCAACTGAGAAATATGAATTTTTAACCAAATATTTGAATTTAAATTAAAATTAACTTATTACCAAATAGTTGCATTTACAATCAAACTATTAAACTTTCAATTAAAAGAGACGATTTTTTTACAAAGTAATTGAAGGTTTGGCCAAATAGTTGACTTTTCAAACAAAAAAGATTAGACTTGAATCAAATAGTGGAATTTTCCAACCAAAAAGACGATTTTTTGAAAGATAAATTTTGAACCAATAAGTTGAATTTTTTGTTAAGAAAGATGAATTTACAATCAAATAGATATATTTAAAAAGAAATTAATTTCAATTTAGTAACTTTTCATAGTTGAACCAAAAAGACGAATATTTAAAAAAGAAAGATGAATGAACAACCAAATAGTTTAATTTTCACACAAAAAACGAATTTTTTACAAGACACTTGAATTTTTAACAAAAAAATTCATTTTCAACCATGAAAGATTAAATTTCAACCAAAAAAGAGGAATTTTTGACAAAAATAATTGAATTTTTAACCACATGGTTGAATTTTCAAATAAAAGAGATTAAACATCAACAAAAACAGCTGCATTTTCAATAAAATAGTTGAATTTTCAAGCAAAAAATAAGAATTTTTTAGAAGACAGTTGAATTATCAGCCTCGAAAGTTGAATTTTTAACAAATGGTAGAATTTAAAAAAAAAAAATCTGCCCGCTTCGCGGGCACATTCTCATCGCGCTCTTCGCGCGCGGCTCGCTTCGCTCGCAAGTTTGAGCGCGCCTAGGGCGCGCGACTGTTGGATCTCGCGCTTCGCGCTCGATTATGTACTCACCTCGCGCTACGCGCTCGGGCGTATTTACATCGCGCTTTACGCTCGGCTCCTCTAGATTTTTGAACTTCGTGTTCGACTTCGATGAAAAGAAAAAGTTTGTTTGCAAATATTATAAAATTATCAAAACCTCTACATATTAAGTGATTGTTAAATTTGTTTTTATTTTAGACTGAAAAGGAACTTTATTTACTCAAGGTTCTATCGACCTTAAGGAACACATTCTCATCCAGACACTCGCGCTTCGCGCTCGATATTTTATTTGAAAATCATTTGAACCGTATGATAGAAACAAAAAAGTTTGAGTGCACTTACGGCGTGCGATTTGGTAAATACACTGAGCGCGCACTTTGTGCTTCGTGATATATGTTCTCCATATACAAATTACTAAATTTGTATTTGATTTTAAATGAAAAGTAATGATATAATTCAGGCGACAAATTTTATTAGTTAACATTTTATTTTAGCTTGTGTCGCTTATCAAAAAAAGTTAATTTTTTCATTTTGAATATATTCTTACCACAAAAATTGATTACGGGTTTGTAAGTCTTTTTTGAATGCAAAATTTTTGTTCATTTATATGTTTTCGTACCTTGGATTGTTTTTTCAAAAATTTGATTTTTTTTACTGTCAATGTTATTTTCACGAATAAAACAAAAACCACGCATCCTATCGAAACAAATTTTGTTTTGGTCATTTTTTCGTAGCTGGTAATATTCGTCTGAAAATTTGATTTTTCTATTTTCAATGCTGTTTTTTACGAATAAAACAAAAACTACGCGTCATATCAGAAAGTGAATGATAAGAAATTTGTAGATCTTTTTTAGGTGCACAATTTTTGTGAGATGATCTTTTCTGGTATCTTGCATAGTTTGACAGCAAAATGGCTTTTTTTATTTTTCATTAATTTTTTGTGCGATCAAAATTTGAATTTTTTATTTTTCAAAAAATTCAAAAAGTTGTTATGAAAATATTATAGGGTGTTCAAGAATCAAAGTTTTTCTCCTCTTGACTTTTTTTCATATCGTGCTTTTTTCGGCTTAAAATGTTCATTTTCGTTTGTTTTTTGGAATTTTGAAAATGCTATAACTCCAGTAATTTTTTTTTATCACAAAAAGTCATAAGAATATTTTGTTCGTCATTTTGCGTACTACTAATAACCGTACATAGAATTTTCAAATCTTCAAAAAAGTGGTCTCAAAAATTTTCAAAATGTGCTCACTTTTTGGATTTTCATCCAAAATAGCTGGTTAACGAACTCGTTCTCTATTTTTCGGCCATAAAAAAGTGTGCCAAAGCTCAATCAAATCTGATCATTTTTTCGAAAGTTATCGTGGCTACAGACAGACAGACAGACAGACAGACAGACAGACAGACAGACTACAGACTACAGACAGACAGACACCTTCGTAAAACTCGTTTTTTCTGACTCAGGAGGTCTCAAAACGTGGAGATTTGATGAAAACCGACTATGTCAAATTTTACATAAAACCAATACCTTCTCATTAGAATGAGAATGTAAAAATTTTACACTTCAATCAAATAGTTGAATTTTCAAGCCAAGAAGACGAATTAAAAAAAAATAAAGACGAGTTTCCAACCGAATAGTTGCATTTTTTTTTAAATAAAGATGAATTTTCAACCAAATAGAGAAATTTCAACAACAACAAAATTCAACTTAGTAATTTTTCATAGTTGAACCAAAAAGACTTTTTTTTAAACAAAGATGAATTATCAACGAATTAGTTGAACTTTTAATCAAAAGAGACCAATTTTCAACACTATAGTTGAATTTTTAATCAAATAGTTGAATTTTCAACAAACCATGTTCATTTTCAACTAAGAAAAATGAATTTTCAAACAAAAAATATGAATTTTGAACGAAATAATTGAATTTTCAACCAAATATTGGAATTTTCAACAAAAAAGGTTGAATTTTCCATAAAAAAGATGACTTTTGAACTGTATGATTTAATTTTCAACCAAATGTTAGAATTTTCTAACAAAAAAGATTAAACTTCAATCAAATAGTTGAATGTTCAAGCCAAAAAGACGATTTTCTTAAAAAGATGAATTTTCAACCAAACAGCTACATTTAAAAAAAAATAATTTTCAACAAATAAGTTGAATTTACAACCAAATAGTTGAACTTTCGATCAAAAGAGATAAGTTTTCAACAAAACAGTCGAATTTTTAACCAAATAGTTCTATTTTCAAACAAAAATACGAATTTTTTACAAGAAAGTTGAATTTTCAACAAAAAAGATCATTTTCAACCAAGAAAGATGAATTTTCAAAACAAACAAAAAATGAATTTTTATCCAATTAGTTGAATTTACAACCAAATATTTGGACTTTCAATCAAAAGGGACGAATTTTCACGAAAATAGATAAATTTTTAATCAAATAGTTGAATGTTGATGTCAAAAAAATGAAGTTTTTAGAAGACAGTTAAATTTTCAACAAAAAAGTTTATTTTCAACCAAGAAAGGTGAATTTTCAACCAAAAAATATGACTTTTTTACCATACAAGTGGTATTTACAATCTAAAAGAATGAATTTTCTATCCAAAAGGCAACAAAAAAGTTAAAATTTCGACCAAAAAAAGATGAGCTTTCAACAAAATAGTTGAATTTTCAACAAAATAATTAAATTTTCATCCAAAACAGTCGAATTTTTAACAAAAAAAATTAACTTTCTACAAAAAATAGTTGGATTTTCTTATTGGGTTCTTATGTTAGTTTGCATTTAAGCGAAAAAAGGACAAAAAAGGGAAAAGCGGAAAATGTTGAAAACATGAGAAAAAATAGAAATTCTTTTAAAAAAGGGGAAAAGGGGGGAAGGGGAATAGGGAAATGAGTGTGAAGAATTTAAATAAATTTGAAATTATTCGATTTTAAACGTTTCCGACTTGAAAATTTGTAACTGTTAAGGCCTTGCAATTTAAAAAATATAAATTTTGGCATACGGATTAACGAAATCAGAAAGTTTTCAATTTCAAACGATATTAATTTAAACTTTACTGAGTATAAAGCTTTAATGAGAGATTATTCAATTTTTAATGTTCTCAATTAAAATCGTAAAATTTTTTCTAGTTTTGAATTTCAATTTTAAAAGTATCATTGTGATTAAAACTGAAACTAATTGTAGCGAACTTCTGAAAAAACCGGAAATAAGTCGATCAGTCGCATCTTTTAAAAAAAGTCGAAAGTGGTACCTATTAAATCAAATTTTATAAATAAACCTACCATCACATCAAGAATCTTCTTAGTAAAATCAAAAAGCGTCACGATAGTTTCACACGTGAGTGTTTCCAACAACTCCAACTCCCTAGAAATCAGCGAAGCATCCTCTTCATCTTGGCTTATCATGAAACGTTTCATGAAATTACTAGCACATGAAAAAATCAAATGTTTCTCAGAATTCCCGTCAAGAAACAATAATTCAAAATCCACAAATTTATTTCCCACCAGCCAAATGTAGGAATCCAAGGTCCGTAAGAAAGGCTTCACACTCTCCAAAGAAATAACCTTGAACTCTTCATCCAAGTTCTTCAATATAATAGAATTCAGACCTTCCATTCCATGATTTTTCAAATAAAACGAGACCAGTTTCTGCACTGAATTGCAATTTTTCACATGTGAATTAATATCCTCCAGTATTTTCATGCACCTTTGTCTATAAGCTCGATCCAAGGATCCACACTGAGTGAAAAGCCAGATTGCTACTCCTTTCAAATCAGCACTTTGAAACTCTATTGGTTTCCTCCTCCTGGAATTCTCAGTATTGAAAAGTTCCGCCTTGATTTTCAAGACCTTCTGAAGATGTCCGATCGCCGTTTCAATTCCCAAATCGTTACAACCCTCGGAGCTTTTAACAAAGCAGTAAAAAATCTCCAGCCAGAAGGTATTCAAAATCTCTTCACTTTCTCTTAAAATCGAGTACAAATGGTTGAAAGCAACAGCAGCTGCGATTCTCTTCTGCGTCGAAGGATGTAACGCATAGGTACTCATTTTTCTCACGATGGTGTAAACATTAATCGGAGATCTTTCCAAATCCCTATCAGAAGACTGCTTTATCGACCAGGCTAGAAATTCCTTCAAACAAACTCCCGAAAATTCTCTTAAAGACGAATTCGATTCATCAGTCAAGCCATCGAAAAGAGCATCGACCAGATAAATCGTCGAAGGCGATTTCAGCATCAATTTTGAGCTTAGCCAATGCGTCATTTGCAAAAGAGTTGGATAGTACAATTGCCTAACAACTGTATCAGGATCAGATCCTAGTTTCAACATCGCCGGGCAGAGAATTTTATACAAATGAGCAAAACGATCCGGATTCGGTTTGTTTAAAATATCTCTCGTCTTTCCTAGAATCACTATAATCAGTGAATGAAGAACTTCGCAGGCACACATTCTAGTTCGTCTGTCTCCGGAACTTAAAGCCAAATCGACAACTCTGGGAAGAATATTATCAAAGTGAATGTAAAGTCTCATATCTGGAAAAAAGAGAGTATAATCCAGTAAATCCTTTTTATCCCAGGTTGCTTTCGTGTCCTGTGATCTTTTGTAAACGAAGTCGTGTGTAATTTCACTGGAAAGGGAACCTAGAAACAAGAGAATTCTTCTCTGGAATTCTTCCAAGGTTTTTGTCTCGTCTTTCAAAGTCACATGCTTTATAATCTTCCTCTGCGTTTTTACAATATCTTGTAGCAATTCAGTGGCACTCTCTTTGCTCTGGAGGTAAGGCTCGAGACTGGGAACTACTTCAAGCAATAATTCCTTCAGCTCTTCTGGATAACTACTAGCCAACTCACGAGTCCAGAGTTCAAGAGCATCAAGAGCACAAGCAGCCAGAGCAAAATCGCCCAATCCGATCGTGAAAGCAATTTTAAAAACAGGAACTGTGCGTTTTAATTCATTTTGGATGAAGACAATCGGCGAGTCTAAAATTAAATAGACACAAGCTATTTGCAATTCGTGGTAGAATCCGCAAATTAAATCCAAAGTACTTGATAAAAATCTGGAGATCATCTCGCAGGTTTGATTCTTTGGATCAAGGTTCTTCCAATGGTTTCCTGATCTCTGCAGAATCACGTGGATTAATTTGTAAAATCCAGAGACCATTTGGTGTTTGTAAGAATTTCTCACAATCTCGTATACAATCTTTGGGAGCCAATCCTTGAGTAGAGAGAAATCGAGCATCTCGAAGATTTCGACGTACAGGTCTACCATGTTGATGAATATACGAAAATCAGTTTCGTTTTCTGCGGTTTGGGACAAAGCGACATCGGAATACATGGTGTCTTCCTTGGTTTTGGTTTTGAGATTCAAGGTGTTCATCAAAGTGGTGCAGGTGGCTACTAGTTGTTTGAATAATTGCTTTATTACTTGCGGCCCTGTTTCGTATTTGTATTTACTGATGTCGAGTAACTCTTGCCACAGGGGCAGGTAATTTTTGTAGCAGATTGGTCGTTCTTTTAAAGTACTGCGTGCTAGTTCTGCATCTATGAACAATGTGTGAGAACATGTCCAGAGAATTCCGTTGTAAACTGAAGGAGAAAATGAGACAAAATTAGGTATTAATAAAATAGAAGCAGTGTTAAATTTATAAATTATACAGGGTATCTACTCAAATTCTGAAACAAAATTCTTGACAATTACAGGATTTTTTTTCCACGAAACTCTAGATTTTTATAGATATAATTTTTCTTAAGAAAGTTCTAGGTGTATCATCAAGTTCAAAGTTACTCAATCTTTAACTTGATTTATAAAATTGACAAAAAAAGGCACATTGATAATTACAACAAATTTTAGAAGATAACCAAAACTTTAAATAATACAAAAATAGTTAAAGTAATAATTGTTTACTTAAATATAGTTAAAATATAGTGCATTTTTCTTTCAGGTATAAAAACAACCTTAGACCAAGGAGATCAAGAATGTTAATGCAAAAAAAGTGTTTCTTTTTTTTTCAAAGGGGCCATCTATAAATTACTTAAGACGATTTGGGGGGAGGGGGGATTTCACCAAATCTTACAAAAAATCTTAAAAAGAATCTTAACCCTTAACGGTCACACGGGGTGTCTCACACCCCACGGGCTTCTCGATTTTTTCCGACTGTCTACGTTTATTTCAAGTATTTTTTTTCGAAAAGTTAAATTATCACTGAGGCTTTGAAGATATTTTTTTCCTATTTTGTATTGTTTCAACATCCTCAACCAAAAAGACGAATTTTCAAAAAAACAGTTGAGATTTCAACCAAAAACGATACTTTTTAACAAAATTATTAAATTGTCAACAAAGTAGATTAAGTTTCAACCAATTAGATTAATTTTCAACCAAAAACATGAATTCTTGACCAAGAAGATTAATTTTCTACCGAAAAAGACAATTTTTCAACAAAATACACGAATTTTCCACCGCAAAATATCGAATTTTCAAGAAAATAGTTCAATTTTCAACCAATGAGATCAATTTTTGAGCTAAAATGACGAATCTTTAACGGCAATAGTAAAATTTTCAGTTAAAAAATAATTTTTCAAACAAAAAACAATGATTTTTGAATAAAATGTTAAATTTTCAATCAAAGAAATCAATTTTTAACCGAAAATATTTTCAATTAAAAAAGGAACTAAAAATGGAATAGTTAAATTAGCAGTTAAGAATGAAATTTCAATAAAAAAAAAGGAATTTCTAACAAAATCGTTAAATTTTCAACCAAAGAGATGAATCTTCAGCAAAAAAAAAATGAAAACTCAACAAAAAGTGTAATAGTTGATATTTCCAGCAATGTTTTTTTTGTTTTATATCAGAAAGGGTGGAATTCATTTAAAAAAGACGCATTTTCAAAAACATAGTTAAATTCTCAACCAAATCTGTCAAATTAGATTAATTTTCAACCATTTTTAACCAAAAAAGATTAGATTCCTATTTAGAAAGATTTTTCAGACAATAAAAAAAATTTCATACGTTATATTCAATTTTTGAGCTAAAAAGACGAATTCTTCACAAAAAGTTAAATTTTGAACAAAAATTTTAATTTTCTACCAAATTCTTGAATAATCAAGCAAAAAAAAAGAAGAAATTTCTATAAACCAGTTTAATTTTCAACCCGAAAATATGAATTATCAACAAAAAAGTTAATTTTCAACATAATATATGAAGTTTGAAATTTCAAAAATTAATTTTGAGTTAAAAAAATTATTCTGAACTAAAAAAACGAATTTTCAACAAAATAGTCAAATTTTCAACCAAGAAGATTAACTTTCTATAAAAAAGACGAATTTTCAACAAAATACATGCATTTTTAATTAAATAGTTAAGTTTTTAACTCAAAAAGATATATTTCAACAAAGATAGAATACATTAATTTTCAGTCAAAACAATTCATTTCAAAGCAAAACAAACAAAAATTCTATAAAAAATTTGAATTTTCAACCCAAAAATATGAATTGTCTACCAAAACAATTGAATTTTCAAAAAAAAAAAACAAGCATTAAGCAAAATAAAAGAATGTTCAACTAAAGAAGATTAATTTTTAAGCAAAAACGAAATAGATACATTTTCAAAAAAGTAGATGCAGCTTTAACCAAATATAGTTGATTTTTCAACCAAAACGGTAAATTTTTGAACCAAGAAGATTAAATTTAAAAAAAATGCATTTTTAATCAAAAAGTTAATTTTGAACAAAAACGGTAAATTTATATAATACCTGATATTTCCACCAAAAATATTTTTATTTTAAATCAGAAAGAGTTGAATTCATTTGAAAAATACGATTTTCCCAGAAAATATATGAAGTTTCAACTAAAAACGATCAATTTAAGTTAAAAAAATGATTTTTAACAACAAAAAAAAGAATTTTCAACAAAATCGTTAAATTTTCAAGCAACCAGATTAGTTTTTCAACCAAGAAGATTAATTTTCTATCAAAAAAGATAAATCTTTAACAAAATACCTGAATTTTCAATTAAAAAAGAAACCAAAAACGGAATATTTGAAATAATCAGTTAAAAAGTTAATTTTCAATCGAAAAAGTTCAACAAAATAATTAAATTTTCAACCAAAAAGATGAATCTTAACAAAAATTAATTCTCAACAAAAGGTGTAATAGTTGATGTCTCAACAAAAAAATATTTTTATTTTAAATCAGAAAGAGTGGCATTCACTTAAAAAAGACGAATTTTCCAAAAAAAAGTTAAATACTCAACCAAATCAGATTAACTTTCAACTGAACAGTTGCATTTTTAACTAAAAAAAAGATTAAATTTGTATCAGAAAAAGATTTTTCAGATTTTTTTCCAGTCAGTAAAGAAAAAAATGTAATCCTAAATATTGAATTTTCAAGCTAAAAAGAGGAATTTTCCACAAATCAGTTAAATTATCAACAAAAAAGTTAATTTTCAACAAAAAAAAAACGAATTTTCAACAAAATAGTTAAATTTTCAACAAAATAGTTAAATTTTCAACCAAACAGTTGAATTTAAAACCAAAAATTCAACCCTGAGGAAATTTATGATTACGGGGTATTCTTAAATATACACGTGCTATAACTAACGAATAATTAAATAAATTAATATTACTGCAAAATCTTTTTTGTTTTTTTGTTTGAATATGTTACCCAAGTCCGTGAATTTGATGAATAATTAAAGCAAATATTTTGATCAATTTGAATATGTACTTAAAATCCAGTGTATATGTAACATATTATTATTTTTAGTAAAATATATTTTCCTGACGAGTGGATTAAGTGATACGGGAGGGGAAGAAATCGAGCAGGAGAGTCGTGAGAAAAAGGGGTCAGAAGAAAGATTACGTGAAGATGAGAAGGAGTCGTATTTAGAAACTTTGATAGAAAGGAAAATGGCGAGTTGGTGGGA
>CAKNYM010053093.1:660404-701388 GCA_932195095.1 Andricus curvator
TTTTATCATAAGGCTTTTTTCTGTACATTTGGTGCGGGGTCCTTTATAAAATTTGTTGGAAATTCGTCTTTTCTGGTAGAAAATTAATCTTCTTGGTTGAAAATTCAACTATTGGGTTAAAAATTGATGTATTTTGTTGAAAATATATCTTTTCTGGTAGAAAATTAATCTTATTGGTTGAAAATTGAACTATTTGGTTAAAAATGTATGTATTTTGTTGAAAATTCATCTTTTCTAGTAAAAAATTAATCTTCTTGGTTGAAAATTCAACTATATGGTTAAAAAATTATGTATTTTGTTGAGAATTAATCTTTTTTGGTAGAAAATTAACAATCTGTGTTGAAAATTCATCTTTTTGGGTAGAAAATTTAACTATTTGGTTGAAAATTCAACTGTTTTGTAGAAAGCTCATCTTTTTGGCTAAAAATCCAAGTGTTTAAATAAAAAATTCTGTATTGTTTTTGAAAATTCGTCTTTTCAGGTAGAAAATTAATCTTTTTGGTTGAAAATGTAACTATTTCGTTATAAATATATGTATTTTGTTGAGAATTAATCTTTTTTGGTAGAAAATTATTATTCTGGGTTGAAAGTTGATCTTTTTGGTTGAAAATTCAACTGTTTGGTTGAAAATGAATCTGTTTTGGTTGACGATTCAATAATTTTGTTGAAAATTCGTTCTTTTTGGTTTAATTCAAAAATATTTTTCAAGAAAAAGTGAAGAAATAGTGACATTAGCGGACAATTGTGACAAAATAGTACTTTAGTGTCATTTTTTCGAAATTGTAGAAAAATAGTGTCATCGGTCAAAAAAGGTGTCAAATATTGTCAATAGTGTGTTGAGTCCGAGGTCTGAGATTTTTTCAAATTTAGTATTCTTCTTTTATTAGTAAAAATTTACCGAGTGTTAAGGGAAATTGATCTTCGGGCTATCAAAGAATACATTTCGTAGACTTCCTCGCTAGTCAAGTGCTTCTTGCAAGGCGCTGCCATTTGACTATAACCCCAAACTATCAATTGCACTAAATTTGAATTCAGATTAAGCCTCGAAAGGTAACCCAAAAAATATGCCCTGAAAAACTAGAAAAGGAAAGTATTAATTAAAGAGGAAACATGGAAAATATAAATGTGAATAACAATTTTCTTGAAATGCTTGTAAAAATGATAATTAATTTACTTTACCCCTTTTTAAAAGAAAACCTCTTTCCCCTGTTTTTAAGGAACTTCGCCCTTTTCTGGGTTTAGCTTAAATACGAACTTAATTAATAAAACCGAATGAGAATATCCAACTATTTTTCTTTAAAAGTCAACTCTTTCGAATTGAAAAGTCTACTATTATATTTTTGGTTCAGAATTCATCTCTTTTGATTAAAAATTTAACTATTATATTAAAAAAATTTTTACGTTCATAATTAATGTTCATAACTTTACTGAAAATTAAACTACTCCATTTTTGGCTGAAAATTGATCTCTCTTAGTTGAAAATTCAATTATAAAATTTTTCATCGAAAATGCATATTCTTTCGTTGAAAGTTAAACTACTTTGTTAAAAATTAATTTGACTGGTTTAAGATTGAATTATTTTGTTGAAAATTATTTTTTTTTGTTTGAAAATTTATTTTTTTTAACTGAAAATTGAAATATTCCATTTTTGTTTGAAAATTGATAGTTTTTAGTTGAAAACTGAACTATTAAAATTTTCACTGAGAATTCATCTTTCTTTGGTTGAAAATTCAATTGCTTGGTAGAAAGTTGAACTAATTTGTTAAACATTCATTTAATTGGATGAAAATTTAACTATTTTGTTGAACATTCGTTTTTTAACAATTTTTTGAACTGCAAATTTAACTATTCCATTTTTGACTGAAAATTGATCTTTTTTACTTGAAATTTTAACTATTAAATTTTTCATTCAAAATATTCATATTCTTTCGTCGAAAGTTACACTACTTAGTAAAAAATTCATTTTACTGGTTACAGATTCAACTATTTTGTTGAAAATTCGTTTTTTTTTTTGGCTGAAACCTAATTTTTTAAACTAAAAATGTAATTATTCCATTTTTGGTTGAAAACTTATAGTTTTTAGTTGAAAACTGAACTATTTAATTTTTCATTGAGAATTTATATTTTTTGGTTAAAAATTCATATTGAAATTCAATACGAAACGCTTTGAATTCCTAACTTTTCAAGTAAAGATATTGCAATTTCAATAAAATAGATGAATTTTGAACAAAAAATATATATTTTCAATCGCCAAATCAATTTCCTACTGAAAATCACGAATTTTCGACATAATACCTGAATTTTCAACAAAAAAGTTGAATTTTCTACTGAAAAAAAAATTTCAACCAAAAATGGAATAGATCATTTCTCAGTTAAAACCATTGATTATTTAAAAAAAAAGAATTTTCAACAACATAGTTAAATTTTCAAGAAAATAAATGAATTCAAATCTAAAATGATGAATATTTAATGGAAAAATATTAGTTTGTAACAAAGTAGTTCAACTTTCAACCAAGGAGTAAAATTTTCAACCAAAACAGATGATTGATTTTCAACCAACAAGTGCACTTTTTACCAAAAAGATGGAATTTCTACCAAAAGAGATAAATTTTCAACAAAATAGATGAATTTTTGATCAAATAGTTCGACTTTCAACTAAAAATATCAATTTTCAACCAAGATGATAAATTTTCTACCAAAAAAGATGAATTTTCTACAAAATACATGGATTTTCCACAAAAAGTGTGATTTTTATCTAAAAAGATGAATTCTCAATTTAAAATGAATTTTTAACCACATAGTTGGAGTTTCTAATAAAAATATATATAAATTTTCAATCAAAACGATGAATTTTCAACTAAAATGATGAATCTTCACCGACAAAATTCATTTTAACAAAATAGTTAAATCCTCAACCAAAACAGATTATTAATTCTCAACCAAACAGTTGCATCTGTAACCAAACAATATTAAATTTTTACCAGACAAGAGATGAATTTTCATCAACAAAATTATTTTTCGACCAATAAAGCTAAATTTTCAATTGAAGAGTTCAATTTTTAACCAAAAAGGATTACTTTTCTATCAAATAACTGAATTTTCAACGAACAAAAAAGTTTTCAACGAAACAATTGCATTTAGAACCAAACAGTTACAATTTCAAGCAAAAGAGATGAATTTAAAAAAGAATTGAGTTTTTAACTAAATAGTTCAATTTCCAATCGTATGGTCGAAATTTCGAACAAAAAAATATTAAACTGCAACAAAAAACAGTTGCATTTTCAACCAGAGTTGCATTTTCGTGCCAAAAAGACGAATTTTTTTAGAAGGCAGTTGAATTTTCAGTTAAAAAAATTAATTTTCAATTAAAAGGATGATTTCCCAACTACAATTATGAATCTTCAAATAAACAATTCATTTTTAACAAAACAGTTGAATCCTCAACTAAAACAGAAACGAAAAAGGATTAATTTTCCACCAAATAAGATACATCCTCATCAAAATAGTTGAGATTTGAACTAAATAGCTGAATTTGCAATCAAATAGTCGAAATTTCAAACAAAAAAGATGAAACTATACCAATAAAAAGTTGCATTTTCAACCAAAGAGTTGAATTTTGAAGCCAAAAAGACGAAAATCAAAAAAGTTAATGTTCAACCAAAAAAGATGATTTTTCTAAAAAAATATGACTTTTTAACAAATTAGGTGATTTTTCAATAAAATAATTAAATTTTCAATCAAATAGTCAAATTTGTAACTACAAAAGATTAATTTTGAAACAAGAAAAAAAATAATAGTAGACTTTTCAAAGAAAAAGAATGAACTTACATCCAAAAATAGTTTGATTTTTTTATTGGGTTGTATTAATTCAGTTCGCATTCAAGCAAAAAAAAAACAAGAAAAAGGGGAAGTTTCTTTAAAACAAGAAAAAAATAAGAATCTTTTAAAAAAGGGGAAAAGAGGGGAATATCGGAAAGAGTGTGAAGTCTGATATTGAATAGCACTTTCACACCACAGATTACTAAACATTTGTCATGCAAAGATTAATTAAATTTTCTATTTTGTTTGATAAAATCTAAAATGAGATGGATTAAAGTGACTTGAAAAAAGGCTTATTTTTTAAATTAATTTATTTGAATGGTACCTACCAATAGCACTTTTCTCTCCTCGTCTGTATCTCCAGACTTCAATACCTGGGCAATCGCTTTGTAAAATGTTTTCATTGCTCGCCAACCAAGTTCTGCCGTTTTTCCGCTTTGAACTGATAACTTTTCGAGTCGTTTGTGCCAAATTTCGTAATCCTTGTACATCATCGGGCCGAAAAAAGCCCAGTGTCTGATCAACAATTCAATAGCCGACCGCTTGTTCATAGTTGCTGCTATCTTTTTTTCCACTTTGTCTTTCTTAATCGATTCGAGCGCTGAATTTTCATCAAAGTCACTCAGCAACTTTATGTATTGGTATATTTCTTCGTAATATTGTTTGTTGCTTTCTTCACTTGGAAAAGGAGTAAAATTTTCAAACAAGTCGATTAAAGCCTCAAAGTACTGCGCGTATCTTGCTGATTGAACGACGCTGTGCTCCTTATACTATTTAATTATAGAAAAAATTAATGCTTTCTTAAACTATCCTCATTTATTTCCTAACATTAAAAACATACACGATTTAAAAATTCATTATTAATCAAATTTGTGAAAAATAAGTTTAAAATTGGCATGGACATTTAGAAAAGAAGAAACAATCTTTTTATAAGAAACTGCAGTTTTTTAATAATGTTAAATGATTTTTAATGGTTTCTTCCATTAAAGAATTTATTTGTTTAAATTGAATATAGTTAGGTCGTTAAAAATCTATTTCTGCCGATATAAAAAAGTCCAAGAGAACACAAAATTGGTTAAATAAACAATTTTTATATGTTTTAAATCGTTCTCATAATTAGGAGTATTTCATCTTCTAAAAATTCCTTCATTAATAATTAAATTTTAATACTTATAAGTAGAATTAAATATTTCTGTCCAAGATTTGAAGCATCAGCTTAAAGAACATTGCATGAACAGATATTTTGTCTTCCTGAAATTTATGTTCATACTGTTACGTTTTTTGATTCGGAAATTCGTTCGCAGTAGCGCTGAAATCGGATTTTGGATTTCTATTTTCACCCTTTTTAATTTTCTTTAAAATAGTATTTAATATTAAAATTCCATTAAGTAAACAGGGTGACCGAAAAACTTTATTTACAAAATTCCCTGATTTTTCTCTGCCCAATTTTTCATTTTCCCAGACGATTAATATTCAAAGACCAGTATTTAAATCTTTTATAAAAGGAATAAAACAATAAAAATTCAGATTAAAAATTTAAAAATTTCGAATTTACTTATTTATTTCAACAACAAAAAAAAGACTTTATACCACAAAAGGTAAATTTCAAGCCAAAAGGATGAATTTTGAACAAAAAATTGAATTTTCGACGAAAAAACATGCCTTTTTACGAAAATAGTTAAATTTTCAACAAAATAATGAAATTTTCAATCAAATTATTGAATGTTCAACCTACAAAGATTAATTTTCAACCAAATGATCAAATTTTCAAACAAAAATAATTCAACTTCAACAACAAATTTTCATTTCAAGAGGACAAATTTTCTGTCCAAATAGACGAATTTTCAACAGAACAGTTGAATTTTCGATAACACAGATGACTTTTTAATAAAATACTTGTATTTTCAACAAAATAATTATATTTTCAGGAAAATAGTGGAATTTTTCAACAGAACAGTCGAATTTTCGACAAAAAAGATGACTTTTCAATAAAATACTTGAATTTTCAATAAAATAATTATATTTTCAGGAAAATAGTGGAATTTTCAACCAAATACTTGAATTTTCTACCTACAACGATGCATTTTCAACGAAATGGTTGAATTTTAGAACAAAAAAGATTAAACTTCAACCAAAATCTGTTGATATTTAAACCAAAAAGAAACAAACGAATTTTCAAGAAAATAATTAAACTTTCAACAAAATAGTTGAATTTTTAAACAAACAGACAAATTTTCAACCAGGACCATTAATTTTCAATTTTCAACCAAAAGTGGAAAAGTTAAATTATCAGTAAAAAAATTAATTTTCAACAAAAAAAAAGGAATCTTCAAAAAATTAGTCAAACTTTCAACCAAAAAGATGAATTTTAAACTACAATGATGAATTTTCCAACCAAATGGATGAACTACCAACACAACAGTTGAATTGTCGACAAAAAATATGACTTTTTGATGAAATAATTGAATTTTAAACAAAATATTAAAATTTTGAGCAAAATAGTGGTATTTTTAATTGAACACATGAATTTTCTACCTTCAACGATGCATTTTCAACGAAACAGTCGAATTTTCAAACAAAGATTCATAAAGAAATTAAAATTCAACCAAAAGCAGTTGAATTTTCAGCAAACATTGTTCAATTTTCAACCAAAAAGGATTAGTTTACTACCAAACGAGATACATTCTCATCAATAGAGTTGATATTTTGAGCTAAAAAGTCGAATGTTTCAGAAAAAATGTGATTTTTAATCCTGAAAATATAAATTTTCAACAACAAAATTATTTTCCGACCTGTAAAGCTAAATTTTCCACTAAAGAGTTTAATTTTCAACCAAAAAGGATTAATTTTCTACCAAACGAGATACATTCTCATCAATAGAGTTGATATTTTAAGCTGAAAAGTCGAATGTTTTAGAAAGTATGTGATTTTTAATCCCGAAAAGATAAATTTTCAACAACAAAAATGATTTTTCGACCAATAAAGCTACAATTTCCACTAAAGAGTTCAATTTTCAACCAAAAAGGATTATTTTCTACCAAACGAGAAACATTCTCATCAACAGAAATGATATTTTAAGGTAAAAAGTCAAATGTTTTAGAAAAAATGTGACTTTTACATCCGAAAAGATCAATTGTCAACAAAAAAGTTAATTTTCAAACAAATATCTGCATTTCCAAAAAAAAAGATTCCAACCAAACAATTGCATTGAGAACCAAATAGTTGCAATTTCAAGCAAAAAAGACGAAATTTCAACAAAAAAGTTGAATTTTTAACTAAATTGTTGAATTTCAAATCAAACAGTCGAAATTTTTATCAAAACAGATTAAACTGCAACCAAAAAGAAACAAACGAATTTTCAACAAAATAATTAAACTTTAAACAAAATAGTTTAATTTTCATCGAAAAAGGCGTGTTTTTGACCAAGAAGATACATTTTTTACCAAAAAGTTCAATCTTCAACCAAAAATGTAAAAGTTAAATTTTTAGTAAAAAAAAATAATTTTTAATAAAAAAAGAAATTTTCAACAACCTAGTAAAATTTTCAACCAAAAAGATGAATTTTCAACTAAAATGATGAATTTCCAAACAAACGGACGGAGTTTCAACAAATAAAGATTTTTCAGTAAAAAACAAATAATTTCATGAAAATTGTCGAACTTTCAAACCAAAAGACGAATTTTCTGTAAAACAGTTGAATTTTCAAGAAAATAGTTAAACTTTCAACCAAATAAATGAGCAATCAACCAAAGAAATAAATGTTTGACAAAGTATGTAGTTCATATTTTACCCAAGTAGTTGAATTTTCAATTAAAAATGATCAATTTTCAACCAAATAGTTAAACTTTCAACCCAATAATAAAATTTTCAACTAAAAATATAATCGTCAGGAGGAATTTGTCGCTGACCAATTTTTCATTTTCCCTGGTCATTAATATTTAAAGACCAAAATCTTAATCTTGTGAAATTTTTAACATAGAATCTTTTATAAACGGAATAAAACAATTTCAAATTGAAAATTTATTATTCTTCACAGTCATTTAAAGTCTCTCTTATAGAAATTCCCTGACTTTTGCAATTTTTTTTTTAAATCCTTGACTTTTTCTCTGATTTTAAGGTTTTTTCTGACTTACGGTAGCCAAATAAAAAATACTTTATTATGATTTCTTCAATCAAATTTTGTCGACAGGAAAATACAATTCGTTAAAATGAATATACATACATATTTGTCTACTTTTGTGAGGTTGTATCATTAACTTACGCACTTAAAGACAATTAGTTTGATGATTTTAAATTACAAATATATTTTTTATCTCTAAAAACAATTTTATCGTAAGATACAAAAATTTCCAACATTTTAATTTAATAAGTAAAAAAATCTTAATAGGTCATTGTTTTGGAAACAGGAATGATTTTACTTTTTTAAATGTATTGCATTTTTTTCTAAAACTATTTTGAATACCTTTTTATAACAATTTATACTTTAAATTAATATTTTGTGATATAATTATTCAAGACATTGTTGTTAAATTCGTTGTCTAGTTAGTAATTCATAACCCAGTATTCAAATTTAAACTTCAAAATTAAATTTTCTGATTTTAGCGCTACTGAAGACGAATTTTCGAATAAAAAAAACTAACAGTATGAACATGGATTCCAGTGAGTCAAAAATGCTGTTCTTATTAATTAAATATTTATAGTAGTTGTTCTATTTTACCTGTTTTTTCATGTCCTGTAGAATATTTTTAAAAATCGTACTTGAGAATCTGCCAACATCATCAGGAACATATTTAGCTATCGCCCCCATGACGATATAAATCTCACTTCGTTCTGAAATTGTTTTTATTTCAAAATTCGCTCATTTTTATTAATCCAGCTGATACAAACAATTTATTTTTGAATTAGATTCTACCTACCCGTTTCATCATAGACGTGCAATCTTTTTCCAAATGACTCGATAGTTTTGTCGAGAAGTAATTCGAAACTGTTGAAAAGTTCTACAAGTTTCTTGAAGACACTCCCAGCTGATTTTTTAACGAAATGCACACATCGTATTTTTATTGCGAGCTCACAAAGTTCCTAAAATAATTTTTTGATGTAGTAAAAGACGACTGTCAATGAAGAAATGGATTTGGGTTTTGCTTCCGTATTTTTTTAAAGAATGCATTCATGTACCTTTGTTGGTAAAATGTAAGGTTCATACTGCTTTTCAAATTGAACCATGACAAATTCAACCAATCGGAATCCTTGAATAACTGCACTTTGGTAGTTTCTAAGAGTGAGACCTCTTTCCAGTTCATCCCGAAGGAAAAATAGCAAACCTTTTTCCACGTCAAAAAGGGTTGCTAAAATTTTTTCTGGGAAAAAAAGAGTTTGAATTATAGTTTATATTATATTTATTTATATTTATATTATATTATAGTTTAGGGATACATTTTTTTAAAAAATAATTTCATGCATTTTTTTAATTCTTAAATTTTGATCAGCATTTCTTTCAAAGATCAACTTTTGCATCTCAACTGATCATTTTGTGACAAACAATTTGATTATAATTTTCAACTTTTTGTAAGAGTAAACTTATTATTCATTTTGAAACGATTGAAGAACTTTCAAAATCTGTAGAATTTGTCTGAGAAAAGAATCTAAAATCTAAGAATCTTTTTAGTCTAAAGCTTTTATCTAATTGATTATGACATGGCAAAAAATATATTTGTTATAAAACTCTCCACCTATAAAAATAACTATCCAATAAAAAGATATAGAAATTTTAGAAAATGACAAAATGTCGGCTATTTTTCTGAAAATATTAAAACTGAATTTCCTTAAAAGGTCCAACTTTTAAAGGGTTTATTTTTTTAGGTAATATTGCTGACAATATGCACTACATTTTTCATAAATGCATTTTAGGTAAACTATTGTTTCAGTAAGGACAAATTTTGTTGTCAAAAACTCAAAAATTTTCATTTTTGTGTAAACTGCTAAAAAGGATAAATGTAAACAGTACAAGGTTTTTTAGCATTAAAATTTCTACAAAAAAGTCTTTTATACTTTTTAAAAAGTTGCATTCCATCGAATTAAATACTTACGAATATTGACGAAACAATCATAATGGTCAATTTCTTTATCACAAAATTTAGAAATAGGTGTAGACCTGAATTCAATAGTACGGTTAACTCATGGGTTAATTAATTGAAAGAAAAGTGACTAAAAAGTGACTGTGTGGCAGCCCTGATTATTTTTTATTATTCTTATAAAATAAACATTAATTAAAATAGAATTTGAGAAATATTCATGCGCCTCATACATTTTGTTTACAAATTTTTGAATTTAAAACTGTTCATTAAAATCAAGTATTTCGCATGCTTTATTACGTCAGGATTTAAAGTGCTAATTTTTAATTTTACTACTCGTAGGGTGACCAGATGTCTTAATCGGAAAATAAGGGCATTATCCTACTTTTCATCCCCTTTAACCTCTAATTTCTTCCACCCCTAATACAATTTAACTGAAGGCGCCTTATTTAAAAAACAGGGTTGTTACAAAATACAAAATTTTGAAATTCCTTAACTGTCCTTGACTTTTCCCTGACCAATTTTTCATTGTCCATGACCGTTATACATTCTTTTTCAGGTTACTTTTTTAACTAAAGAAGTTAATGTTTACACAAAAAGATAAATTTTCAACCAATAAGATTAATTTTCTACCAAAAAAGATGAACTTTTAACAAAATACATGAATTTTCAACAAAATAGTTCAATTTTCAATCGAAGAAATTATTTTTCAAATAAAAGGACTAATCTTTAACCAAAAACATTAATTTTCAACCAAGAAGATTAATTTTCTACCAAAAAAGACAAATTTTTAACAAAATACATGAATTTTCAAACTGCAAAAGATCAATTTTCAATCCAAAATGAAATAGCTACATTAACAGTTTAAAAAATGAATTTTTAACCATAAAAAACGAATTTTCACCAAAGTAGTTAAATTTTCAACCAAAGAAGTTAATTGTCAGCCAAAAAGATGAATTTTTGACCAAGAAGATTAATATTCTACTCCAAAAGATGAATTTTCAACCAAATAGTTGAACTTTCAACTGAAGATGATAAACTTTTAACCAAACACGGATTAGTGAAATATTCAGTTACAAAATTAATTAAAAAAAAAACAAAAAAATTTCAACAAAATAGTTATATTTTTAACCAAATAAATGAATTTTAAACTATAAACATTCATTTTCTACAAAAAAACGAATATATATGTTCAAAATCCCTTGGAATCTTTTGAAATACACTAAAATACTTTCAATTCTTTGATACTTCTTAAAACTCTTGAAATATATTCAAAATTCCTTTGAATAATTTAAAATACCCAACAATATTTCAAATCCTTTGACATTCCTTCAAATTACTGAAATCAATTAAAATTCTTTGGAATCTTTAAAAATACCCGAAAATATTTAAAATCATTTGAAAATTTTTAAAGCTCTTGAAAATTCCTTGAAATGTTTAAAAACACCCAAAAATATCTATGAAATCCTCTTAAACTATTAAAATATGCTCAGAATTATTTGGAATCTTTTAAAATACCCTAAAATATTTCAAACTCGTCGAAACTTTTTAAAGCTCTTGGCAATTTTTGGGAATTTTTAAAAATAACACAAGATGTCTATAAATTTTTTTTGAAATCTCATTAAGTTACTGAAATCTATTGAAAATTCCTTGCTATCTTCAAAAATTCCCGAAAATATTTCAAATTCTTTGATATCTTTTGAAATCCCTTGGAACTTTTTAAAGCTCTTGTAAAAGCCTGGAAATTTTTTTAAATACACTGCATTTTCTATAGAATCCTTCGAAATCCTATTAAATTATTTAAACACGTTCAAAATATCGTAAAATATTTCTAATCCTTTGAAATCCCTAGAAACTTTTTAAAAAGACTCTTTGAAATTCCTTGTATTTTTTTGTAATACACCAAAATCTTTAAAATCCTTTGGAATAACTTCAAATTATTGAAATATATATTCAAAATTCCTTTAAATATTTTAAAATACCCTATAATATATCAAACTCTTCAAAACTTTTTAAAGCTCTTGAAAATTCTTTGGATTTTAAAAAAATACCCTATGATATCTACAAAATCCTTTGAAATTCCATTAAATTATTGAAATCTATTAAAAATTCGTTCGAATCTTCAAAAATTCCTAAAAATATTTCAAATCCTTTGATATCTTTTGAAATCCCTTGGAACATTTCAAGGCTCTTGAAAATGCCTTGGAATTTTTAGAAATACCATAAATTATAGAATCCTTTAAAATCTATTAAATTATTTAAACATGTTCAAACATCCTCAAATATTTCAAATCCTTTAAAATTCGTTAAAATTATTGGAATCAATTGAAATTCCTTGAAATCTTTAAAAATACCTGAAAGTATTTCAAATCCTTTTAAGCTTTTTAAATCTCTTGAATCTTCCTTGGAATCTTAAAATAGCCTAAAATATTTCCAATTCTTTGAAACTTTTTAAAACTCTTGAAAATTCCTTGGAAGATTTAAAAATAGACATAAAATATTTAAAATCCTTTGGAATACCTTCAAAGCCTTCAAATTATTGAAACCTATTCAATATTTCTTGGAATATCTTTAAATACCCTAAAGTATTTCAAAATCTTTGAAATTCCTTCAAATTTTGGAATCAATTAAAATTCCTTGGAATCTTTAAAAATACCCAAAAATATTTCAAATCCTTTGAAATATTTTAAAATACGTTGGTGTTTCTTTGTATGGGCTTTAGGGTCCAGTAATCAAAAAACTGTGTTTACAGTTTTTTGATTACTGGACCCTAAAGCCCATACAAAGAAACACCAACTCATTTAATACCAGAGGGTCAATACAATTCCCCATTATGAATTTTAAAATACCTAGGAACTTTTTAAAACTCTTTACAATTTCTGGGAATTTTTTAACCTACCCTTAAATCTTTAAACGCCTTTAAATATCTCAAAATACCCTAAAATATTTCAAATCCTTTGACATTCCTTCAAATTACTGAAATCAATTAAAATTCTTTGGAACCTTTAAAAATACCCGAAAATATTTAAAATCCTTTGAAACTTTTTAAGGCTCTTGAAAACTCCTTAGAATTTTCAAAAATACCCGAAAATATCTATAAAATCCTATCCTTTTTAAATCCTGTGGAATACCTTTAAATTATTGAAATATATTCAAAATTCCTTCGAATATTTGTAAATATCCCTCAAATATTTCAAATCCTTTGAAATCCCTTCAAGTTGTTGGGATCAATTAAAATTCTTCGGAATCTTTAAAAATACTAGAAAATATTTCAAATCCTTTGGAAATTTTTAAAGCTCTTGAAAAATCCTTGGAATTTTTTTAAATACCTTTAAATCTTTAAAAACCTTTGGGATAACTTGAAATTATTGAATTCTATTCCAAACTCCTTTGAATATTTTAAAATTATCCTAAAATATTTTAAATCCTTTGAAATTCCTTCAAATTACTGAAATCAATTAAAATTCTTTGGAAACTTTAAAAATACCCGAAATTATTAAAAATCCTTTGAAACTTTTTAAAGCTCTTGAGAATTCCTTAGAATTTTCAAAAATACCCGAAAATATCTATAAAATCTTGTCCTTTTTAAATCCTGTAGAATACCTTCAAATTATTGAAATATATTCAAAATTCCTTCGAATATTTGTAAATATCCCTCAAATATTTCAAATCCTTTGAAATTCCTTCAAGTTGTTGGAATCAATTAAAATTCTCCGGAATCATTAAAAATACCCGAAAATATTTCAAATCCTTTGCAAATTTTTAAAGTTCTTGAAAAATCCTTGGAATTTTTTAAAACACCTTTAAATCTTTAAAAACCTTTTGGAAAAACTTCAAATTATTGAATTCTATTCCAAATTCCTTTGAATATTTTAAAATATCCTAAAATATTGTAAATCCTTTATAATTCCTTCAAATTACTGAAATGAATTAAACATTCCTTGGCATCTTTAAAAATACCCGAAAATATTTAAAACATGTTTGAAAATTTGTAAAGCTCTTGAAAATTCCTTAGAGTTCTTTAAAATGCCAGAAAATATCTATAAAATCCTATTAATACATTGTAATATGTTTAAAATTCCTTGGAATCTTTTAATATACCCTAAAATATTTCAAATGGTTTGCAATCTTTTGATACCCCTTGAAACCTATTAAAACTCCTTACAATTCGTTGAAATTTTTTAAAATTCCCTAAAATCTTTCAATCCCTTTGGAATAAATTCAAATTATTGAATTCTATTCGACATTTCTTGGAATACTCTTAAATGCCCAAAAGTATTTCAAAATCTTTGAAATTCCTTCAAATTATTTAAATCAATTAAAATTCCTTGGAATCTTTAAAAATACCGGAAAATATTTCAAATCCTTTGAAACTTTTTAAAGCTCTTGAAAACACCTTGGAATAATTTAAAACACCCTGAAATATTTCAAATCCTTTGAAACATTTTGAAATATCTAGCAACTTTTTTTAATTCTTTACAATTTCTGAGAATTTTTTAAAATACCCTTAAATCTTTAAACTCCTTTAGAATAACTTCAAATTATTTAAATCTATTAAAAATGCCTTTAAATATCTCACAATACCCTATAATATTTCAAATCCTTTGACATTCCTTCAAATTACTGAAATCAATTAAAATTCTTTGGAATCTTTAAAAATACTTGAAAATATTTAAAATCCTTCGAAACTTTTTAAAGCTCTTAAAAATTCCTTAGAATTATCCAAAAATACCCGAAAATATCTATAAAATCCTATCCTTTTTAAAACCTGTGGAATACCTTCAAATTATTGAAATATATTCAAAATTCCTTCGAATATTTGTAAATATCCCTAAAATATTTCAAATAATTTGAAATTCCTTCAAGTTATTGGAATCAATTAAAATTCTTCGGAATCTTCAAAAATACCCGAAAATATTTAAAATATTTTTGAAAATATTTAAAGCTTTTGAAAATTCCTTAGACTTCTTAAAAATACCCGAAAATATCTATAAAATTATATTAATACATTGTAATATGTTTAAAATTCCTTGGAATGTTTTAATATCCCCTAAAATATTTTAAGTAGTTTGAAATCTTTTGAAACCCCTTGAAACCTATTAAAACTCCTTACAATTCATTGAAATTTTGTTAAATACCCTACAATCTTTAAATCCCTTTGGAATAACTTCAAATTATTGACTTCTATTCACAATTCCTTTCAATATTTTAAAATACCCTAAAATATTTTAAATCCTTTGAAATTCCTTGAAATTACTGAAATGAATTAAACATTCCTTGGGATCTTTAAAAATACTCAAAAATATTTAAAAATACTTTGAAAATTTTTAAAGCTCTTGAAAATTCCTTAGAGTTCTTAAAAATACCCGAAAATATCTATAAAATCCTATTAATACATTGTAATATGTTTAAAATTCCTTGGAATCTTTTAATATACCCTAAAATATTTCAAGTTGTTTGAAATCTTTTGAAACCCCTTGAAACCTATTAAAAATCCTTACAATTCCTTGACATTTTTTTAAATACCCGAAAATCTTTAAATCCCTTTGGAATCACTTCAAATAATTGAATTCTATTCAAAATTCCTTTGAATATTTTAAAATACCCTAAAATATTTCAAATCCTTTGAAATTCCTTCAAATTACTGAATTCTATTAAAAATTTCTTGGAATATTTTTAAATATCCTAAAATATTGCAAATCCTTTGAAATTCCTTTAAATTACTGAATTCTATTCAATATTTCTTGGAATATTTGTAAATACCCTAAAGTATTTCAAATCCATTGAAATCTTTTGAAATCACTTGAAAATCAGGGAAAACAGAATTTGGGAAATAATTATGCGCCTCATAAATTATTTACAATTTTTGAATTCCAAAATGTCCATGAAAATCAAATATTTCGCATGCTTTATTACGTGGCGATTTAAAGTACTAATTTTTAATTGAACTCGTGACATTGCTAAATGTCTGATTTCTGACAGGCATAAACACGATTAAAATATGTCAAAATGTATACAAAAAAACAAGACATGAATCATAAACGAAAATAACATTTTAGAAGTAAAAAACTTGATAACTCTTCAAAATGAAACAAGAGCACACTAAAATAATATTAATAGCAACATATAACTTTATATCATACAACATATATCTTTCAAGTTCGAAAAACCGATTAAAAATATGAAGAAACGTTAAACAAATAAAAATGTAAGGTTATGTTCGCTCACCGCTGTCACTCGCCGAAATGTTTTGAAAATACTTTGGGCCATTCTTTAAAATGTCAACAAGTCCCTCGCTGTTTCTCTCCGTTCTGCATCTTTCAAAAACGCTCATAAAAGTCTGAAATGACTCCATTATTTATCTTTTCCATGAGAAATTAAAAAATATTTTTTCAACTACGTAGTCCCGCGAAAACACAAAAATTGCGTAAACAGCGCACCTTGCGCTTGCGGTAAATTACTAAAGCTACTCGTTTTCGAATGTGTGTGTGAATGAGTGCGTACACAATGAACACATGATATCGGAAGTAGAATTAATAAAGCAACAAACTCAGGAAAGTCGACAGAATTTCCTACCATCGAAGCTTTCCTCGAAACCTCGTGCAGAGTCGCAATCGGTTGATTGATTTTTCATATTTTCTTTGTTGGTTGGAAGTGCGATCGGTGAATGGTGAATGCCACGGTGAAATTCGACGTCACGAACCAAAATGTCAGACATCGATAAATGGATAGATATTGCAAAAGAGTGCAAATACCTGCCAGAAAATGACCTCAAGGCAAGTATTTTATACTCTGCGAATATTTTCATCGACCTGGAGCGACAATTTTAACGTTTTGAGTGCTGCGTCAGGTCGTGACAAGTGCTACAGGTTACGCATACATTTCCGTTTTCGACAATTATTTTATCGTTTTTCTTTCTACCAACAGCAACTTTGTGACCTCGTGTGTGACTTACTGCTAGAGGAGTCCAACATTCAACCTGTTTCCACCCCGGTTACCGTTTGTGGTGATATTCACGGCCAGGTTAGATTGCATTTTTTAATATAACCTCAAAATTTCATCAATGATTGCATGCAAGTTTGATTGCTTTTGCTTCTGTTGCGCAGCTTAAAATGGGATTTTGCTTTGCGAATTGTGATTTTTTAAATGAATTTTTATAAAGCTTAAGTTTAATTTATGTTTGAAGACCAAATAAAAGTTCAATTTATTATGGGACTATTTCTAAGTCTATTAGGGTGGTCCAAAAATGCATTGGAACAATTTTTTCTCGAATTTTCATGCATTTCACCTCCAGATTTGTTCGAATCCACAAAAAATTGTGTTAAAAAATGATATTCAGAGTTTCCACAAGTCCCATGAAGTTCAACACGTATTTGTCGTAAGAAAAAAAGTCGTTTTTGTAAATTTTATTCAGATTCGTCAATACTAGGTGATTCGAGTTGAAACTCAACGATTCTCGTCACAAATTGGCTACAGAATATAAATGCATGATTACTTTTTAAATATCACCTTCATAAGTCTGTTTTATAGGGTCCCAAAAAACCTTATAAGTGAAAAATTGTCTTCAGCGAGTTTTTGGCGCTAATTATAATTTTTTGCAATTTTTAAATACAAATTGTTTATATCATATAAAAAAATAATTTCTACTGATAATTAGATGTTTATATAAATTGTTTATACAATTTATTATTGTTTTTAGAATTTGTATCTTAGAATAGAGTTAGAAAGTCGCAATTTTTTCTGAATCTTTTAACTTATTTTCAACTTTTCAGTTAGACCGAGGCAATAGTCAATTAAATTTAACAGAAGTAATTGTTTAAACCATGTATTGTCATTCATAATAATCTTCTCTTAGAATAGTGATAAAAGTTGCAGTTTTTGTCTAAAATTTTCAACTTTTTGTCAATTTTTCACTTAGAGCGGTTATTGTTTATAACTAATTAATTAATGCTAGATAGTTGCGGTTTTTTCTAAAAAATTTAACTTTCTGTCCACTTTTTACTTATTGAGATAATAATTAATATAAGTTAAGAAACATAATTGTGTAAACATTGTATTCGGAACAAATAATTAATCTTAATATTAATTTGAAGAAGGCTCTCAGTGACTACTTCAAGGAAAATTTACATTTAATATGATCCATACAGAAAATTTAAAGAATATTTCAAATATCTGTTTTATTTCCAAAAAAATAAATTCACAAAAAAGAAAGATTGTTTAAAAAATGATCCTCTCTAATATTTATTTATTATTTGTTCACAACTAAAAAGTGAAAACAAAGTTAAACATTTCAAACAAAACCGCAACTTTCTAGAAATTATTTGAGAGAAGATAGTTATAGACAATAAATTGTTTAAACAATTATGTTTGTTAACTTGCATTAATTATTACCTAACTACGTGAAAAGTGGATAAATTGTTTAAAATTTCAGAAAAAACAGTAAATATCTAACATTATTCAAAGAGGATATTATTAAAAAAAAAAATAAATTATTTAAACAATTCTTTTTGTTAACTTTAATTAATTATTACTTCACCCTAATTGAAAAGTGGACAAAAAGTGGGAAATTGTAGAAAAAAACTGCAGCTTTCTATAGCATTTATCTAAGAGAATATTATTATAAATAAAAATACAATAAAATAAAAGGAATAAAAGAATTTGAAAAAATACGAAAAACCGCGACTTTCTAACTCTATTCTAAGATAAAATTGCTAAAAACAATGCATTGTTTAAACAATTATGTTTGTTAACTTGCATTAATTATTACCTAACTACGTGAAAAGTAAATAAATTTTTTAAAATTTCAGAAAAAAACAGTAACTATCTAACATTATTCAAAGAGAATATTATTAAAAATAATAATAAATTGTTTAAACGATTGTTTTTGTTAACTTTAATTAATTATTACTTAACCCTAATTGAAAGGTGGACAAGAAGTGGAAAATTGTAGAAAAAAACTGCAGCTTTCTATAGCATTATTCTAAGAGAATATTATTATAAATAAAAATACAATAAAATAAAAAGAATAAAAGAAGTTGAAAAAATACGAAAAACCGCGACTTCCTAACTCTATTCTAAGATAAAATTGCTAAAAAAAGTACATTGTTTAAACAAACAATTTCAACTATTTTGTTGAAAATTCATTTTTTTGTTTAAAATTAAATTTTTTAATGGAAAATTGAACTATTCTATTTTTGGTTGAAAATTGGTCGCTCGAGTTAAAATATCAACTAAATTTTTGTTTCAAAATTAATCTTTCTTAAAATTAAAATTTAATTGCTTGAAAGTTAAACTATTTGTTGAAGATTAATTTTATGGTTGAAGATTCATAATTTTAATTGAAAATCCATCTCTTTGGTTGAAAAATGAGCTATTTTGTTGAAAATTCTTTTTTTCTTTGGCTGAAAATTAATTTTTTTAAACTGAAAATGTAACTATTCCAGTTGAATATTCCATCATTTCAGTTAAAAATTCAAATCTTAGGTTGAACATTAAGTTTTTGTTGAAAAATTATCTTTTCCAATTGAAAAATAATCTTTTTGTTTGAAAATTCAATTATTCTAGTTAAAGATTCATCATTTGAGTTGAAAATTCATCACTTTGTTTGAAAATGTAACTATTTTTTTTAAAATTAGCGGTTTTTTTTGTTAAATTTTTGTTTTAAACTGAAAATGTAACTAATCCAAATGAATATTCCATCTCATCTCTTTAGTTAAACATTAATTCTGTCAACTGAGAATTTAACTATTCGATTTTTGGTTGACAATTTATCTTTTTTAGATAAAAATTCATGTATTTGGTTGAAAATTCGTCTTTTTTGGTAGAAATAAATCTTCTTGGTTGAAAATTCATCATTTTGGTTTAAAATTCAACTATTCCAGTTCAAGAGTCATCATTTTAGTTGCAAATTCATCAGTTTGATTAAAAAATTAATTTTTAACTGAAAATTCAACTATTACATTTTTGATTGAAAATTTTATTTTTTATTTTTTTTTTAGTTGAAAACTTGACTTTTTTGGTAGAAAATTAATCTTCTTATTTGAAAATTCATCTTTTTGGTTGGAAATTTAAGTATTGTAGTTAAATACTCATCATTTCAGTTGAAAATTCATCTTTTTATTGAAAACAAAACTGCTCGGTTGAAAGTTACTCTTTTGTTAAAAATTTATATTTTTGGTTTAAAATTCATCTATTCCAGTTGAAGATTTATCGTTTTAGTTGAAAATTCATCGCTTTGGTTGAAATTTTTTTATTTTTTTGGTGGAAAATTGATTTTTGTTTAAACTGAAAATTTAACTATAGTTAAGTTTTATAATATTTAAACTTTCAATTTAAATCTTCTGCTTGTAAAATTTTCTCAAAATATTCTATAAATAAACGTTGAATGCCTTTCGACTTTATTTCAGTTCTACGATCTGGAAGAGCTATTTCGTAATGGAGGTCCCGTACCTGATACCAATTACATCTTTATGGGAGATTTTGTGGACAGGGGTTACTACAGCTTAGAAACATTTACCCGTCTTTTGACGCTGAAGGCAAAATGGTCCAATAGGATAACGCTGTTGCGTGGAAATCACGAATCGCGACAAATCACGCACGTTTATGGTTTTTACGGTGAGTACAATTCAAATCATCCTTAACTTAAATTATAATTTTATCACAGGTGCACAGAAAAAAGTTGGAGAAGTTTTACTCTTTCCAGGGTTGCTACAGGTCAGGGAATTCTAGAATGTCAGGGAAAATTCAACTGTTTCATAGAAAATTCGTCTTTTTGGAACGAAAATTCAACATTTTTGATGACATTTTTTTTATGGACTGAAAAACTGAAAAATCGACTTTCGTTGACATTAATTTTTTCTCTGATTTATCATTTTAGTTGGAAATTAATCTCCTTCATTCAAAATTTAACTATGATATTCAATATCCTTCTTTTTCTTTTCGTTCAAAATTAATTTTTTAAACTGAAAATTTAACTATTTTATTTTATGTTGAAAATTTATATTTTGAGTTGATAACTCCACTATTAAGTTAAAAATTCGTATTTTTAGGTAGAACTGTAATCTTCTTGGTTGAAAGTTCATCTTTCTGGATCAACATTGAACTATTTTGTTGAAAATTAATTTTTTAACTGAAAATTCAACTATTCTATTTTTGGTTGAAAGTTTATCTTTTTTAGTAGAAAATTCATTTAAGAAAAAAGTTATTTTTTTTTTCAGTTGAAAATTTAACTATTATGTTGAAAATTCTTCTTTTTTTGGTTGAGTTAAGCTATTTTTTATTTAAAATTAAAACATTTTGTGGTTGAAATAGCAAATATTACATTGTTCGTTGAGAATTTACCTTTTTTGGTTGAAAACTCATTTACATACTTAGGTTAAATTGGAACTACTTTGTTAATCATTCATTTTTTCGGATGATTTATCAGTTCATTTGAAAATTAATCTCCTTGATTGAAAATTTAACTATTATGTAGAAAATTCTTCCTTTTTTTTGTTGAAAATTAATTTTCTAACTGAACATTCAACTATTCTATTTTTGGTGAAAAATTTATCTTTTCTAGTTGAAAATTCATGTATTTTGTTAAAAAGTGGTCTTTTTGGATTGAAAATTCAATTATTTGGTTAAAAATTAATTTTTGTCGTTGTAGATTCTTCATTTTAGGTCGAAATTTTTTTCTTTATTTGAAAATTGAACTATTTTGTTGTACATTTCTCTTTTTTGGTTGAATTGAACTTTGCGTATTTAAAATCAAAATCTTTTGTGGTTGCAATATCAACTATTACATTTTTTCGTTGGGAATTCATCTTTTTTTTGTTCAAAATTCAACTCCTTGGTTGAAAGTTGAACTACTTTGTTAACCATTCATTTTGTTTTTGTTGAAGTTTCATCATTTTAGTAGAAAATTCATCTCCTTGATTGAAAATTGCAAAATTATGTTGAAAACTGATCTTTTTTGTTTAGGTTAAAATTAATTTTGTCAACTGATATTTTAAATATTCTATATTTTGTGGTATTTTAACTTTCTTAGTTAAAACTTCAGCTATTTGGTTGAAAATTGGTCTTTTTTGGTAGATATGCAACTATTTGATTAAAATTTCATTTTTTGGTTGAAGATTCAGGGTTTGTAGTTGAAAATTCATTTGTTTGGTTAAAAACTCGTCTTTTTGTGGGTGGAAAATTGAATTTTTTTGTAGAAAATTAGTTTTGCTAGCTTTAAAATTCAACGATTTTGTAGGAAGCTGATTTTGTTTGTTTTACTGTTTGGTAGAAAGTACATCTTTTTGCTTGGTTGTTCAACTATTTTTTGTTTTGAAATTGAACTACTTGGTTGAAGTTTGAACCACTTTGTTAGAAAATCCTTTTTTTTTTTGTTGAAGATTGATTTTTTTAGTTTTAAAATTCATCTCTTTGGTTGAAAATTAGTTTTCTTTTCGTTGAAAATTAATATTTTCAACTGAAAATTTAACTATTCCATTTTGGTTGAAAATTTATCGTTTTGAGTTGAATAATATACTATTTTATTAAAAATTCCTTTTTTTCTTTGGTTCAAAATTAATTTTTTCAACTGCAAAAATGTAACTGTTCCATTTTTGCTTGAAAATTCATGTTTTTTAGTTGAAAATTAATTTATTTGGTTGAAAACTCGTATTTTTTTTTATGTTGAAAATTCAACTTCTTGTAGAAAATTAGTTTATTTGGCTTTAAAATTCAACGATTTTGTTGGAAATTAATTTTTTTCTTAAAAATGTGTATTTTTGGGTTGAGAACTCAACTGTTTTTTTGTAGAACTTTGTAGTCTTTTTGGCTTGAGAATTCTACATTTTCGATGCATTTGTTTTCTCTATTAATCTCCTAGGGGTAAGGTTGTTTCTATACTGTTTTTGTGTTGGGATTTCGTAGCAACCCTGTTTTCGAGACCTTTATTATTCTAGAAAGAATTTTGATTAACTAGTTTTATATCAAATCTAATTCTTCGGTTAATTTTATTAGGTTTTTAAATACGAGTTCGACCTTACCGAATTTAAAAAAATATTTTTCATTTGAAATATCCCGCCAGTTAGCAGTGTGCGCATGCGTCGAATTTTTCTTCCGGCGTCGGCATTGTTGAACTTCGTGTGAACGAAACGTGCGTGTTTGTTGATTTTACGAAAAAAGTAATAGCAAAAAGTGTTGAATTACTTCACCATCGGTATATTGAGTATTTATATCCACTTTAGAATATTAATTTTACATTTGTAGTTTCTGGCTGATACAAATTGCGTATGGTTTCTCTAGCCTAACCTCAAAAATTTTGTTGGGCTGCTGAATTTGATACCAGAATCTTGAAAGAATAGAGGCGTCATGTATTATCTAGAAATTTTCGTGAGTACAAAAGAATTTGCGCTTCCAGAAAGTGCTGCTATGATGCAGGTTTATATTCAAAAAAGTGTTAGACAGTTTCTCGGTGAAGAGGGGTGCAAAGATAAGATTGATATTTTGAAATACGATTATTTAAAACAAACGATCATTGCTCGTTGTAGCAATCCAAGTTATGTACGTTTAAGAGCAGCTTTGGCTTTGTCTAATATTTGCGAAGAGCAATCACCTTGTGGCTTTACAATTAACAGAGCTTCACAGAATTTGTTAAGTCTTAGAAGCAACAGCAGATCTCACAAGCACGGTGAAGTTTCATGAAAATGAAATTTTATCTATTTTGGTGTCATTCAAGCCTGCCAGCTAGTAAATTTTTCCACTTTTGATAACGGAATTGAGGATTGAGAAAAAAATATTACATTACCGGGAAAACAGGGAATTTGTTTCAGTGACCGGGATTTTTCTCTCGAATGTACTAATATGCAAATTAAAAGTGGTTTCATGTATTTTATTATTGTTCTAATTTTGAGTTGAAACAGGAAATTGTGGAGAAAAAAAAACAAAAATCTGTGAAAATTTATGAAAAAAAAGTTTGTGACGGCATTTCTGTGCAGAATTTTAATTTCGTCTTTGAAACAGGGAATTTTCTAAAAGATTCATAATTTGTACTTTTCAACAGAAAATTTTCTGAAAGAGTTATAATTTTTATTTTAGGTTCACTTAAGAACAGGAATTTTCATAAGGAACTAAATTTTTTTCTTCAGGACGGAGTTTCCTTGAATAATTATAATTTCAATTATCCATAAACCCGGTTATAAATGATGCTTGACACCTAAAATCGGTGTAAAATAATTTAATTGGAATTTTTTAATTCTTTTAAATTATTAAAAATAATTTGCCTCAAGTTTGGTCTCAATAACAATTTTTATTACATTTTATTGAATAAAGTAATTATAAATTTCAGTTGAAATTGAATAATAAAATTTTATTTTCATTCAAACCTAATTTTTTAATTCTTTTTTATTGGACCGTAAGGTACAATAAACCCCTTTGTCGAAAATTTATTTATAACAACGTTCGAAAAAAAAAGAGAAACACATTTTTCAAAACAAAGCTCCAAGTTTTTGACATGGAACGAGAATTTAAAAAAAAAAAATTAATTATGATTTGGAAGAATCAGGGTGGCCGTAGGTCAGGGAAAATCAGGGAAAATGTAGGGAATTTTATTGGTCAGGGATTCTGAAAAAAACCTTGCAAAAATCAGGGAATTTCTATAAGGGACACTTCAATCAAATGTCAAGGATAATAAACTTAAATTATTCAAATTTGAAATTATTTTATTCTGTTTATTAAAGGTTCTATGTTGAAAATTTTATAACATTAAGATGGCCAGGGGAACCGAAAAATAGGTCAGGGAAAAATTCAACTGTTTTGTTGAAATTTCAAAATTTTGGTTTGAAAATTCAACTATTTTGGTTACAAATGAACTGAAATCCTTTTGTTCGAAAATTCAATTTTTTTCGTAAATTGATCTTTTTGGGTTAAAAATGTATGTTTTAGTAGAAATTTAGTTTTTTTCCCCTAAAAATGCAACTGTTTGTTTAAAAATTAATCTTCTTTGGTTAAAGATTCAATTATTTTGTTGAGAATCCTTTTTTTTTGGTTTGAAAATTCAGCTGTTTTCGATTTTAAATTAAAATGTTTTTTGGTTGAAAATTGAACTGCTTGGTTGAAGGTTTAACAACTTCGTTAATTAGAAAAAAAATATCTCTTTGGTTGAAAGTTTAACTATTTTGTTGAAAAATTGATGTTTTTTAATTGAAAATTCAACTACTTGGAAAAAAATGGAACTACCCTTGTTTAAAATTTATTTCTTCAGTTGAAAGTTCATGTCTTTGCTTGGAAATTAAACAATGTTGTTGACATTTTTTTTTAAATAACTAACATTAAATACATTTTCTCAACTGAAAATGTAACTTCCATTTTTGGTTGAAAATTGATCTTTTTTTTTTAGTTGAAAATTCGTCTATTTTAGCAGAAAGCTAATCTTCTTGATTTGAAATTTTTTCTTTTTTAGTTAAAAATGCAACTGTTTGGTTGAAAATTACCTTTTTTGTTGAGACTTCATATTTTCGGATTGAAAATTCAACTGTTATAGAGAAAAATAGTCCTTCCGCTTCAAAGTTCAACAATTTTGATGAAATTTGTTTTTGTTTCTTGACTGAAAAATGCTTGTTGATAATTCGTCTTTTTGTTTGGAAAATTACTCTCTTTTGGTAGAAATTTCATCTTTTTCGGTTGGAATCTCAACTATTACCATTTTTGTTTGTTTGAGAATTCATCTTTGCAGGTAGAGATTTCAACTATTTTGTTAAAAATTCAACTGTTTTGATGAAAATTTAATTATTATGTTGAAAGTTCAACTGTTTGATTGAAAATTTAGCTATTTCGGTGAAAATTCGTTTTTTTTAATATCAACTATTACATTTTTTGTTGAGAATCCATCTTTTTGTTGAAAATTCAACTTTTCGGGTTAAAAATTCAACTGTCTTGTAAACAATTCGTATTTTGGACTTGAAAATTCAACTACTTGTTTGAAAATGCATCTGTTTTGTCGAATATTTAATTATTATTATTATTAAAATGACATCTTTTTTATCAAAAATTAAACTGTTTTATTAAAAATTCGTACGTTTGGATTGAAAATTCATCTTTTATGGTCATATTTGTTCGTTATAATTTTGTCTTGGAACATGTAATTTTTTACATGGAATAGGCAATTTTGGAAAATAATTTTAATTCTGACTCATGAAAATTGAATTTACAAAAACAATCTCTGTTCCAAGTCAGAATTTGTCAGATTTTGAAAATTCCTTGTTCCAAATCAGAATTTGTTTGAATTAAAACATTATTTTTTCTGCAAATAAAAATTTGCCAGGATTTGAAACATTATAATTTTTACTTTGGAATAAGGAATTTCCGTAAGGACTTACAATTTAGACTTCTCTTACCAAATTCTCTGTTACAAATCAGAATTATAAATCTTTTACAAAAGTACCTGTTTCAAATCAGAAATTTTTGAAATCTTTTAAAATGTTTAGAAATCTGGTGAAATCTAAAAAAATCGTTTGAAATCATTCAAATATTTTGAACACTTTTAAATTGACCGGGAAATGACCGGCAATTTAAAATAATCCGTTGGGTAGACACCTGGGTACGTTTCGGTAACGAACTGTTACTCTCATCAGGCTAATTGAATTTATAGTTGAATTATGAAAAAATAAACTAAAGTTTTCTATGAGATGTCTTGTCTTGGAAACAAATTGACATAATTTGGTTTTCTTTCCGGCAGCTTGCAGTTCAATGTACACTTTTTCAAATTCCTTAAAAAAAACTTGAAATTTTTGAAAAATTACCAAAACGGCGTACATTTTTCGAAAAAACTAAACAGATAATTTTTTCAAAAAGGTTAACTTCGATTTTTTTTCATGATTTTTTTTAGAATCATAGCAATATGACGGAGAATATCTTCTGCGTTTCGTCCTTGCCAAACTATTTTTTAATATAGAAAAACTTATTTTATGTAATATAAAATAAATTTTTCAAAATATTAATGCTTTAATTTTCTCAAAGAAGCAAAAATCATATATATTTACAAAATATAAAAATATAAAATTACAAAATTAAGAAATATCAGATGTTTTAGATTTTAAATAAAAATATCCATGAAATCATGATTTTTGCTGTTCTGTTTTGATTGATTTTTCGTATTACTTTACTCAGTAACTTTCCCAAATTTATCATAATTTTCTGAAAAATAATATTAATATTAAATTTTAGTCTTTTTTTGTTGTTGTATATTTGAAATTTTGGTAATTGGAAATTTCGGGAATTAAGTATTTTTGTGAAGTTGAAATTTCGGGATTTTGATAATTCTGCGTTCATAGCTTTGGAAATTAAAAAAAATTTGTTCATTAACTTTTACTTTCGGAGTATTTCAATTTCGTTACTAAATATTGTCAATAGTTTTATTTGTTTGGGTAATTTAAAGTTTTGGAAATTTTCTGGTTCGGTAATTATTTTTTAGGTATTTCTGAAATATAAAACTTTGAATTTTATTTTATATTATACAAGAATAAGTTTTTCTATATGAAGGGGTAGTTTAGCGATTACGAAACTCACAGGATATCTCCCTCATATTACTATGAATCTAAAAAAAGTTGGCCTTTTTGAGAAAATTCACTTTTTTCGAAAAATGTTTGCCATTTTTGTAATTCTGAAAAATGTTCAAGTTTTGTAAGGAATTTGATGGAACTGCAAGCTGCCAGAAAGAAAATAAATGATTTCAATTTTTTTCCAAATATGGGGTATTCTTTTACAAATCGAACAGAGAATTGACCGACCCATTTTTGATTGAGGTAATACTTTTTTTACGGGTTCATTATCGAAAAAGAGAAGATACGTATATGAGGATTTTTTTTTTCGCAATTTTTTGGGAAATAGGAAGGGTTGAAAAATTCAGAATTTGAGTGAAGACTATTTTTTTAACAATGCATAACTCCTGTTGTATTTAAGCTAGAGACCTTTTTTTTTAATTTGAAAGGTAAAAGAACGAGCTTTAATAAAAAAATCATCTCAAAAATATTATTAACAAATTAAAATTGTTATAAACAATTAAAAATTTTTAATCGATTTTTAACTAGTTTGACCCCCATGAATTAAGTTCTTAGTATTTTTATCGTATTCTACGTCAAATTTCCGATCGAAAACGATTTTTTCCAAAATGGTGAAATTATTATTACTATCGGAAAAAATTTAATGTATCTAGCGCTGTCGAGCGCGGTACCTCACACCGGCGCGCGGATCACATTGCACGGCCGATTTTCTACTTTGATATCGTTTTTCTCTTAAATATGAATGATTATTATATATTTCCAATTAAATAATCTTATTTCTTATACAAGATAACTTTATTGAAAATTCAAGAAATAAATAAATAATAAGAAGTAAAAGAAAAACATCAGTATTGAATATGTAATTATTACTTTATTAAGATTTCGGTAGGTTGGCTTAGTGAATAAGTACCTCTTTCAGTTTTATGTTATACAGTATTTACATTCTTCAAATTTTAACATTTCTTATTTACAAATTTTTACAATATTTTTCTTTTCATAGAAGGAAAATTGCTTTGCCTCCAATTCTTGAAGAGAAACTGGAATCATACAATGATATTTTAAAGTCCCCTTTATCGTTATAGCTTTTTGAAAGCGTACTGACAACCGCTTTTCTTCTTCTTCGTACTCAGCATTTGTCGAATAACGACATGTTATGTTTGGTAGAGCTTCTGTCGCCCAGGTAAATAATTCTCTAGGTGTACGAATAGGATTATTTACTCTTTGCAGACTAGCTCTAGCAGCAAGTCTTTTTAGAGTGCCACCAATTCCATCACATGGTCCTTTTCCATGCGATGTAGGGAAAAAGTGCCACTCAGCTGCTATTTTAAAATCTTGTTCGTGATGAGTAAGATTAATAAAAATTTTTTTGTTCTTGTATTGCCCACTGGCACCGTCGGAAAAATAAATTATTTTGGTAATCCCCGGTAAATTTGATTTTATGTAGTCTACTAACTGTCTTTGAAAGAGATGAACGGCAATAGTATCGTGGCGTAAACATTCGGACATAGACACAAAACTTTTGAGTTTCAATTCATTGTTATCATCTTTGTAATATATCGAAAATGGATGTATTGTCACTTGATCATTATTCCAATGAATATCTTGAACGGAATTTTGAATCATGAAAGCATAATTCTCAGAAAAATCACAAATGACAATACATTCATTTTTCATTATTATTATTTTTTTTTCATTTAAAAATTCTCTTTGTTTATTTGCTAAAAATGAATGTAGTGATAACTTAGTTAAACCGTTACTTAAACTTTGTAAGAATTCATCGACAGTAGATATTAGGGTTTGTAATGTAGTTCTTTCGGTTGTAATCCACTGTTTGTACTTAATATTTTCAATTAATTTTTCTTCAAAATTCTGTTCCAATTGATCAATAACATTCTTTACACCCGGACACTGATCACATAATCCTAGAGAACAGTTAGTAGACTTAACATCACATACCATACGATCTAAACAATCACGATAATTTATTATAGGTCGCGTCGAATCATCAGTAATTGATTTTAAATTGGCTCCGTCAATTAATAATTTAACATTTTCATGTATTGCGCAGACACAAACTGAGTGAGTACCACTAGATCCTGCTAACACACAGTGTTTAGGTCGTAGACTAGCAAATTTTGAGAAACTACATTTCATTTCTGGGTGCTTAATTTTAAAAATGTTATGCAATTCTTTCAAATTATTTAAAAGAAGACGTTTCTGCATTTGAATTCTTTTTCCATCCATTTTAACAGAGACGTAATCTTTTTGGCCCGGCATTATTTGAGTATAATCATCAGACTGATAAAAGGTAATTATAGTATTAACGACATCTGCTGTTAAAGATGGATGGGTTTTAGGACTTGGATCACTTAATATCCCTTTCTCTCGAGCAATTTTTTTTGCCACACTTATCATGTGATGAGTAGCGGAAGGGAAATGAAGTGATATTTTTTTATAAGACCACTGTCTGAAAATCGTTAGAATTTTTATTTTATGCGTGCGGTCTTGCGAGGTATTATAACTTTCTTGCAAAGTTCTTAAAATTGAGACATCATCATCATCATCATTGTCAATGTCATCTGGACCATCGTTAGTAACGTTAAATACTTTTTTCTTAAGCACTTCAGTAATTTTTTTAACCTTTTCTTCAGAATACCTTTTTTGCGTCAATTTCTTTTTCTTAATCGGTGAAGATCCTAAGATACTTAATCCTTTGTTTAAATTTTCAATCCGATCATTTAATATCGCTCTGCTTGTTTCACCCGACTGCCCAGAAGTTTCTCCACTGGCAACCTCGCTGACAACTTTATCATCTGCAGATGACTCTTCAGTGCATGATTCCCCAGTGGTTTCCGTCTGCAAAAAATACAATAAGAATATTCAATTGAAAAATATAATTAAAAAAAAATATAAAGTTTCAACTGGATTGGTTACATATTCAGCAAAAAAATTTAATTTTCATCCAAAGAAAAATCGAATTTTCAACAAAATAGCTCATTTTTCACCCAACGAGATGAATTTTCAATAAAAATGATAAACCTTCAACCAAAAAAAAAAAAATATTTTTAACAACAGAGTTTAACTTTCAACCAAGTAATTAAAGTTTCATTCCCAAAAAGATGAATTCTGAACGAAAAATGTAGTAATTGATATTTCAACAAAAAATGATTTCAATTTTTAATCAAAAACAATTAAATTCAATAAAAAAAATACGTCTTTTCAACATGAGTTGTAATTTGAGCTAAGAAAAATTTTTCAGTCAAGAGAGAGCAAAAATTGCAAACAAACTCTTGAATCTTCAGGCAGAAAGATGAATTTTCAACCAAAAAGATTAATTTTCTACCAAAAATAACGAATTTTTTAACAAAATACATGAATTTTGATCCAAATACTTGAATTTTCAACTAAATAGGATCAATTTCCAACTCAAAATAGAAGAGTTAAATTTTTATTTAAAAAAATTAATCTAAAAAAAAAACGACTTTCCAACTAAATAGTTAAATACAGTAAAATAAAGCTACTTTTACACGTACTTTTACACGTCACATAAAAACATTCATATATTATATGTATACTATACCATTTCAACTTGATCATTTGTGATCTCCTCCTTTTTTTCTTCGATTCTGCTTTTAATAAGTATGCGACAGGAAATACAAATTTTCTGTTGCAATGATTCCTTCGTTACAGATAAATTTAGTGCTTGTAGCTGCGTTTCATTCACTCTTCGCAAATCTGATGCCCCTTTTTTTCGATGACTAAGTTTTTTAAAAGGATTGAAACATATGTCTCGACGAATGTTCGTTCCTTGTAATTTTTTTGATACTTTTTTAGGCATCTTTATATAATTCTCGTCAAGGTCTTGACATCAGGATCTTCCTCCAGTTCAAACACAGAGCGGAGAAGTCACAGATCCGAGAACTCGTCCTTTAGCACAGACATTATATAACACTAACTTGTGGTACTTGGTAAATTTCGAATTTTGAAAGAGCGGACTTTTCAAATCAAAAAGTCAAATCTGACCTGTCAAACTCTGAGTCAGCCGTTGCTGCTTCTCCGCATCGCAAGGCCTGTTCGAGTGGTGGATGATGAACCACCCCCGTTTGACCAATAGTAGTTCTTAAAATTTTTCTATGTTCGTGAGTCACGCCCTTTTGCTTGCAGGAGAGGGAGTATCGAGAAGAAAGAGTTTTTCCGGATTTTCGAAACCTTGGTAATACCTATCTTCGTTGGTAATACCAACGGTAATACTCAAGGTCTCAAGGCCCTTGGGATAAATGACATGGACCAACCCAGCATTAGCGACCGTCACCGTCATTTAAGATGTTGTATATCAATTTAGGGAAAGCTACCTAAAATATACAAAGAAAACTCAAAAGCAAAGTAGAGACCGTTTTCTATTTGTAGGACTTCTAAATCATCTTCATTACCTGAGAACGTTTGGGTTTGGAAGTTTACACGGTTTAAGGATTTCTTGGCTCGAAGCTCTCGGGTTTACAATTTCGCAGATAATGCCTTGGAAATGACCATTTCTATTTCCTTTACTTACTCTGTAGGTATTTTCTAATTATTTCTCAGACACACCGTGGGAAGAACGATTTTCCTTATCATAAATCTTATTCTAAAGACTCCTTATCTGCCGTTTGATTTTAATTTAAATTCGATTTCTATGTATATTTTAAAATAAGCGTAACTAAGCATAATTAAGCAAAATAAGCATAACGTATCGAAATCCTAATAAAGTAATCTACATTTTCAATACTGATGTTTTTCTTTTACTTCTTATTATTTATTTATTTCTTGAATTTTTAATAAAGTTATCTTGTCTAAGAAATAAGATTATTTAATTGGAAATATATAATAATCATTCATATTTAAGAGAAAAACGATATCAAAGTAGTAAATCGGCCGTGCAATGTGGTCCGCGCGCCGGTGTGAGGTACCGCGCTCGACAGCGCTAGATACATTAAATTTTTTCCGATAGTAATAATAATTTCACCATTCTGGAAAAAATCGTTTTCGATCGAAAATTTGACGTAGAATACGATAAAAATACTAAGAACTTAATTCATGGGGGTCAAACTAGTTAAAAATCGATTAAAAATTTTTAATTGTTTATAACAATTTTAATTTGTTAATAGTATTTTCGAGATGATCTTTTTATTAAAGCTCGTTTTTTTACCTTTCAAATTAAAAAAAAAAGGTCTCTAGCTCAAATACAACAGGAGTCATGCATTTTTAAAAAAATAGTCTTCACTCAAATTCTGAATTTTTCAACCCTTCCTATTTCCCAAAAAATTGCGAAAAAAAAATCCTCAAATACGTATCTTCTCTTTTTCGATAATGAACCCGTAAAAAAAGTATAAGCTCAATCAAAAATGGGTCGGTCAATTTTCGTCCAAATCTGTACGATTTGTAAAAGAATGTCCCATATACGACTTTTTAAACAAAAAATTCGTAAATTTTTGCACAATTCACCTAAATACTCAAGTAATCCTAAGTTCAAGAAAAACCATGTTTTGGTGAAAAACAAAAAATACGAGGATCAGACTGTCCGATTTCATATGAAATCGGTTACTACGTCTATGTAATAATCATCATATTTATACATGAATCAGATAATGGGTTTACTGCACGAAAAATGCGAGATTTGTAACGTCCTAAAAAATGATATACTCGCTCGCAATCCAAAACGCTTGCTGCGATAACTCGTTCTTTTAATTGGATAGGGCGAAATAAACAGTTATCTCCTCCCAATCATTGAGATGAAGTCCATTTTTCAGTATAATTTTCATGCATGATAAGCATTCCCCAGTTGGTTTTATCTTCCTTCTTTCCAATGTGGAAAATTAAATTATAGTCCGAAGACTTCCAGACCATTAAAAAGTTTAATTAAATCAATTTCCCGATAAAAAACGTATTGTTATGTTTCGAAACCAGCCTGGTCTCATCATCAGACCTTAGTTAACATTTTGAAATTAGGAGGAAAACATTAATTGGTCTATAGAAGACTCTTGGGAAAATCCAATGTGAGTACTCATATTTATGTTAAGATTTTTAAAATAATGGGAGTGGTGTCCGCTTCCATCTTCCTGTATGAGCACTAAAAATAAGACGATATACCATCTCATACAAGTCTTTTCACTTCCTTCTTTCGAATCATTGTTATCTTAATATGATGTAAATCATTAATTGAGATTGGATCTTGTTCCTGAAAGTTATACAATTTTATTCAATATTGAAAGTAATGAGTGAAGATGTTAATTTGAAATTAATCCATGTTGTTGATTACTGGTCCATATTTTTCTTAAAAAATAACCAGCTGCGAGGTCTCACAGTTTAGTTTGACTTTTCGACCGTTCTTTGACGGTCTTCATCAGAAAAACAAAATAGAGACTGTGCATTTGACCTTTCGTTTGTCAAAAGTGTTCTTGTGTCTATTGTTAAAATTTTTGTTCAGTAAGTGTAATTTGAGACTATCTTTTAAAAAGTTAAATTAACCATTTGACTTCGTCTGCAGGACGGACATAATTAAAATTTATTAAAAAAACACAAGAGATGTCAAAATTGTGTATGTATCCATACCATCCCGCAGACGGAATTGAAACTAATGTTCGTAAAATTCAAAATTTTACTTATTCTAATTCCACTTTTTTGTGGCAAATCCAGATCGAGGATCATCCACTCTAGACATGAAAATATAACTTTATTTATATTGCGATTTCATCTATTTGTTTTTATGTAATCGAAACAAAACCACAAGCTGTCAAAAAGATTAGCATCATTTTCATTAATAGGCTTTTTCTCTCAAACCCAAGGTATAAAAAGAATGAAAAATGACATACTTCAGACCAAATAAAAAGGAACTAGATGTTGTTAAGGATCCTTTATTGTAGAGAAACAAGTCGACGTTTCGAGAGACACTATGCTCTCCTCATCAGAAAATATAATCAAAAAGGCAAATTGTAGTCCATATTGAGATTACATATTAAAATTTAATAGTTATGATGTAAACCATATTCTTAGTCCTCTTCTCGAAAAGTTCTGTGGTAGTTAACATTTTTTTAAGAACTTGTAATTGTTGAAAGTTAGTGTGTTCATCATTAATCCTCATTCCATTTCTATTTCTTCAATAGAATCACCAATTACACAACTGCTGCATAAAGACTGTATTATGCTCACCACATACACACGAATTACGTTTAACAAAAAATTCATTTCCCTTTCCATCTTTCGAGCGATCAAACAAGTTGCATCTTCTTCGTTTTTATATAGAAGAAAAATTAACAACACTTCCAGGCCAAATAAGATTTAATAAAGTTTGACGTTTCGTCACTAGTCATAGTAACCTCATCAGAAGTCCATGGTTAAATCTATTAAAAGAATTACATAGGAAATTACATAAAAAGTAAAAGTGTGTAAAAACATAATTTTTAACATCGAATACAATGACTTACCATTAGGTAGAGCGGTGAAGTTTAGTTACAATAGTAGAATTTTCGAAAATAGAAAAGGAGAGTTTTCTCCAAAAATAATGCAAATTCGATCTGACATCGTGGTAATTAGAAACGTAAAGGTTTCGTAAATAAAACAGTCAATTATATAAAATAATTGAGATTAGCATTTTGAAAACCCCCATTTTTGGTACTCTATCTAAAATGTTGGAACAAAAGAATTTAAAGTAAATTTATTGAAATTAAAAGATATTTTGAAGAAATTTTATAAGAAATGACAAGAAAGAGGTTAGGAATCTACAAAACAAGAAAGGTTCAAAAAGATTGAATAGAATTTTTTACCTGATTGGACAATAACGAAGGTTACTTGAAAGGTAACTATTTCATTGTGATGAAGAGTTCAGAATTTTAATAAAATTCATGATTTCTAGAAAGATTTTTTAAAGGGGAGCAATGGTAAATTCTGTTTTCCGTTGACCGTGAATCATTCTTGTAGCTTCTCTTCTTTACCTAAGACCTTGAAGATTATCAAGCGAAGAGTCCTAGGAATACATGGGTTGTGCATTCTTTTTCCATCAAGTGTTTGACCAAAGCCAAAGCGAGATTTTTTAGAAAAGTGGTCTGCGCATGTTTGGAAAATGAATCTTGTTTCGCATTCCATTTGAATAAAATGAAACTGTTCACAGCTGCGATGTCTAGGATTCCGAAGAACTATCTCAATGGCCATCTAATTTTATTAAAAAATCGCCAACATATTTCGACTCTGGTCCATGTCCTTTTCAAGGCACAATTCTAACTAATATTATGCGAACATTAGAAACAATTTCGTCGCAGAGCGTTTATCGGCGTTATAAAGGTTTTAAGTTAACAATTTGGGTGAAATTCCGAAAAGAGAATACCTAAGATTAATTTAAAACTCACTATACCCGGGGTGCCCCGGATCATTATTTACAATTTGTAACAATCTACTTTTATTATTTTTAAATATAAATTCCAGAAATGATTGCAAAATGTTTTTAAAAATTTTATTTAATGGTAGAACTAGATCCGAAATTTAAAGTTAAATCACAAAATAAAAGGAATAAGCTGAAACTGTAACATGCAAATAATTAACATTTTGTAACGAAGTAAAAAAATAAATTCACGAATAAAAGTGAGCATGAATTTATTAAGAATCAGTAAATGCTTCAATTACATTATTATTCACAATTAGCTTCAAGTTTGTCAATTATAACGACAGAGATCTGGCTTCGATTACGACTATAATATAATTTGAAACAAAACAAGATTCAATCACATATCAATCTGTTTGTAACGACTAACTATGCAAATATTTTATAAGAGGAGTTCGGAAGGAATGAGTAATCAGGCTCCCAGAAATGAAAATGCGGCAATTTTCGCGGATCATCAACTCTTCAACAACAACTTGTCCAGGCATAAAAACCCTCACGATTTGAGGGAAAAGCCCGGGCAAGCCGATTAGGCAAAGCATCTTTATTTAAATTCATTCTAACACTTTAATTAACAGCGTACAATTCAAATTAAACTAATCACACACTGGTTGTGAACTTAATCCTAAGAGAGATCTCTCTTACCTTATCGTCAAAGTTACAGAACTCGCAAGCATACTCAACACGAATAGTACATCAGAGGCAACACCTTGCCATTCTCGAAAATCAGTCTTCGCCACTCTCAAACACTCAACAATTAGAGATTATCACTTGCTCAACAAATCAAGAGCATATCACTGGGTCAACAATTAGAGATCATCACTTGCTCAACAAATCAATAGCATATCACTGGGTCAACAATTAGAGATCATCACTTGCTCAACAAATCAAGAGCATATCACTGGGTCAACAATTAGAGATCATCACTTGCTCAGCAAATCAAGAGCATATCACTGGGTCAACAATTAGAGCACATCACAATCACATACAGAGGATCCACCCCTGTCACACACCACAGGCAGTCAAATTTTCGACATCATTTCGCTCGTTTTTCTACTCACTTTATCAATTCATAAATAAATCGACCAGTGAAAAAAATCACTCATGCGCAGGCGCACTTTCTCCGCTGGCCAACAAATGAAATCCTTTAATAGTTAAAGGAATTATTTTCAAAGTCAAAAGAAATCGTTTATCAGTAAAACTACTTTCGTCTTGCATTTAACGGATAAGTCTTTGAACAGTGAAACGATTCTATTGACGGACAAAAGAAATCTGCTTAATTTCAAAGGACGCACTCTGAAAGGAACGTAATTTCACTGTTAATAGACTTTTTCTTAGAGTGTAATTGTCGAAAGATAACTCTCCAAAGGGCGTTAATTGAAATACCGCTAAATTATAAAGAGCGGTGATCACGACACTCGTCAATTCGCTTATGAGCTTCTCGTCGCGTGAAACTCTCGCATTTCATTTCTGGGCCCGCGCAATTCTCCCCTACTCATCACGTAACCACTTAAATTATTATAGGTGGATTGCGCATCACCTGAGAATTTGCATATTAGAGCAAGGCGGGAATCGCCGCAATAGGTCTTTTGCCAAAAATTCAGGCCCCATCTATAATTGCGTTTAAGCGCGAAAATTTAAATGAAAATTACCTTACAAATTTCTTCGGAATGATTCACCGTTTTATGCACATAATCAGTCGATTGTAGACAATTTCTCAAAATAGAGAAAATTAATATTAATTCGGTCATGCGTTCATTTTAAAATTGGCAAGTTTCACCTTTACAGATTTCATTCCTAGAGCCTCTACCGTCACTTTCTAATACTTACACTAATTATTCTAATTTCACAGGAAAAACGGAAGCCCTCCAAATTCCATCTCGACACATCTCAGTCTTTATAGAACCTTACAACAAAACAAGCCGTTCGGCAAAACTAACTTTTCTCTATTCCCCACCTACTACCGACTCCACTCAGCCGCTTCCGTTTCACTGTCCACACTTTGCTTTCTCCTTTTATCTTACATCCCTTTTTCGTTACATAACCCACCACATATCTCAGGAAACAATTCTTACTGTTTCATACTATTACATGGTTTTACTAAAGCTTTTGTAAACACATCAGCTGTTTGTTCGTCAGTTTTAACATACTCTACGTTAATTTCACCTTTTTCATATAAATCGCGCACAAAATGATACTTTATATCAATGTGTTTACTACGCTGATGCAACTCCGGATTTTTTACAACTTTAATCGCACTCGCATTGTCTGCAAGTAATAAATATTCCCTTATTTCGCAATGACATTCAATAAACAATTTCTTTAGCCATACAATTTTTCGATCCACATGAATAACAACCAGCTCAATCTTTTCAAATGACCTGGTTTTCCACAATTATAGCAAGCAAGGTTACTCCACTTCTTTTTGAAGTTATTTGGTCAGTTTTCTTGCTGTTCCAATTCTTCGAATTGTAAGTTCCCGACTTATCTTTCGTCAACAAAGCCACCGTCGTTTCATCAGAATTCTTTTGCTCTTCAATTCTCATTTCCTCGAAAATCAATCTCGCCGTGAGATTTTCCATTGTCTTCTTCGTATCGTCCACGGAATCCCACGCTCTGTGAAAATGGTTATACTTTGCCGGTAAAACAGAGAACGCGCGTGTCAATATCATTGAATCCGCAACCGCACAACAGACTCTTCATTTTTGTCGCCAGATGCTCAAGCTTCGACAAATTATGCGCAACACTTTCAATTGTTTCCCACTTGAACTCAAAAAACTTTTTTTTGAATTAAAGACAAATTCTCATCAGACTTCATGTCGTAAACTGCATTTAGTTTTGTCCACATTTCTTTAGCCGACGTACAATTTAAAAGCAAATCTAGCGGCTTCCTCTCAACCGTCGTAACAATCAACTTCCTTGCAGCTTAACTGCCTTCTGGAATTTTCTCCGCGTTTCCGCGTAGCGTTCTGCCCCCTCATCCGTGAGCATTGCCAACCTGTCCTCACAGACATCCAAAAGATCATCGTCTTCTTCCAGAAGCGTACGGATCACAAAACGCCAATGATGCCAATTGTCCTTGTCACTAAGCTTTTCAACTTTTAAATGTGTCGACTCCATTTTGAACTTTCACTTATTTTCACTTCACTTTTATTCTCACAAGCCACTCACACTGGGTCAATAACCTGTTAAAGTTATTCAATTCAATACACAAGAAATAAAGTCAAGAATATGTTTATTAAACACATAGATAATAATAGTGAAAGTAGAAACTAAACGCTTTACAGAAACAAGTTTCGAGTTACCACCAAGACGTTCTCGGTTCTACTGACGCACACTACACACACAAGCACAACTACAGACGGAATATAGAGTTTTCACTTCAACAAAAATGAATTGAGAAACTACATTTTTAGTGAAAATTAGTAAGCACCAAAGCGTTTTTGAAGTAGTTAAAAAAACGATGGACAATAAAACGAGGATTCCTGTTTCCTCATTTTATTGAAAATTGAAAATAAAACAAAACAACAAGTTTCAAGTTTATTTCTTTCAGGACTTTTAATTTAATTTTAGGTGGCGCCAAGCAAAAGACATTTTGCCGCCCTGGAAGAAAGTAAATCTGGTGAACGATTAAACATTTAAGATTTAAATAAAAAGAAATGTATGTAAAAAAAATAAGTTTAAATGGCCCTAGCTCATTATATCGGTGGAGTGGCGCGGGTACCTGAAAGTCTTAAATAAGGAAGACAAATTTGAGAGGTCTTTTCAATAAAGAGACATCATTTCAAATATATAAAACAATATAAATTCTATTTATTAAAAAAAACATTCTCCAACATTTAAGTGCATCATAAGGAGAAACTAGTAAGAACACAAAAAAAGAATGTCCCTTGACAATGAAACAGAAAATTAATCCCCTTTTATGTTTTACAATGAATCAAACATTCAGATTTTACTGAGATAAATAATTAGAATAATTCATTCATGGAGTCTGAGAAAATAATTAAGAGAACGTCAAAGTAAAGGAGTGAATTCCGCCCTGGAGCAGATACAAACATTCGTTCCTCTCCACGTCTACTGACGCCATTTGGAGAGTGACAGATTTCAACACATGGGGCAAAATTCGTCAAGTGTACCCGCCTAAAAACTTGTTGTCTCCGATTTTCTTGAAAGTCCGCGAAATTATTGTGCTAGTGAACCTCTTTTAATTCCCCTAAGAGAACGTCTCTAGTACGACGGGTTGTCAGCATACAGGGGCTCGAATTTTCAACCTTTTACCGGGCACGCTGATACTCAATTAACCATAACTTCTACAAAAGTTATCGAAATTAACTTTTTTATGGGGGTTTTGGAAACGTTTTTTCATCAGCTTTACGCGGAATGCAATGATTTTAGATAAAAAAAATTATTAATGCTTCATTTTTTCAATTTTAACCATATTTTTGAGTTTTTCTCCGAGTGCGGCCGTTAATTTTTTTTCCAAAATTATGTTTAAAAGAAAGCTTGACTTTCTCCCTTCAAAATGGGCCATGGTCGAAAGTGGGGCGAAAGAAATTGGTGGAGATATACAGCACTTCTTGCGCGCGGCTTCTGCGTCGCAGTGCAGCTAGGCGCGACGATCACGACGTATACCGTCTATTGCGGACTTATCTAATTGTACTTATCATTTGTTCGTGAAACTGTTATTTTTGACTTGAACTCACATCGAAAATTGAGTCGAATAATTTACTTATTACACTGTTTGTGCACTTCTCGTTCTTCTTTGCCTCACAGTTTTTTTTCGGGAAAACATCACATACTATTGCTGATGAATATTTTCTCAACATGAGAGTTAATTCAGCAGAGGGAACGAAAGAGTGATATTTTTGTGTTCCAGGCACTGTGTTTGCTGATGCGAATCTCCTCTTAAGTTCTTGATTAGTGATGTCGTGATTTTCTTTGGGACTGAAGAATACTAAAGTTTCAACTAAATTTTTCTTAGCCCATTGATACAAGGCTTCAGCAGTCAAAATCGGATCTTTAGATGACGCTTGAAGGCTAGCACGCGCTGCGAGTCTTTTTAAATTTCCCCCAATACCATCACAAGGGCCTTTTCCGTGCGCCGTTGCGTGGAAATGCCACTCGGCTGGAATACCAAAATCCATTTCATGGTGGAGCAAATT